>OX411810.1:28822995-29215495 GCA_948253155.1 Leucoma salicis | reverse complement strand
TTCTATCCTGTGTTTATTGACTAACCTGGACTAATTTATTCCAGCCATATAATTATAGTCGACTACGGTAGACACTTGATTATCTACCTAGATACATCACAAACCCGCTTACCCCACCATGTACCGGACGCCACAGAGACCAAACGACGAGATAGAAGGGTCACCCTCGGTAGTGAGTCCACTGAAATCCTCCGCGCTTAATCGTACCGTAACTATGAGACGAAGCTTAGGGGAAGGAGACAGAAAAGAAAAACTATCGGATCGAGAAAGGGAGGCGAAGGAGCAACAAAAAGAGGCAAAACTTTTATTGGCCGCCTCTAAAAATATAAAAAGTGAAGTACGAATAGGCCTCACCCGCATTATCGAGAGGTTGACTCAGCTTATTGTACAAGGCGAGTCTGAAAACGCGCTATTGCATGTGCAAGTTAACGACGGCAACACCCGACATGCTGAGCTAACACAGGGCATGGGGGAGGTGAGAGACGCCATGAAAACGCTCCAGGAAGTCACACTTAAGAGCGAGAACAGGCAAGGCGACCTCATTGACCTCATGGGTTTTCTCGGCAATGTAATGAAGGAAACGAGCGAAACAGTAGATCAAATCGACCTCAAATCTACTCAAATAAAAAATAAGATGGAAGAAACTGGCCGGAAATTACAAAATAGTGTAGAAGAGGTAGGGCGTAGGGCCTGCGCGTCATTGGAGGCAACCCCGTCGTATGCGGAGGTTCTGCGCAAACCGCCAACACCCGTCAAATCAACATTTGGGCCAAAATATTCGGTAATAGTGGCATCTGATATAGACCATGAAACGGGAGCCGAAGTTATCGAGAAAGTGAGAGGTGCGCTTGATGCTAAAAAGAGTGGATTGCGAGTGGAACGCCTCAGGAAAATCCGCGACGGAAAGGTTGTCCTGAGCTGCACCAGTAGGGAAGAGTTAGAGCAGGCCACTGGGCGGCTGAGGAATGCCAAACTCAATGTGGAGGAGGCGAAGCATAAAAACCCGTTAATCATATTAAAGAATTTATTGGAGCATAATTCGGATGACGATATAAAGGCAGCTTTACAAAACCAAAATAAACATCTGCTGGGGGACCTGTCGGCCGACGAGGCCAATGTCGCCGTGAGGTACCGGAGGAGGGCGCGGAATGCCTCAGAATGCCATGCCGTTCTGCAGGTGTCGCCGGTAGTATGGCAGAGGCTTACGTCGGCTGGCAAGGTCTATATTGACCTCCAGCAGGTAAAAGTTTACGACCAATCTCCCCTGGTGCAGTGCACGAGGTGCCTGGGCTTTGGCCATGGGCGGAGGCTCTGCACTGAGGTGGCAAACCTCTGCAATTATTGTGGAGACCCGCACCTGAGGGCGGAGTGTCCGCAACTGGCCGCGGGTCGGGCGCCAGCGTGTAAGAACTGCGCCAGGGCGAAGCATGAAAAAACTGACCACGGTGTTTTTGGTGAAGACTGTCCGATACGCAAAAAATGGGATGCGCTGGCGCGGGCTGCCACGGCCTATTGCTAAGGCGGTCCTCGGCGCCCCACGGAAGACGTCCAACTCGATGTTCTCAGATACCACTAAAGGGTTCCCGCAGATGTTGCCAACTCGTGCACTCTCGCAGACTGCTGTGAGAGACAGAATATGTGTGGATACACTGTACAAAAACACATACATATACCCAATACACAACACACAGGTATATATGTTTGCATGCAGATGCGCTATTTCAATTATAAACATAAACTTTAACATAAAACTTAACGCAAACATCAATACATGCGCGCATTTGTGTGCAGATATGTGTATTAAAACTAACACACACCTCAATGATATCCTAAATTCATATTTAAATTATAACAATAACCAAATTAATGGGATAAGTGCGGGCGTGAGTATAGGTATACATCTAAACAAGGATCATAACGTTAAATCTTCTATCGATACAAATATAGGCAAATACACGTACACTAACAATTACACAAATAAAAACAAAAACACAAACCAACGTACATACATATTAACAAATGTACGTAAATATATATTGTCATATATATTGATTCCGACACAAAACTACACAAGTACATACACACACATACACACACACCTAATCTTAACTTTAATCACTAAATTTAATCGAATTCCCAAGATAATTATGGAAATCAGTATAATAACACGTATAAATAAAAATGCTAATAGCATCCTTATATCCACTACTAACCCATACACGTATATAAACACCAACAAATACACAAACACAAGTCAAATTTCAAATTTATGTACATACATACCAACCAATGTACACAAATATATATTGTTATATATATTGGTACCGATACAAAATCGCATAAATATATATACACTCATACGCGTACACGCAAACATAACTCTAATCTCTAACTTTACATACAAATCTAAACATACTGCCAAGATATTTATGAAAATTAGCATTATAACACATATAAACAAGAATGTTAATAGCGGCCTCATATTCACTACTAACCCATACATGTATATAAATACCAACAAATACACAAATACAAATCAAATTACAAATTTATGTACATACATACCAACTAATGTACACAAATATATATTGTTATATATATCGATACTGATACAAAATTGCACATATAAATATATATACATTTACACACAATACAACGCAATAACCACCAAGTTTAATTACACAAAGAAAGATATCAACAGAAAATCCATCCATAGTACTAACTTAAACAAGCACATGAATTCTAACAAACACAACAACACGAACAAAATCATAAACTTATGTACATTCATACTAAGTAATGTACCCAAATATATATTAAAATATATATTGGCATAAACACATACACAGTCATAAATATACACCCCAATAAACTCTTATAACAAACTCTAATCATAACCACAATCAGATCAATAAGATAGATACAAATATACACCCCAATAAACTCTTATAACAAACTCTAATCATAACCTCAATCAGATCAATAAGATAGATACAAATAATTATAACTCAAATATATATGCAAAAGAAGAAGTTAATTACAGAAGTATTATCCTTAAATATAAACTGCTATACAAACAATTACGCATAAAAAGATATAAGCTTTTGCGTGAATGGATGTGTACTTGTATACAAACTCGCAGCCAGTATTGTTCCAAACAACACAAACCAAAACAAGTATTTTAAATTATGTGAAATATTCTAAATACATACAAAACCTTAAAACAAGAATACAGCTACAAAAGTTATAAAACCTTATACCTTAAAACCTAAAATACCGATAAAGTTAATATAAAGCTTTGAATATTACACGTATATAACATAAAAGATAATAGCCTATAAAATTGTAATCCCATACCCCATCTTAATTAAAAATTATTGAATCGAAATATACACATAAAATTGATAACATTGCATGCAACAATAACAAAATTCAACAAATACACATGAACAAACTAAAACACACACAGTATATTTAACAACTCGTCTCAAATCTGCTAGTGAATAAAATCTCTGAAAGCATTAAACTTTCAATTACATACGCTATAAAATCACATTAATGTGAAATCAGTAAACATCATGTGCCATATAAAAATAATAAACTATAAATATATAAAATAAAATTACAAACTTGAATACGTATAATATATTGTAAACAAGCAAAAAGTATAACAACTAAGAAATGGAATACTATAAAGTCCGCATAAAACGTTTTATTAAAATGATGTTAAAAACAAATAACTACCACAGTAAAACCCCACAACAACAGGGGAGATAGGGAATAAAAAACAAAGTCGTATGTAATGCTACAAATAAGCCACAGAAGATCCCTGACGTATATCAGGGGTAAACTAGCGGGCCGGGTCCAAGTACCCGGACAAAAAAAAAAAAAAAAAAAAAAAAAAAAAAAAAAAAAAAAACCTAACCTAACCTAACCTAACCTAACCTAACCTAACCTAACCTAACCTAACCTAACCTAACCTAACCTAACCTAACCTAACCTAACCTAACCTAACCTAACCTAACCTAACCTTAGAGTCTCGCTTGGTCAGCGCTACCGTAAGCAGCGAATTCATAGTGCTCCGTAGTAAAAAAATTCAGAAAAGTGGGTTTTTCTTACCCGATTCTTGTGTTTTTGGTGTCAAAAGACGCGTCTTTTTAAAGCGCATCTAGTGAAGTGTTGTGCACCATCCGCAAAGTCTGAAACAAAAAGTTTTAGTGAAAAAACCTGTTTTTTAAGGTTATATGTGCATTTTAAAAAGTTAATCTGTGAATAACTCCGGCGTTACAAATAGTGGAACAGTGCGAAAGGTGTCCCCTGAAAGCTTTCAGGGGGCCGCATCCGCTGGCTACAGCGCAAATTGCCGCACACACACAACGGCCGAGTTATCGTCAAAAAAACAAGTTACCACGTGGCACGAGGTACCAGTTCCAGGCATCCCAGGATCACAAAATTTTTATCACCTGTGGACCAGTGTATGTACAATATAAAACAGTTAAGAGAATATTTTTATCTCATATACTTTTTTAATGAAAAATATTAAAGTGACGAAACTTTGAACCTAAATAACTCGCAAACGGTCGCGACGACCATTGCGTTTTTCGCTTTCTTTGGTTGCGCGCTACTGCAGAGAAGACATCTACAAAGAATCAGAATTTTTCAAGCAAGACTTTTGTTTATATTTGCCAAAAACCGAAAATTTTAAAACTTACATTATAAATACATTAAATAATTAGAAATTAATTTACGTGTTTATTTAGACTTCTAGAGCTTTATTTTACAAAAATTTAGACACCTCATTTGTAATTTTCGGTTAGATAGTTTTAAAGTTATTAAATTTTTTATGTTTTTTGTAAATTAATCAAAATATATTTGTTAAATAATTATTTTAGGAGTGTGGGGCTTTTCTGTATCATATTTGGCACATACTGATACCAAACTCGGGGGCCCTAGGCCAAAAAACGCCAGATTTGGCTTTTTTCTGGCGAAACGACGGCCATATTTGTTTTGTTCTGGCCTTTATAACTTCTGAACGGTAAGTCGTAGAGAGTTGCGGTTTCTTGTGTTCTGTAGGGGTGTTCCTCACAGACCTCATCAAAGTAGGAAATCTTGAATTGGGCGCAAAAAATTTTTTCGCGTAAATTACCCAACAACCTGACAGAGGACTTAATTTCAATACCATCAGTCCAAACCCGACCTCTCTGCGACTTCTGGGACCCGAGATATCACAATTTTAAAATTGGTTTTGACAGGTGCGCGGCCATCTTGGTAGTTTTCGGAAGGCCATATCTCCGAGGATATCTGACGTAGAGCGACCGGGTTTTCTTTGGTATTAAGGGGGGAGATAGAGGAATCTGTTTAGCATCAGTTTTTCCAAATTGGGGACAGTAGAATTTTGGCGCACGTATTTCTTAAAAATCATAAAGAACACAGAATTTCCACCAAAATAAACCCAAACTTGCCTAGTCTGCGGTGGATAGATCCGGAGATATTCCAATTTGAAAATCTGGTTTGACAGTCGGGTGGCCATCTTGAAAATTTTCAACTGGCCGTAACTTCGCCATTATTAGGGCTAGAGGAACGGGACTTTTAGTAGGATCTCTTGCGTGGTTAGGGGGATCGACTGACTGCGTTTGGAGGGATTCCGAGACTAAAAATTTTTCTTGCGAACTGACGTCACCATCGTGTCGGTGGGACCGAGCGCTTAACGGCAAACCCAAACTTGGGTATTCTGCGACCAGTGGTTCGGGAGATAATTGAGTTTACCGCCACTTCTGGCGCTCAGGCGGGTTTCTAGCCGATTTTCTGGCGTCGATATCTCCGAAAGTACTGGTCGTAGAGAACTGCGGTTTTCAAGGTAACCATCGACTTCGAGAGGGCTATAAAGCAAGCGTAAGAACGCTCCATTCTATCTTCTTAAATCTTCTTTCTTCCTTCTTTTTTCTTCTTTTTTGCAAAAACGCGTCTGTCTATCCCTCTTCTTCAGCCAGAACGCTTTAAAGGTGCATTGCACTCCTAAGGTGGAAATAAAGAGACTATAAGTGATTCCACGCTTATAATAAAAAGACTTAGGCTTATTGGCCTAATTTATAATAACAAACCCTGTTGGGCTTTATTATTTTAATTGTAAGTTGACAGTGTGATATTGCACTACTTCTAGCAATTGGCTTATAGCAATAAATAGACTGACATAGTTGTTGTGTTTATTGACCACATAGAAGTTGAACTGCAAAACTATAATATTATTTCTTTTCTTTTTGGCTTTTTGAAATTGCATTGATAATACGAATACCACATATTGCTATTCATCCAAGGATCGATTAGATTAAGAGACTAGGCTTATTGGCCGTTAATAACGTAACAAACCTAACCTAACCTAACCTAACCTAACCTAACCTAACCTAACCTAACCTAACCTAACCTAACCTAACCTAACCTAACCTAACCTAACCTAACCTAACCTAACCTAACCTTAGAGTCTCGCTTGGTCAGCGCTACCGTAAGCAGCGAATTCATAGTGCTCCGTAGTAAAAAAATTCAGAAAAGTGGGTTTTTCTTACCCGATTCTTGTGTTTTTGGTGTCAAAAGACGCGTCTTTTTAAAGCGCATCTAGTGAAGTGTTGTGCACCATCCGCAAAGTCTGAAACAAAAAGTTTTAGTGAAAAAACCTGTTTTTTAAGGTTATATGTGCATTTTAAAAAGTTAATCTGTGAATAACTCCGGCGTTACAAATAGTGGAACAGTGCGAAAGGTGTCCCCTGAAAGCTTTCAGGGGGCCGCATCCGCTGGCTACAGCGCAAATTGCCGCACACACACAACGGCCGAGTTATCGTCAAAAAAACAAGTTACCACGTGGCACGAGGTACCAGTTCCAGGCATCCCAGGATCACAAAATTTTTATCACCTGTGGACCAGTGTATGTACAATATAAAACAGTTAAGAGAATATTTTTATCTCATATACTTTTTTAATGAAAAATATTAAAGTGACGAAACTTTGAACCTAAATAACTCGCAAACGGTCGCGACGACCATTGCGTTTTTCGCTTTCTTTGGTTGCGCGCTACTGCAGAGAAGACATCTACAAAGAATCAGAATTTTTCAAGCAAGACTTTTGTTTATATTTGCCAAAAACCGAAAATTTTAAAACTTACATTATAAATACATTAAATAATTAGAAATTAATTTACGTGTTTATTTAGACTTCTAGAGCTTTATTTTACAAAAATTTAGACACCTCATTTGTAATTTTCGGTTAGATAGTTTTAAAGTTATTAAATTTTTTATGTTTTTTGTAAATTAATCAAAATATATTTGTTAAATAATTATTTTAGGAGTGTGGGGCTTTTCTGTATCATATTTGGCACATACTGATACCAAACTCGGGGGCCCTAGGCCAAAAAACGCCAGATTTGGCTTTTTTCTGGCGAAACGACGGCCATATTTGTTTTGTTCTGGCCTTTATAACTTCTGAACGGTAAGTCGTAGAGAGTTGCGGTTTCTTGTGTTCTGTAGGGGTGTTCCTCACAGACCTCATCAAAGTAGGAAATCTTGAATTGGGCGCAAAAAATTTTTTCGCGTAAATTACCCAACAACCTGACAGAGGACTTAATTTCAATACCATCAGTCCAAACCCGACCTCTCTGCGACTTCTGGGACCCGAGATATCACAATTTTAAAATTGGTTTTGACAGGTGCGCGGCCATCTTGGTAGTTTTCGGAAGGCCATATCTCCGAGGATATCTGACGTAGAGCGACCGGGTTTTCTTTGGTATTAAGGGGGGAGATAGAGGAATCTGTTTAGCATCAGTTTTTCCAAATTGGGGACAGTAGAATTTTGGCGCACGTATTTCTTAAAAATCATAAAGAACACAGAATTTCCACCAAAATAAACCCAAACTTGCCTAGTCTGCGGTGGATAGATCCGGAGATATTCCAATTTGAAAATCTGGTTTGACAGTCGGGTGGCCATCTTGAAAATTTTCAACTGGCCGTAACTTCGCCATTATTAGGGCTAGAGGAACGGGACTTTTAGTAGGATCTCTTGCGTGGTTAGGGGGATCGACTGACTGCGTTTGGAGGGATTCCGAGACTAAAAATTTTTCTTGCGAACTGACGTCACCATCGTGTCGGTGGGACCGAGCGCTTAACGGCAAACCCAAACTTGGGTATTCTGCGACCAGTGGTTCGGGAGATAATTGAGTTTACCGCCACTTCTGGCGCTCAGGCGGGTTTCTAGCCGATTTTCTGGCGTCGATATCTCCGAAAGTACTGGTCGTAGAGAACTGCGGTTTTCAAGGTAACCATCGACTTCGAGAGGGCTATAAAGCAAGCGTAAGAACGCTCCATTCTATCTTCTTAAATCTTCTTTCTTCCTTCTTTTTTCTTCTTTTTTGCAAAAACGCGTCTGTCTATCCCTCTTCTTCAGCCAGAACGCTTTAAAGGTGCATTGCACTCCTAAGGTGGAAATAAAGAGACTATAAGTGATTCCACGCTTATAATAAAAAGACTTAGGCTTATTGGCCTAATTTATAATAACAAACCCTGTTGGGCTTTATTATTTTAATTGTAAGTTGACAGTGTGATATTGCACTACTTCTAGCAATTGGCTTATAGCAATAAATAGACTGACATAGTTGTTGTGTTTATTGACCACATAGAAGTTGAACTGCAAAACTATAATATTATTTCTTTTCTTTTTGGCTTTTTGAAATTGCATTGATAATACGAATACCACATATTGCTATTCATCCAAGGATCGATTAGATTAAGAGACTAGGCTTATTGGCCGTTAATAACGTAACAAACCTACTAGGGTAATATAATAACTTCAATTTTTTACAATTTTTTTACAATTTATTAGCAAGTTCTATTATTATTATTCTATTATTCTATTTTATTTTATTAATTATAAGTTATTTTGACTAAAGGTTCATTGACCACTAATATAAGAATTGACATAACCCTATTGGGTATATGACAATAGGCCCCTATTGGTCATAAGTTATATCTACATAAGAAATATAAACAAGTGTTATCAACTGTGACTCATACAAATTAGGACATACGCTCTAAACTCTCGCGAGCAAAAGTATTCTCGTCCGGTGGCATCAATTGGAAGTTATTTTGATAACACACCATTTTGAGCCACAGACGTGAGGTGCGGCTGGCGTGAGAGGAGTGTGAATCGAACACTGCATTACATTATAGACCGTCACAGAACACACGATACAGTACAAATAAATAATACATTCATTGATTTATCCTGAGGACCCTTTACATCCGTAACCACATTATATCGCGGGCACACAGTGTTGTAGCATGATACGCACGCCGAACCGGGATAGTTCAAAGATGCAGTCGCCCTCTGTGGATGATATAATGGCCGGACCGTCCCCACCTACAAGGTTAAACCAAACTATAACAATGAGCAATAATGCAAGAGCATTAGAAGTGACGGTTAAACCATTACGCCAAAATACCCAAAAGGCTAAAAGGTACAGAGCAGAAGTAGAATCTCTAATAGCTCAATCAAAAAATACCAAAACGGAAATAAAACAGGGAATAATACAAATACTATCAAAATTTATTAAATTGGTGGAAGAGCAGGAAATAGAAATTGAGATGTTAAAACAATCCAATACTAATGAAACAAAAACTTCTAAAATGTTCCTAGAACTAAAGGAAATAATGGATATAAATACAAAGGAAAAAGAGAAGATCTGTAATGAACTCAAAGGAAACAATGAAATAGTCAGCAGATTGGATCAGGCAGTGGAAGAGATAAATAAAAATATGAAACAACTCAATGTAAAGCTTCAAGAAACCGCAATTAATTTTCAGGAACAAACCAATAACTTACAGGAAACTGTGCAACAAATGACTGCCACAAGGGATAGTTCAATGACATATGCAGAGGCTCTAAATAAACCTAAGTTAGCCGAAGTACCAAGACCTAGTTATTCGATAATTATAACACCTAACAGTGATATTACAACCTGTGAGGACACCATAGAGAAAGTAAGGGGATCCCTAAAAGCAAAAGAAAACGGACTCCAAATACAAGGGTTAAAAAAGGCTAGAAATGGTAAAATCGTGTTAAGTTGCGCCACAAAACTAGACATTGACAGAGCTAAGCAAAGACTAGGAACTGATCAAGGGTTAAAAGTGGAAGAGGCATTAAACAAGAACCCACTAGTCATACTAAAAAATGTGTTAAAATATAACAAAGACGAAGACATAATACAAGCTATCAAATTACAAAATAAAAATCTTTTGGAAGGTCTGACCGAGAGAGAGGCCTCTGCCACAGTAAAATACCGTAGGAGAGCTCGGAACGAAAAGGAAAACCATGTAGTCCTCCAGGTAGCTCCAAAGCTGTGGCAGAGACTTACCTCTGTGGGAAGACTACATATAGACCTACAAAGAGTTATAGTAGAAGACCAGACACCCTTGATACAGTGCACCAGGTGTTTGGCATACGGACATGGTAGGAAATATTGTACAGAAAGCGAAGACTCGTGCAATTACTGTGGAGATCTTCATCTAAGAGCACAATGTCCACAACAGCAAGAAGGTAAACCACCAAAGTGCCGAAATTGTGTTAAAGCCAAGAACCCGGAGGCTGAACATCTGGTGTATAGTGATGCATGTCAAATTAGACGTAAAATGGATGCACTAGCAAGAATGTCCACTATATATTGTTAAGGGCACCCTAATGAATCCACAGGTGAAAAATAACTGCCACTATAAAGTGACACAGGCTAACCTCCAACGTAAACAATTGGCTACTATGGAAATGATGATGGAAGCACAACGCAGAAAAATTGCTTGGGCCATGCTCCAGGAGCCATACGTTGGGGGCAAAAATCATATGAAGACCTATAGGGGAGCAAGGATATTTCAGAACACCAACCAAAATGAAGGTACTGTAAAGGCGGCGATTGCCGTATTTGACCCAAATCTAGAAGCCACATTATGCACACAATACACTACAAATAACGTCTGCGTAGTAAAAATAAAATCAGTTGGTTGGGAAATCCTTGCCATATCCTATTATTTTGAGCCAGACCAGCCTATATTGAACTATTTAGACCACTTATCGGTAGTAACTTCCGCAACCAAAATAAAAAAGATAATAATAGGGGGAGACGGAAATGCCAAACATCCATGGTGGGGAAGTCCTAAGGCAGACACCAGGGGCGACGAAATGGCAAGTGCTCTAGTGGAAATGGGCCTGCAAGTGCTGAATACAGGTGAGATGCCAACATTTGACACCGTCAGAGGAGGCCGTCGACTGACAAGCAATGTTGACGTTACCGCTTGCTCAAACGACCTGCTAGATCTGGTGGACAACTGGGAAGTAGTCGAGGATCTTACCAGTTCGGACCACAACGGAATATGCTTTAAAATCTTCCTTAAAAAGAGTAAAGGACTCAGAATTAAACGAACAACCAGAATATTTAATAGTAAAAAGGCAAATTGGAACATATTTCACCAGACAATTGAACAATTAAAATTAGATAATCAAGTAAGCGTAGATAAAGTTAATGAAATAACAACCGTTGAACAATTAGATGTATTTATTAAAAAATTTATAGATATAATAACCGATGCTTGTAAATCAGCCATGCCTGAGAAAAAACAAATAGAAAAACTGACTGTTCCGTGGTGGTCCACTGCGTTGGGGGAGATGAAGAAAAAAGTTGCCACCAGAAAACGCCGCATCCGGTGCGCAAGACCATCCCGAAGGGAACACGTAGTAGCGGAGTACTTGCAGGCCAAAGAGCAGTATGAAACAGCAGCAAAAGTAGCGCAAATAAAGAGCTGGAAAGCTTTTTGTGAAAGGCAAACCCGGGAAAGTGTCTGGGAAGGAATTTATAGGGTCATGAGAACTACTGACACAAGGCAAGAGGATGTCCCTATGATGGTGAGTGGGAAACAGCTCACAAATGAGGAATCGGCGAGATTTTTGGCTGAAACCTTTTACCCCGAAGATAATCTAGAAGATGACAACGAGGACCACCGTAGTACAAGACTTAAGGCAGAACTAATAAACAAACTGACGCATGATAAACATGAGCCAGAGTTTACAGAAGCGGAGCTATTGTCTGCGGTGAGGAGCTTTAATCCAAAGAAGGCCCCTGGATCTGATGGTCTCACAGCAGATATATGCCTCGAAGTCGTCATGGGAGATAAGCATCTTAGCCTTGCAATATATAACAGATGCCTGAGACTGTCTCACTTTCCATCGGGGTGGAAGGAGGCCACCGTCGTGATGCTGCGGAAGCCGGGAAAGAGTGATTATACGCACCCAAAATCTTATAGACCAATAGGACTACTTCCGGTTATGGGGAAAGTCCTCGAAAAGATGTTGGTTAGAAGGCTGACGTGGCATCTGGTGCCTAGAATGAGCCCCCGTCAGTATGGATTTGTGCCTGGACGTGGCGCTGAGGACTCCCTCTATGACCTGGTGGCCCACGTGAAAAGCAAACTTCATGAGAAGAAGCTGATAACGTTGGTGTCGCTGGACATAGAGGGAGCCTTTGATAGCGCCTGGTGGCCGGCTATAAAGGTCAGACTGGCGGAGGAGCAGTGCCCAGATAGCCTAAGGAATATCATGTACAGTTACCTAAACGGAAGACAGGTGCGCGTGAGGTATGCTGGGCATGAACACATAAAAGTCACAAATAAGGGTTGCGTACAGGGGTCAATAGGGGGTCCTATACTATGGAATCTCCTTTTGGATCCTCTGCTGAAAAGTCTTGCGGAGAGGGGGGACTACTGTCAGGCCTTCGCCGACGACGTGGTCCTCATCTTCTCTGGGGACACAGCTGAGGATATCCAAAGGCGAGGTAATGCCGCCCTCGAACATGTTCGGAGGTGGGGTGTCGTCAATAAGTTGAGGTTTGCACCGCAAAAAACTTTTGCTATGGTGCTAACCAACAAACTGAAATACGACACACCTCATCTGACCATGGGCGGGGAAGACATTGCCATGTCTAAGGAGATAAAGATCCTGGGGCTAACGATTGACTGCGGGCTTACTTTCGGCACCCATGTGGACAATGTTTGCAAAAAGGCGCTGGGAGTATTCAAGCAGCTGTCGAAGGCCGCCAGGGTTAGTTGGGGCCTCCATCCCGAGGTTATCCGCAGCATCTACGGCGCAGTAGCCGAACCGATTATTACTTACGCCTCCAGTGCATGGGCCCCTGCGACGAACAAGATATATATACAAAAGAAATTAAATAGTACCCAAAGAATATTTGCTCAGAAAATTGGGAAAGCCTATAGAACAGTGTCTCTGAATGCCGCCCTAGTGCTGGCCGGGATGCTTCCCCTTGACATACGTATTAGGGAAAATGCACTTCTCTACGAGGTCAAGAGGGGGGCTTCGCGGTCGGTACTGGGGGATCGGGAGTTGGAGGCGCCACTCGCTTTTCGATACAGGCCCCATCCGGCGAACGATACATGCTGGCAGTTCCAAGAGCTAAAAACGCAGATAGATGTCGAAGAAAAGGTGGGAAGTGCAGTACAGGTGTACACAGATGGCAGTAGGATTGATGGGAAGGTTGGTGCCGCCATAACTATATGGCAAGGCACTAACGAAATTAAAACCAAAAAACTCCTGCTGTCGCCCTACTGCACTGTATACCAAGCTGAACTGTTAGCTGTATATCATGCAGCTAGAATGGCGCTTGAATATGAGAATAGCGCAATTATAAGCGATTCCAGATCGGCCCTTGAAACTGTAATTAATAATTATTCCCTCCATCCACTGGCGGTCAATACGAGGGCGCTCCTTCGCTCTGGTGTGGACAGTGGGAGAGAGATCGCCCTATATTGGATAAAAGCGCATGCGGGTATGGCGGGAAATGAAAGGGCTGATCACTTAGCAAAAGAAGCCGCTATGAAAATTAAAACTAAACCTCATTATGATAGATGTCCGGTCTCATTCGTCAAGAGGATGATCCGTAAGGAGTCCCTTGGCGAATGGAACCGGAGATACCTAACAAATAATGTAGCAGGGGTAACCAAAATTTTCTTTCCGGATGCGATAGAAGCTTACGATACTGTTAGAAAGTTAAAAATTAATTCTATACTTACCCAGGTGTTAACGGGGCACGGTGGTTTCGCTGGATATCTGAATAGGTTCAGGTGTAAGGCGAGCCCATCGTGCATCTGTGACCCCAATAATGAAGAGACCATCATCCACTTAATAACTGAATGTCCTGCGAACACAATAAAACGACATAATACAGAAACACAGATAGGAATTAGTATCACTGAAACGAATATAAGTAAAATAATGAAAAACACAGACAAAAGAGAAGAATTTCTTAAGTATTGCATGAAAATAGTAGAATTATCTATTGACAGAAATAAAAATTAGAAAAATTAAGAAAACAACAACCATGTGAGTTTATCCATAACCATCTATAAGTAGAATTAAAAGAAATTGTAACTGTAACTTAAGGCAACAAAATTAAAATGTATCATAAATTAAATAAATCTACAACTAGAATTAAAGAAATTATTTATTTATTTATTTATAATTTTAACCGTAATTTAAGGCAACAAAATTAAAATGTAATAAAATAAATTAAATGAATCTACAACTAGAATTAAACAAATTGTAACCGTAATTTAAGGCAACAAAATTAAATGTCAACTAGAATTAAAAGAAATTGTAACCCTAATTTAAGGAAACAAAATTAAAATGTTAATATAATAAATTAAATAAACTATAAATAGGGATATAATATAGATGGCATAACAAACAACACTGTTAAAATACACTAGGAAATGTATGTATATAGATTAATAAGTAACAGCCCATAGGAGGCACTACTATGTATATTAATACAAAAACCTGTACTTATATAACGACTAAATAAAGTTCCTAATACTGTTAGGAGTAGCCCGCGATATAAAAAAAAAAAAAAAAAAAAAAAAAAAAAAAAAAAAAAAAAACCTAACCTAACCTAACCTAACCTAACCTAACCTAACCTAACCTAACCTAACCTAACCTAACCTAACCTAACCTAACCTAACCTAACCTAACCTAACCTAACCTAACCTAACCTAACCTAACCTAACCTAACCTAACCTAACCTAACCTAACCTAACCTAACCTAACCTAACCTAACCTAACCTAACCTAACCTAACCTAACCTAACCTAACCTAACCTAACCTAACCTAACCTAACCTAACCTAACCTAACCTAACCTAACCTAACCTAACCTAACCTAACCCACTAAATTCACGATATCTCTTTCGTTATTGATGGAAATTAATTGAGATTTTTTGTGGAGGCACGGAAGGAGCTTGAGCCCCTATTGGGTTATACAAATTAGGGTGTTACCGCTCGAAATTAGGAGCAAAAAATTTTTTAGTCAATTTTCAACGAGTTTTACCGCTTGAAAATTTTATGTAGGTGAATATTTTAAAAACTAAGTAACTTAGCTTAATTTCTCTAACAGATCCGCAACTTTCCCGGCTCCCGGCGCCTGTCTTTGCTGTTTTATCTTCCGCTTTTGCTTCTATATTGGTTTTCCGTTAACGGTTTTTCTGGTTATTTGTGATTTACTCGGCCCCCCTGAGGGCTAAAAATATACTTGAGGTGTCTTCTTGTAGAACTTGGCAAGACGCGTCGATATTCGCAAGAAAAAATGGGGGTTATAGATCGTTTTAACCCGGTGCACGTGATTTTGTCAAAAAATTTTTGTTTTTTGCCCAGCAAAATTCGTACAAAAATGTGGAAGGCTAAAATTATATATTAGCACACTCTGTAGTTCAAGGCGCACCCAATGGTATGCAGCACTTGGTAATTTATTGCGAAACTCACTGAGTTTTAGGGCTTGACAACTGCTGAGCACTATTTTTGATGTTTTTGACACTTTAAAAATCACACGTGCGCGCAATGCGCCACTATTATATATCGTCGTGTAGGGCTTTTTAAAGCGCATCCAACGATATATGACACTTTATAATTTGAGATAAAAAACCCACAACTTTGATTTTTAACAAAGATTTTCACTCGCGGAGCGGTAAAAATGACAGCGGACCGTGTGCGTTCGCTACGGCGTGCCAAAGAGACCTCAGAAAAGAATAATGGATAGGCGTAGAGTAGGAAATCTTAGGTCTTGGATTCTGTCCGAGGTATAGCTCGCGGGCCGGGCCACAGCGCCCGGACAGGAAAAAAAAAAAAAAAAAAAAAAAAACCTAACCTAACCTAACCTAACCTAACCTAACCTAACCTAACCTAACCTAACCTAACCTAACCTAACCTAACCTAACCTAACCTAACCTAACCTAACCTAACCTAACCTAATAAAGTGCACAAGATCAAAACTATGTCGCAAGTAATCGCAAAGTCCTAGCTCTTTAACTATAAAGAGCTCGTGACCAAGCGAAAACAAAATGTAACCTTTATGTTATCTAATGTAGTGTTTAGTTATATCTAATGATTGTAAAGTAATATGTAATATTAATTTGTAGCAGATTGAATGAAGATAATAATATGTAATGGAATGTAATAAATTATAATGTAATTATGTATATATAAGTAATTTCTTTATATAAATTATCTATGTAATTATTAAGTATGGTCTGCCACTTTGGGGTCAAAGTGCCAAGACCAGAAAATTAATGATAAAGATATATGTATTTGGTCAAATATTTTGCATAGGCAAAATATTAATGACCATGTAAATATATAATGTAATTTTATTTAATATGCTGTAATAATATAAATTATTAATTAAACAATGTATAGAATTTGTCATACCATAGTATAGTTAAATATTGTATAATTTAAAATATGTATAAAAAAACCTATCAATAATAATTTACAAAATGTTTATGATAAATTACAAAATTGTAAAATAGTATTAGAGAATATTAATAAAATAAATAACAAATAAAACGAGATTAGGAGATACCTCCCATATTGGAGGACTAGGACGCTAGCTATATTAATGGATAGGCGAAAGATTAGGGACATTAGGTCTTGGATTTTGTCCAAGGTTTTAGCTCGCGGGCCGGGCCACAGCGCCCGGACAGGAAAAAAAAAAAAAAAAAAAAAAAAAAAAAAAAACCTAACCTAACCTAACCTAACCTAACCTAACCTAACCTAACCTAACCTAACCTAACCTAACCTAACCTAACCTAACCTAACCTAACCTAACCTAACCTAACCTAACCTAACCTAACCTAACCTAACCTAACCTAACCTAACCTAACCTAACCTAACCTAACCTAACCTAACCTAACCTAACCTAACCTAACCTAACCTAACCTAACCTAACCTAACCTAACCTAACCTAACCTAACCTAACCTAACCTAACCTAACCTAACCTAACCTAACCTAACCTAACCTAACCAGTTACGCTCGGTCAGCGCTCGAGTAAGCAGTGAATTTGTAGTGCTCCGCAGTTAAAAAATCATTTAAGTGGGTAAATCTTATCCGATTTCCATAAATTTGGTGTCGTGAGGCACGTCTCAGCGAGGCGCATCTGGTGATATATAGTGGTGCAGCCGGAAAGTTCAAAACAAAAAGTTATTAAGTGAAAACTGTGTTTTTGAGGTTATGCAATCTGAAAATCGCTTATAACTCCGGCATTTCAAAAGTGAAACCATCAGTGAAAGTGCCTCCCGGAAGCCCTCGGTGGGCCCTACCAGCCTGCACAAGCGGAATCATCCGCACGACTTCAACGGATGAGATAAAGCCAAAAAAACAACTAACCACGTGGCACGTGGTCGGCGATCCCGAAGACCTGGAACGCTGAAATTTTTACTGCATCTGCGCGCATGTATGTTTACACTTTTTCTGCAATTAGAAGAATTTTATCTATAATACTTTTTTAAATAAAAATAATAAACTATCAAAACTTTGGTGCTAATTTAATCGAAAACTGAAGCGGGAACGTATACTTTTCTCGCTGCCGCTGGTTGCGCGCTCATTAGAAGAGTGTAACTACGAAGTTTCAGATTTTTCGGACTGTATTTTTTGTAATTATTAAGAAAAAACTGGAAAACTTAGAAAATTGCTCATAACTTTTCCAAACATTGTCCAAAAATTTTGTTTTTAGTATTGTTTAATAGAGCTCTAATTTACACAAATTTAGATATATCATTTGTATTTTTAGCATAAGTAGTTTTAAAGATATTGAATTTTAAGTGTTTTTTACATATTTAATGAAAAGTATTAGAAAATTAATTATTTTAAGTGTGTGAATAGCTTCTGGGTGCAGTTTGGCACATATTGAACCCAAACACGCAGGTGCTAAGTCAAAAAACGCCGGATTTAGCATTTTTCTGGCGTACCGACGGCCATATTGATTTTATTCTGGCCTTTATATCTTCGGAACCAGAGGTCGTAGAGAGACGTAGTTTTTTGTATTAACCGGGGGACAACCTCAGGAACATTTTTAGCCTAATAAAAACCAATTCGACCGCGAAAAATTTTTTCGCGAAAATCTATATACCATCTGATAGAGGACATCATTCTAACACCAATAAGTCCAAACACGACCCTTCTGTGACCACTGGGTCCGGAGATAACTCAACTCAAACATTGGGTTTGACAGCCGAGCGGCCATCTTGGGAATTTTCAGAAGACTGTATCTCCGGAGATATTTGACGTAGAGCGACGGGGTTTTCTTGGATATTAAGGGGGGAGTAAGGAGAATCCGACCAATTAAAAATTTTCCAAATTTGGGGTACCAAAATTTCGGCACTTGAATTTCAATAGAACTTTGTAGATCACGAGATTCCCATCCAGAAAAACCCAAGCACGCCTAATCTGCGACGGATAGATTCGGAGCTATCCCATTTTGAAAATTTGATTTGACAGCAGGGTAGCCATTTTGAAAATTTTCAACTGGCTGTAGCTCCCTTATTTTTAGAGATAGAGAGACGGGACTTCCAGTGGTGTGTTTGGCGGACTTTGGGGGATCGACTGACAGCGTTTTGCGGGAATCGGACCACAAAAAATTTTCGAGCAATCTGACGCTACCTTCGGGTCGGTGGGAGTGAGCACATTACAGAGAACCCAAACTTGGGTACTCTGCGGCCAATAGTTTAGGAGATATTTAAGTTTACCGCCATTTCTGGCGTTCAAGCGGGTTTCTGGCCGAATTTCTGGCGTTGATATCTCAGAAAGTATTGGTCGTAGCGATCTGCGGTTTTCACTGCTAACATCGGCTTTAGAAGGGCTTCCAAGCAAGCGAAAGAACGCTCTTCTTTATCTTCTTTAATCTTCTTTCTTACTTCTTTCTTCTTCTTTTTGGTAAAATCGTGTCTGTCTGTCCCTCTTGGTCTTCTGAAGCGCTTCTGGGGTGCCGTGCATTCCGAATACGGAAATATTTTGACTTTTAGACGCTTTTAAATTACAAAAATAGTAAGACATAGGCTTATTGGCCTACACCTAACTTTATTGTGACAGCCATCTCTTTGAGCTTAAATATAGCATAGATTAGGATATTAGTTGGTTCTTTTGACCATATAAGATTAACAGCGCGATCTTGACTGTTCGCGTTATACTTTTGACTTATTTATCTTGAACTTTGTTTCCTTTTGATCGCGACATAACAGTTATACAATCGCGTAATTTACAATTATTATTTATCTACACTGACACTAAGTTACCAAATTTACAACTTATACAATTCCGGTTAAACTTAGTACTTATACCGCGAGCCCTCAATATGTTTAGGACCCCACAAAACCAAAAGGGTAAAGAACAGGTGACGCCTTCCAGTACTGAATCGGGTACGGGACTTGTAGACCCGAATCTTACTGTAACTATTGACAAGAAGGCGGACTCCCTTAAAAGATCCTTAGTCAAGGACACAATCGATAGCATAGAGGCTGGTACATCAAAAAGCCCTATGGAGACAACTAGAGACACGCCTACTCCATCTCCACCTAGAGTGGCGAAACCAAAACGCCTAATAGTAGCTCCGGAAGTTAAAAGTGATCGTAAGTGTGACCTATATAAAAGGTTTACAGACGAAGGAGCTGAACGAATAATAAAGGATAGAAAGACAAATATAATGAAATCGCTAGGAATTTCTGGAAACTTAAAGAGAGAATTGAAGGAAAGTATAACAAAAGACACGGGTATGATGTATGGAGTGAGTATGTATCTATGGCACAGACTGCAAGATTGTAAGGAAGAGAAAGTATGCAAGGTATGCAAGGAGACTAAGGAAGGAGACCTTAAAAACGATCCAAGCAAAGAGAGCAAAGGGAGTGGAGGAAGTAAGAGTGGGGAAGAGCTGAAAGGTATGGAAGAGAGGATGGCCAGTTTGGAACAGCTTATGGAAACCACCTTAAAAGAGACGAAGCTAATAGGCAAGATGATTGAAAGTGAGAAAGATAAGATGGATGGAAGTGATGGAAGTGTCTATAAGGAATTATGCGAGATAAAAAGGACTACGCAAGATATAGAGGAGAAAATTGACCAGTTGGCGGCTAAACCATCTTATGCCGAAGCGTTATCCAGACCCAAATACAACACAGCTGCTAAGCATGCTGTCATTGTCTCTTCAGAAACGAGTACAGACAGCAGTGCAGACGTGCTGGAAAAAGTTAAAGGGTCATTAAACGCAAAGGAAAATGGATTACGTATAGACCAGTTAAGGAAAATAAGGGACCAAAAGATAGTGTTAAGTTGCTCCAGCAAGGAAGAGTTGGAAAAAACAACCAAGAGGTTAAGAGAAAACAAAAACCTAAAGGTGGAAGAGGCCAAGAGTAAGGACCCTCTGGTCATATTAAGAAATGTGCTCACGAGCAACTCGGATGGGGATATACTCATGTCACTGAAATCCCAAAATAGGCACATATTAAAGGGCCTAACTGATGAGGAGGCGGTTGCCACAGTGAGGTATCGGAGGAAGGCGAGGAACCAACAGGAGTGCCACGTCGTCCTGCGAGTTACGCCAAAGCTGTGGCAGAGGCTTACATCGGTTGGGAGAATGTATGTGGACCTCCAGCAGATAAGGGTCGAGGACCAATCCCCCCTGGTGCAGTGTACAAGATGCCTTGCATTTGGACACGGTAGGAAGCTTTGCACGGAGTCAGTGGACCTCTGCAACCACTGTGGAGGGCCTCACCTGCGAGCAGAGTGTCCAAATATAGGTGACTTACCCAAATGTAAGAACTGTCTAGCAGCTAAAAATGTAGATAATGACCATGGTGTCTACAGCCAAGAATGTCCCATCAGGCAGAGATGGGACAAGATAGCAAGAGCTGCTATATCATATTGTTAAGGGCACCTTTGGGAACTCTCTGACGTCATATAGCGTGGTGCAAGCGAACCTCCAACGTAAGGAATTGGCTACTACGGAACTCATGTTGGAGGCCAAAAATAGTAACCTTGCATTTGCGCTAATCCAGGAGCCGTATGTTGGAAGGGCCAAGGTCATGAAGGCATACGGAGGGGCCAGAATCTACCAAAACACAAATGCCGGAGGGGGCACTGTGAAAGCGGCTATCGCGGTCTTTGACAAAAATATCTGTGTCGAACAGTGCCCTTATTTCACCACAAATAACATCGTGGTGGTGAAGATGGAAACTCAGGCATGGAGGATTCTGGTCGTTTCGTTTTACTTCGAGCCGGATGAACCAATGGAGCCGTATCTACAACATTTGGCTAAGGTGCGTAGACAGACTAGCCTTGCAAGGATAATAATTGGAGGTGACGCTAACGCCAAGAGCGCTTGGTGGGGTAGCCCAATAACAGATCATCGGGGTCTCGAAATGGTGAAGGCTATAGACGAAATGGATCTACAGGTACTTAATAGTGGCAACAAACCAACTTTTGACACTGTGAGAGGTGGGCGTAGACTGACCAGCCATGTCGATATAACCACCTGTAGTTCGGACCTCCTCGACTTGGTGGAGGACTGGAGCGTTCGAGAAGACCTGACTAGCTCCGACCACAATGGCATTGTATTCAGAATCAGAATAAAAAAGGCAAAAGGTATTACTATAAATAGAACCACTCGGAAATATAACACCAAAAAAGCAGATTGGAAAAAATTTCACGAAAAATTAAGTAAATTTAAAGATGATTTCGGCATTAGTACAACTGAATTAGAAAAAATTAATAACAAAACTGATTTGGACCATTTTATAGAACAGAACACAAAAGTAATAACCAAAGCATGTGAAGGAAGTATACCTTCAAAAAACACAACACAAAGGCTTGCAGTGCCATGGTGGTCGAGAGAGTTGCAGGAACTAAAGAAAAGGGTCGCAACGAAAAAACGGAGGGTCAGATGCGCCGCACCGATCCGCAGAGCTTTTGTTGTCCAGGAGTACCTGAAGGAAAAGGAGAATTACGAGACAAAAGTAAGGGAAGCCCAAACAAAAAGCTGGAAGGAATTTTGCCAGAAACAAGATAAGGAAAATGTATGGGAGGGCATTTACAGGGTGATTAGGAACACGACAAGGAGACAGGAAGAAACACCACTTATTAAGGAAGGGAAAGTGCTGGAAGGTGCGCAATCAGCCGAGGAGTTGGCTAATGTGTTCTTCCCCGAGGACACGGATGAGGGTGAAGACAGTAAACACCTTGAGATCAGAACATTGGCCAAGGCAGAAAACCTCCTGGAGTGTAACTCGTCTTATAGTCCTAAATTCACCCAGGAAGAATTGATCTCGGTCATAAACAGTTTTCACCCAAAAAAGGCTCCTGGTGAGGATGGCATCACGGCAGATATTTGCTCCCAAATTGTGATGCGAAACCTAGACCTCTACTTGGGTGTATACAACAAGTGCTGGGAACTGGCACACTTCCCAGTTGAGTGGAAAGTGGCGGTAATCATCGTACTCCGGAAACCGGGCAAAGACGAATACAACAGCCCAAGATCGTATAGACCGATAGGCCTGCTTCCGATCTTGGGCAAAGTATTAGAAAAGATGCTCGTAAGGAGACTCATGTGGCACATGGCACCCAGGATAAGCCCCCGCCAGTACGGCTTTATGCCCCAGCGTAGCACAGAGGGTGCCCTCTATGACTTGGTAACGCATGTGAGAAGAGAGGTTTCTGAGAAAAAGCTCGTCGCACTAGTGTCCCTTGACATAGAGGGCGCCTTCGACAGTGCTTGGTGGCCAGCAATAAAGGTCAGACTGGCGGAGGAAAATTGCCCTGGGGCGCTCAGGGCCATTATGAGCAGCTATCTCCAAAATAGAAAGATCAAATTGAGATATGCTGGCCACGTATTCACGAAGAACACCAACAAAGGATGTGTGCAGGGGTCTATCGGTGGCCCAATACTTTGGAACATCCTACTGGATCCTCTGCTGAAAGGTCTCACCGAGAGGGGAGACCACTGCCAGGCTTTCGCCGACGATGTGGTTCTCGTATTCTCGGGGGACACAGCGGAGGATATCCAGAGGCGTGGTAATGCAGCCCTTGAGTATGTTCGGGAGTGGGGTGTCAGAAACAAGCTAAAATTTGCTCCACATAAGACCAATGCAATGGTAGTAACGAACAAGCTAAAGTATGACACTCCACAACTGACCATGGGCGGGGTCTGTGTTGTCATGTCTAGGGAGATCAAGGTATTGGGTCTCACGATAGACGACAGCCTTACATTTAATACCCATGTTGCGAAAGTCTGTGAGAAGGCCACTAAAATCTACAAGCAGCTGTCCTGCGCCGCAAGAGTTAGCTGGGGACTTCACCCTGAGGTGATTAAAACCATCTATGAAGCCACTATAGTACCCACCATAACATATGCTGCTGCAGCGTGGGCCCCAGCAACCAATAAAAAGTGCGTGCGTAAGAAGCTAGATATATTACAACGGTCTTTCGCCCAGAAGATCAGCAAGGCATACAGAACGGTGTCTCTGAACTCTGCCCTGTTGCTAGCCGGGACACTACCCTTGGATATCCGAGTGAGGGAAGTAGCTTCCCTCTACGAGGAAAAGAGGGGGGTGTCACGGCTGGTAGCAGGAGACAGGGAAATAGAGGTTCCATCTGCTTTTAGGGATAAACCACATCCAGCGGAGCTCAGAAAATGGAGTTTCGATATTGTTAACAACCAGGAGGAAGTCAGTGAGCGGGTGGACAGTGCAGTACAGATATATACAGATGGGAGTAAGATTGCCGGGAAGGTGGGGGCGGCATTTTCAGTATGGGAAAATGGCACCGAATCCAAGACAGGCAAACTATCTCTATCGGCGTACTGCACTGTCTACCAAGCGGAGCTGTTAGCAATATGCTGCGCTGTAGAGAAAGTGGAAAAAAGCAATTATCGCCAAGCTGCAATTCTGAGCGACAGTAGAGCAGCGCTAGAAACAGTTATAAACAACCATTCCCTAAACCCTCTAGCAATCAAGGCTAGAAAACAACTAGAGAAATGTCTTTCTCTAAACAAAACAGTACGCCTTTACTGGATAAAGGCTCACGCAGGCATAATAGGGAATGAGCGCGCTGATGAACTGGCGAAAAAAGCTGCTACAGATTTGAAAACGAGGCCTAACTACGATAGGTGTCCGGTATCATTCCTCAAGCGACAAATTCGATTGAGGTCTATTGAGGAATGGGACCGGCGTTATAAGACAGGCGAAACAGCAGGAGTTACAAAAATATTCTTTCCTGATGTCACTAGAGCGTATGCTTCCATAAAGAAAATGAATATAAACAAAATTACAACACAGTTAATGACGGGGCACGGTGGGTTCTCCGAATATTTGGCTAGATTCAAGTGTAAGGAGAGCCCATCGTGCATCTGTGACTCACAAACACACGAAACAGTTACGCACCTTTTATTTGAATGCCCCCAACACACGCAGCGGAGATACAATCTTGAAGCTGAAACACAGTTGAAAGTTAGTATCGAAAACGCGAGCAGGCTGTTGGAGGATACAGATACAAGAGAAAAATTTTTGGAATACGGTTCGAAAATTGTAAATATAGCTATCAAAAGGAACAAAAGTTAGGAATAAATGTTAACCATATATATAGTAATATATGTAATTAGCATTTAAGTATATGTTAATAAATAGAATAATAAGGTGTAAATAGTATTTCAAAAGTACAAAGAAGACTAGGAAATGTGAATTCCATAGCAATAATAACATAAAATAAGTGTTAAGTTAGCTGTAAGAAATTAGTATATATATGTAAAGTGGCAGCATAAGGATAAAATAATAATGTCAATAGGATAATTAGACGTCATATACATAATGATAAAGTGTAATTAGTGGTAAGATAAAAACCAAGTGTACTTAAGATAAGATTAAACATAAGAAAGTAATAAATTATGGATAGGGACCCAAAAAGGGTCACGTATAGCAATACAGAAACCTGTCAATTCGTTTTGTTACAAAATAATATGTAAATAGTAATAAGAAATTAATAATTATATATAAAACTTAATAGATAAGAAAATTTATGTAAGAAAATAAAGGAAAGATAATAAATAATACATAAGACGATAATAAAGTATCGATAGGAACCCAAAACGGGTTGAGTTAAGATAAATAGAACCCTGTAAATCCCCATAGTATAGTTATTAAAGCTCTGATCTAGTCAGAGGTAGCTCGCGGGCCAGGCCACAGCGCCTGGACAGGAAAAAAAAAAAAAAAAAAAAAAACCTAACCTAACCTAACCTAACCTAACCTAACCTAACCTAACCTAACCTAACCTAACCTAACCTAACCTAACCTAACCTAACCTAACCTAACCTAACCTAACCTAACCTAACCTAACCTAACCTAACCTAACCTAACCTAACCTAACCTAACCTAACCTAACCTAACCTAACCATCGAAATTTTTAGGTTTTTAGTGCGATTTTCAGTCTGTTTTTTGCTCCCTTTAGTTTCTTGTAATTATCCTTAGCATACTATACGTCAGCGGTTCCTTCAGAGCCCTGAAATTTTCAAAAATTTTTCTTACATATCAACTTAGTACATTTTCGTAAACTCACTATTAAAATATTCAAGTTAACACTTACCTTCTGTCACTTATCCTCGGTCCACGTTGGTGGTTGAGGTCTTAAATTGTTCCTCGTTTAATAGCCTTTCATCCAATAGTAAATTTTTGTAGTATACCCTTCAGGTTTGTGTAAAATAACGCACTATATAACAAAAAACGCTAATTTTTTGCTGAAAAATACCAAATTGCAACTTTATACTTACCATCCTGTCTGCTATCCTCGGTCCACGTTGGTTATTGAGGTCTTAGTTTGTTCGTCGTTTACAGCCCTTTCTATCGATACTTATTTCACGCAGATAATCCTTCAGGTTTCTGAAATATAACACAGTTTGTACCACAAAAAGTCGTTCCTAGAACATTTTTATCAGTTTTTGCAGCTTAACTTCACTTTTTTGTATAGAGACCCTTCCGGTTTCTTCACCTATCGTGTAGTGCTCATCAAGCTCTACACGCCGATACCCCATTTGTGCCCTTTCTGATCACTCAATTTTTAAAATTGACCTGCCCAACTACGCTTGTACTGCATATTCCGCCTTTTCGCCTATCACTTCGCAGTGTTTCATCCTATCAGTATAAATTCTTAATACAATATAGTCTAGACCGAGACGAATCCGTGGATACCTCATTCGCGGTTCAACTCCGTCTGTAAGTGATAAAAATAACCGATTTCTGTTAGAGGGGAAAGAGGTCCCCCCGCAAAAGTTTACCTTAGGGACACAATTTTAATAGAAAACATCGAAATTTTTAGGTTTTTAGTGCGATTTTCAGTCTGTTTTTTGCTCCCTTTAGTTTCTTGTAATTATCCTTAGCATACTATACGTCAGCGGTTCCTTCAGAGCCCTGAAATTTTCAAAAATTTTTCTTACATATCAACTTAGTACATTTTCGTAAACTCACTATTAAAATATTCAAGTTAACACTTACCTTCTGTCACTTATCCTCGGTCCACGTTGGTGGTTGAGGTCTTAAATTGTTCCTCGTTTAATAGCCTTTCATCCAATAGTAAATTTTTGTAGTATACCCTTCAGGTTTGTGTAAAATAACGCACTATATAACAAAAAACGCTAATTTCTTGCTGAAAAATACCAAATTGCAACTTTATACTTACCATCCTGTCTGCTATCCTCGGTCCACGTTGGTTATTGAGGTCTTAGTTTGTTCGTCGTTTACAGCCCTTTCTATCGATACTTATTTCACGCAGATAATCCTTCAGGTTTCTGAAATATAACACAGTTTGTACCACAAAAAGTCGTTCCTAGAACATTTTTATCAGTTTTTGCAGCTTAACTTCACTTTTTTGTATAGAGACCCTTCCGGTTTCTTCACCTATCGTGTAGTGCTCATCAAGCCCTACACGCCGATACCCCATTTGTGCCCTTTCTGATCACTCAATTTTTAAAATTGACCTGCCCAACTACGCTTGTACTGCATATTCCGCCTTTTCGCCTATCACTTCGCAGTGTTTCATCCTATCAGTATAAATTCTTAATACAATATAGTCTAGACCGAGACGAATCCGTGGATACCTCATTCGCGGTTCAACTCCGTCTGTAAGTGATAAAAATAACCGATTTCTGTTAGAGGGGAAAGAGGTCCCCCCGCAAAAGTTTACCTTAGGGACACAATTTTAATAGAAAACATCGAAATTTTTAGGTTTTTAGTGCGATTTTCAGTCTGTTTTTTGCTCCCTTTAGTTTCTTGTAATTATCCTTAGCATACTATACGTCAGCGGTTCCTTCAGAGCCCTGAAATTTTCAAAAATTTTTCTTACATATCAACTTAGTACATTTTCGTAAACTCACTATTAAAATATTCAAGTTAACACTTACCTTCTGTCACTTATCCTCGGTCCACGTTGGTGGTTGAGGTCTTAAATTGTTCCTCGTTTAATAGCCTTTCATCCAATAGTAAATTTTTGTAGTATACCCTTCAGGTTTGTGTAAAATAACGCACTATATAACAAAAAACGCTAATTTCTTGCTGAAAAATACCAAATTGCAACTTTATACTTACCATCCTGTCTGCTATCCTCGGTCCACGTTGGTTATTGAGGTCTTAGTTTGTTCGTCGTTTACAGCCCTTTCTATCGATACTTATTTCACGCAGATAATCCTTCAGGTTTCTGAAATATAACACAGTTTGTACCACAAAAAGTCGTTCCTAGAACATTTTTATCAGTTTTTGCAGCTTAACTTCACTTTTTTGTATAGAGACCCTTCCGGTTTCTTCACCTATCGTGTAGTGCTCATCAAGCCCTACACGCCGATACCCCATTTGTGCCCTTTCTGATCACTCAATTTTTAAAATTGACCTGCCCAACTACGCTTGTACTGCATATTCCGCCTTTTCGCCTATCACTTCGCAGTGTTTCATCCTATCAGTATAAATTCTTAATACAATATAGTCTAGACCGAGACGAATCCGTGGATACCTCATTCGCGGTTCAACTCCGTCTGTAAGTGATAAAAATAACCGATTTCTGTTAGAGGGGAAAGAGGTCCCCCCGCAAAAGTTTACCTTAGGGACACAATTTTAATAGAAAACATCGAAATTTTTAGGTTTTTAGTGCGATTTTCAGTCTGTTTTTTGCTCCCTTTAGTTTCTTGTAATTATCCTTAGCATACTATACGTCAGCGGTTCCTTCAGAGCCCTGAAATTTTCAAAAATTTTTCTTACATATCAACTTAGTACATTTTCGTAAACTCACTATTAAAATATTCAAGTTAACACTTACCTTCTGTCACTTATCCTCGGTCCACGTTGGTGGTTGAGGTCTTAAATTGTTCCTCGTTTAATAGCCTTTCATCCAATAGTAAATTTTTGTAGTATACCCTTCAGGTTTGTGTAAAATAACGCACTATATAACAAAAAACGCTAATTTCTTGCTGAAAAATACCAAATTGCAACTTTATACTTACCATCCTGTCTGCTATCCTCGGTCCACGTTGGTTATTGAGGTCTTAGTTTGTTCGTCGTTTACAGCCCTTTCTATCGATACTTATTTCACGCAGATAATCCTTCAGGTTTCTGAAATATAACACAGTTTGTACCACAAAAAGTCGTTCCTAGAACATTTTTATCAGTTTTTGCAGCTTAACTTCACTTTTTTGTATAGAGACCCTTCCGGTTTCTTCACCTATCGTGTAGTGCTCATCAAGCCCTACACGCCGATACCCCATTTGTGCCCTTTCTGATCACTCAATTTTTAAAATTGACCTGCCCAACTACGCTTGTACTGCATATTCCGCCTTTTCGCCTATCACTTCGCAGTGTTTCATCCTATCAGTATAAATTCTTAATACAATATAGTCTAGACCGAGACGAATCCGTGGATACCTCATTCGCGGTTCAACTCCGTCTGTAAGTGATAAAAATAACCGATTTCTGTTAGAGGGGAAAGAGGTCCCCCCGCAAAAGTTTACCTTAGGGACACAATTTTAATAGAAAACATCGAAATTTTTAGGTTTTTAGTGCGATTTTCAGTCTGTTTTTTGCTCCCTTTAGTTTCTTGTAATTATCCTTAGCATACTATACGTCAGCGGTTCCTTCAGAGCCCTGAAATTTTCAAAAATTTTTCTTACATATCAACTTAGTACATTTTCGTAAACTCACTATTAAAATATTCAAGTTAACACTTACCTTCTGTCACTTATCCTCGGTCCACGTTGGTGGTTGAGGTCTTAAATTGTTCCTCGTTTAATAGCCTTTCATCCAATAGTAAATTTTTGTAGTATACCCTTCAGGTTTGTGTAAAATAACGCACTATATAACAAAAAACGCTAATTTCTTGCTGAAAAATACCAAATTGCAACTTTATACTTACCATCCTGTCTGCTATCCTCGGTCCACGTTGGTTATTGAGGTCTTAGTTTGTTCGTCGTTTACAGCCCTTTCTATCGATACTTATTTCACGCAGATAATCCTTCAGGTTTCTGAAATATAACACAGTTTGTACCACAAAAAGTCGTTCCTAGAACATTTTTATCAGTTTTTGCAGCTTAACTTCACTTTTTTGTATAGAGACCCTTCCGGTTTCTTCACCTATCGTGTAGTGCTCATCAAGCCCTACACGCCGATACCCCATTTGTGCCCTTTCTGATCACTCAATTTTTAAAATTGACCTGCCCAACTACGCTTGTACTGCATATTCCGCCTTTTCGCCTATCACTTGGCAGTGTTTCATCCTATCAGTATAAATTCTTAATACAATATAGTCTAGACCGAGACGAATCCGTGGATACCTCATTCGCGGTTCAACTCCGTCTGTAAGTGATAAAAATAACCGATTTCTGTTAGAGGGGAAAGAGGTCCCCCCGCAAAAGTTTACCTTAGGGACACAATTTTAATAGAAAACATCGAAATTTTTAGGTTTTTAGTGCGATTTTCAGTCTGTTTTTTGCTCCCTTTAGTTTCTTGTAATTATCCTTAGCATACTATACGTCAGCGGTTCCTTCAGAGCCCTGAAATTTTCAAAAATTTTTCTTACATATCAACTTAGTACATTTTCGTAAACTCACTATTAAAATATTCAAGTTAACACTTACCTTCTGTCACTTATCCTCGGTCCACGTTGGTGGTTGAGGTCTTAAATTGTTCCTCGTTTAATAGCCTTTCATCCAATAGTAAATTTTTGTAGTATACCCTTCAGGTTTGTGTAAAATAACGCACTATATAACAAAAAACGCTAATTTCTTGCTGAAAAATACCAAATTGCAACTTTATACTTACCATCCTGTCTGCTATCCTCGGTCCACGTTGGTTATTGAGGTCTTAGTTTGTTCGTCGTTTACAGCCCTTTCTATCGATACTTATTTCACGCAGATAATCCTTCAGGTTTCTGAAATATAACACAGTTTGTACCACAAAAAGTCGTTCCTAGAACATTTTTATCAGTTTTTGCAGCTTAACTTCACTTTTTTGTATAGAGACCCTTCCGGTTTCTTCACCTATCGTGTAGTGCTCATCAAGCCCTACACGCCGATACCCCATTTGTGCCCTTTCTGATCACTCAATTTTTAAAATTGACCTGCCCAACTACGCTTGTACTGCATATTCCGCCTTTTCGCCTATCACTTCGCAGTGTTTCATCCTATCAGTATAAATTCTTAATACAATATAGTCTAGACCGAGACGAATCCGTGGATACCTCATTCGCGGTTCAACTCCGTCTGTAAGTGATAAAAATAACCGATTTCTGTTAGAGGGGAAAGAGGTCCCCCCGCAAAAGTTTACCTTAGGGACACAATTTTAATAGAAAACATCGAAATTTTTAGGTTTTTAGTGCGATTTTCAGTCTGTTTTTTGCTCCCTTTAGTTTCTTGTAATTATCCTTAGCATACTATACGTCAGCGGTTCCTTCAGAGCCCTGAAATTTTCAAAAATTTTTCTTACATATCAACTTAGTACATTTTCGTAAACTCACTATTAAAATATTCAAGTTAACACTTACCTTCTGTCACTTATCCTCGGTCCACGTTGGTGGTTGAGGTCTTAAATTGTTCCTCGTTTAATAGCCTTTCATCCAATAGTAAATTTTTGTAGTATACCCTTCAGGTTTGTGTAAAATAACGCACTATATAACAAAAAACGCTAATTTCTTGCTGAAAAATACCAAATTGCAACTTTATACTTACCATCCTGTCTGCTATCCTCGGTCCACGTTGGTTATTGAGGTCTTAGTTTGTTCGTCGTTTACAGCCCTTTCTATCGATACTTATTTCACGCAGATAATCCTTCAGGTTTCTGAAATATAACACAGTTTGTACCACAAAAAGTCGTTCCTAGAACATTTTTATCAGTTTTTGCAGCTTAACTTCACTTTTTTGTATAGAGACCCTTCCGGTTTCTTCACCTATCGTGTAGTGCTCATCAAGCCCTACACGCCGATACCCCATTTGTGCCCTTTCTGATCACTCAATTTTTAAAATTGACCTGCCCAACTACGCTTGTACTGCATATTCCGCCTTTTCGCCTATCACTTGGCAGTGTTTCATCCTATCAGTATAAATTCTTAATACAATATAGTCTAGACCGAGACGAATCCGTGGATACCTCATTCGCGGTTCAACTCCGTCTGTAAGTGATAAAAATAACCGATTTCTGTTAGAGGGGAAAGAGGTCCCCCCGCAAAAGTTTACCTTAGGGACACAATTTTAATAGAAAACATCGAAATTTTTAGGTTTTTAGTGCGATTTTCAGTCTGTTTTTTGCTCCCTTTAGTTTCTTGTAATTATCCTTAGCATACTATACGTCAGCGGTTCCTTCAGAGCCCTGAAATTTTCAAAAATTTTTCTTACATATCAACTTAGTACATTTTCGTAAACTCACTATTAAAATATTCAAGTTAACACTTACCTTCTGTCACTTATCCTCGGTCCACGTTGGTGGTTGAGGTCTTAAATTGTTCCTCGTTTAATAGCCTTTCATCCAATAGTAAATTTTTGTAGTATACCCTTCAGGTTTGTGTAAAATAACGCACTATATAACAAAAAACGCTAATTTTTTGCTGAAAAATACCAAATTGCAACTTTATACTTACCATCCTGTCTGCTATCCTCGGTCCACGTTGGTTATTGAGGTCTTAGTTTGTTCGTCGTTTACAGCCCTTTCTATCGATACTTATTTCACGCAGATAATCCTTCAGGTTTCTGAAATATAACACAGTTTGTACCACAAAAAGTCGTTCCTAGAACATTTTTATCAGTTTTTGCAGCTTAACTTCACTTTTTTGTATAGAGACCCTTCCGGTTTCTTCACCTATCGTGTAGTGCTCATCAAGCCCTACACGCCGATACCCCATTTGTGCCCTTTCTGATCACTCAATTTTTAAAATTCGACCCGCCCAACCCACCCTTTTCTCTACGATAGTTAAAATTTGAACAATACAATAGGAATACAAAGAATTTAGACAACCATAGCAAAAATTTTTTATTTTATATTCGTTTAGTGTCCACTATATACATCCCAAATATACCCTTGAAACATACCCAAACACCAATAGTTTCGCCATAAATTGTAAAACATTTCTTACATAAACCACTTCCGTTAGTTACCTCATTTATAAAAATTTAAAATAAAATGTTTGGAATACGTACACCTACAAAGAAGCGTCCGCTTGTACATCTAGTGGACATTGCTGATACAGGCATTGGGCTCCTTGATAATACGTTCGATATACCTGTAACTAACCCTAAGCCTGGCTGTAGCAAGGAGATGGATGCCTGCGTGACCGCTTTGATACCGGCTCAGGATGGTCCCCAAATCGACCTTTGCCCACCGACCACAGACATCTTAACAACAACTACGGCACCGATTAAGACAAAATCCAAACCCGCCCCGTACAATGTTTCGCCTCTGAAAGAACGCTCTAAATACTCAGACATCATGTCAGAGACAAGAGCTTGTGTCGCGAAGGCGAAAATTCACTTGTCGAATTCCCGAAACCTCAAGGCCGAAATCAAATTAGGAATCGTGCAAGCAATAGACCGCATGTACGAAATCACCAAAGAACTTGTTGCGAAAGCTGGTGAAAAGTCGAATCAACAAGAGCATGAAACACAAAACAGAAACTTAGAGACAAATACCAATTTAATACACACAGACATACAGGAAACCTTGGCTAAACAAATAAAGGAGCACAGTAAACTTTTAGAAAACCACAGAGCTGAAATGAAAAAGCTAGGAGATACTCTAAAACAGCAACAGAAAGTGACGAAAGGTGGACCAACATACGCGGACGTAGCGGCTACGCCAACTACCCACAGAGAGGTAATTCACTCGGTAGCAATAACATCTGCAATCGACACTGAAACTGGAGACCAGGTCCTACAGAAAATTCGAACAGCTGTAAATGCTAAAGAAGGGGGCCTTCAAATAGAAAAGGTAAGGAAAACCAAAGACAGAAAAATCATTCTGGGATGCCGTAGCAAGGAAGAACTCGGTAGAGTAAAGGAAAAACTCGGGCAGTCGGGCCAAGACTTACGGGTTCAAGATATTAAAAATAAGGACCCCATGATCGCACTACGAGATGTACTCAAAGCGCACACGGACAAAGATATACTGGATGCATTGAGAACCCAAAATAAACATCTTTTCTCGGGTCTCAATAAAGAAGATGATAGGATGAGTGTAAAGTATCGCAAAAATGCAAGAAACTCACTAACAAATCATGTTGTCCTCGTTCTGTCACCAATACTATGGAACAAATTCACGCAACAAAAAGCAGTGTTCGTAGATCTGCAACGAGTAAGAGTTACGGACCAATCTCCGTTAATTCAGTGTTCGCGATGCTTGTCATACGGACACAGCAAAAAGTTCTGCACTGAAACAGAAGACCAATGCAGCCACTGCGGCGGTCAACATTTAAAGACTGCATGTGAGAAATGGCTCGCCCATACATCACCTTCCTGCTGTAATTGCAAGAAAATAGGTCTCACTGAAGATGGCCACAATGCATTCAGTGAAGAATGCCCTGTACGGATAAAATGGGACACCATAGCAAGATCGGCGGTTGCTTATTGTTAAGGGCGTCCCGGCGAATACAACCGCATATCAAATTGTGCAGATAAATCTTCAGCGAAAGGAACTGGCCACCATGGAACTGATGCTGGAGGCGTCTAAAAGAGGTCTAGCGTTCGCTTTGCTCCAGGAGCCCTATGTGGGGGGTCGGGGGGAAGTGAAAAGCTACACCGGGGCACGAATCTTCCAAAATACCAACAGAGGAGAGGGCGTTATTAAAGCAGCCATAGCAGTCTTCGACGCTAACTTAACGGTTACACCACTCGAAAAGTACACCACTAACAATATCATGGTTGCCAAAATAAGATCATTAGCCTGGGAAATTACAATCGTGTCCTATTACTTCGAACCCGACGTACCCATCGCAGCCTACCTGGAGCAACTCAGAAAAGTTGAGCGTGAACTGGGACCCCAGAAAGTACTCATAGGGGGAGACGCCAACGCAAAAAGTACATGGTGGGGCAGCATCAGTGTTGACAACAGAGGCATAGCAATGTCTGGAATGTTGGAAGAGGCTGGTTTCCAGATACTTAACGAGGGCACCACACCTACATTTTACACAGTACGTGGCCAAACTGTCTACGCTAGCCATGTTGATATAACGGCCTGCACAGTGGACCTTCTAGATTTGGTGTACGACTGGTCGGTTGATGAAGGTTTCTCAAGTTCAGACCATAATACGATCACTTTCAAACTATATCTTGCAAAATCAAAAGACACCAACATTATCAGAACGACCAGAAAATATAACACTAAAAGAGCAAATTGGGACCTATTCCATCAAAATCTTTCGCAAATAATGCAGAGAAAAAACTTAAATTCAAGAACAATAGAAGCAATAGACAACAAACTAGAATTAGACATACAAACACAGCAATATATAGACATGATAACAGAAACCGCAAACAATACTATTCCGAAAATAGAAACATACCACAAATTTAAAATACCTTGGTGGAATAAAAGGCTTGAGAAACTGAGACGAGAAACCAACACCAAAAGACGAAGAATCCGCTGTGCAGCGCCAATCCGAAGGGCTGTAGTCGTTGAGGATTACCTTAAAACAAAAGAGGAATATGAACAAGAATGTAAAAAAGAACAGGTTAAATGCTGGAAGGAGTTCTGTCAAAGACAAACCAAGGAAGGGGTCTGGGACGGAATTTATCGAGTCTTGGCTAGGGTCACAAAGCGAGAGGAAGATAGGCTTCTCATCCAAAATGGCATAACCCTAGATCAGAATAGCTCAGCAAAGCTCCTTGCAGAGGTCTTTTATCCTGACGATGACATCAGAACCGATAACACAGAACACCAACAAATAAGGGAGAACGCTGACCAATTAAATAATCGCACAGATAATGAAAACAATGACCCACCGTTCACAATATTGGAACTGGACGCAGCCATTAATAGTTTTAATCCCAAGAAGGCACCTGGACGCGACGGCCTCACTGCAGATATTTGTACACACGCGATCCAGTGTAACTCAGACATCTTTTTGTCACTGACAAATAAATGTCTCGAGCTCTCACATTTCCCTACAAAATGGAAAGAGGCAATAGTAGTGGCTCTCCGAAAACTTGGCAAAGATAATTATGAGGATCCAAAATCATATCGACCTATCGGACTTTTGCCAGTAATGAGCAAGACTCTGGAGAAGATGCTGGTCAATAGAATCAAATGGCATATCACTCCCCGCCTCGACGTTCACCAATATGGATTCATGCCACAAAGGAGCACTGAAGACGCCCTCTACGATATGATGCAGCATATACGGGATAAACTTAAACTTAAAAAACTAATTACCATCATCTCTTTAGACGTGGAGGGCGCTTTTGATAGCGCTTGGTGGCCAGCCCTGAAAATTAGAATGGCGGAGGAAAAGATCCCCATAAATTTGAGACGCTTGTTTGACAGCTATCTTCTCCAGAGAAAGGTCACGGTTAGGTACGCAGGAGCTGAGTACGAAAAACCGACTACTAAGGGCTGTGTCCAAGGCTCAATAGCAGGGCCAATTTTATGGAACATCCTCATAGACCCATTGCTAGGTGAACTAAATCGACTTGGAGGGCGTGCCCAGGCATTTGCGGACGATATTGTCCTAATTTTTGACGGAGACACAGCATTAGACATCGAGCGCAGTGCGAACGCCGCCCTCGCCCGTGCTTTGAATTGGGGTATTACCAATAAATTGAAATTTGCAGCCCATAAAACCAAGGCAATGCTAATCACTAATAAAATAAAATATGATACCCCACATCTTAGCATGGGTGGGGTTACCATTACCATAGTGGACCAAATGAAAGTTCTGGGGCTTACAATAGACGAGAAGCTCACTTTTAACAACCATGTGGGACTCGTCTGTAGGAAGGCCCTAAACATTTATAAAAAACTGTCTACAGCTGCCCGCTCAAGCTGGGGTCTTCAACCGGAAATCATAAAAACAATTTACTGTGCGGCAGTCGAGCCTATTATACTATACGCCGCAGGTACATGGGCCAATGCCGTAGATAAAAAATGTGTACAAAGGCAACTCAATGCTGTACAGCGCGGATTCTGCCAAAAAATTTGTAAGGCATATCGAACCGTCTCCCTGGACTCGGCCCTGGTGCTGGCGGGAATACTCCCCCTAGACCTTAGAATACAGGAAGCAGCCGCCTTGTATAAGGTAAAAAGGGGGTCAGCCTGGCCATCACTACCGGATCGGATGCTAGAAAGCCCAGAACGAGTCATAAACTTGCCACATCCATCAGAACGCGAAATTTTGCAGTTTCTCAGTCTGGTGGACCGAGAAACATTCGCAACACAGACACATCCGGAAGTTCAAATATATACCGACGGAAGCAGGATTGACGGTGAAGTGGGAGCAGCATTATCTATCTGGAAACACGGGACAGAAACCACCTTCCGTAAATTAAAACTATCATCCTTCTGCTCGGTCTACCAGGCAGAGCTCCTAGCAATATGCACTGCCACAGAATACATTTTAAATAGCTCACATCGATCCTATGGCATATATACTGACTCTAAATCCGCGCTGGAAGCTGTCACTTATGGACACTCGCTACACCGCCTGGCAATGGAGTCCCGTAATAACATCAGGGAAATAAAAAATCAAAATAAGCAACTCCATCTATTTTGGGTAAAAGCCCATGCGGGACTACCAGGAAATGAAAGAGCTGACATACTAGCCAAAGAGGCAGCCCTTAAATTAAAGAAAAGACCAGACTATAGTAGAGTCCCGGTAACACACGTCAAGCGACTGATCCGTGATGGGACGCTCGACGTGTGGAACCGAAGATACCAGTCAAATACAACAGGCCAAACTACAAAAATATTCTTTCCAGATGTCATAAAAAGCTACCCAATAATTAAATCTATAAATATGAATTATATACTCACCCAAATATTCTCAGGACATGGAGGGTTCTCAGAGTACTTAAATAGATTTAAGTGCAAAGAGAGCCCATCATGTATCTGTAGCGCAGAAAAGAACGAAAGCATACAGCATATCTTGTTTGAGTGTCCAACCTTTATGAGGGAAAGACAAAACGCGGAGTGGCTCATGAGCCAAAGAATAACAGAAGAAAATGCCGTCGCCCTCATAAATGACGCAGACAATAGAACTAAATTTCTAGAATATTGCACAAAAATTGCAACTAAAGTAATAAATAGAAATAAAACTAACTAATACAAAATTATAATTTTACACAACACATATATATATATATATATATATATACTATATATATTAATAACTAAAAGAAGCCTAACGTTTTATGAATTAATAAATAGTAATAATTATTATGATAACAAATAATTAAACTGATTAAAACCTAAAAATAATAAATATAAACAGTAAATAACTTTAATAGTCAAAAATGTCTCTGACTACATCAGAGGAACCTCAGAAACCGGGTAATAATTACCCGGTACAAAAAAAAAAAAAAAAAAAAAAAAAAAAAAAAAAAAAAAAAAAAAACCTAACCTAACCTAACCTAACCTAACCTAACCTAACCTAACCTAACCTAACCTAACCTAACCTAACCTAACCTAACCTAACCTAACCTAACCTAACCTAACCTAACCTAACCTAACCTAACCTAACCTAACCTAACCTAACCTAACCTAACCTAACCTAACCTAACCTAACCTAACCTAACCTAACCTAACCTAACCTAACCTAACCTAACCTAACCTAACCTAACCTAACCTAACCTAACCTCGATGTTGTTGTTAATCGATGTTGAGCTGTGCACTTCACTCACAACTAACAACATGGCGGTGGTAAAGATGCGCGCCTCTGCATCCTGGGAGATCCTCGTGGTCTCGTACTACCTAGAGCCAGATCAACCTATCGAACCATATCTACAACACCTAACGAGGATACGAAGTGAAACGAAGCCGCTCCGGATGATTGTAGGGGGTGATGCAAATGCCAAGAACATTCTATGGGGAAGCAGAGTGACGGATCGCAGGGGTGAGGACTTCGTGGACACCCTGCTGGAACTTGAGATGACCGTGCTGAATGAGGGTGACACTCCCACCTTTGACACCGTGAGGGGAGGGAGGCGACTGACTAGCTATGTTGACGTGACGGCGTGTACTGATGACATGTCGCACCTGGTTGAAAGTTGGCGTGTTGTTGAGGACCTTACGAGCTCTGACCATAACGCTATGATGTTTAATATTTTATTAAAGAAAGACAAGGGTTTAGAAATTCACCGAACCACAAGGGTATATAACACTAGGAGAGCAAAATGGAAAGCATTTCATCAGAAGCTAAACCAATTCAAAATAGAAAACAATATTAGTATGGAAGCAGTAGACAGTATAATAGACAAAGAGGGCCTGGATGAGTTCATCAGCAAATATACGAAAACGATAACCTCTGCTTGTGATCACACCATTCCAAAGAAGCAGGGCAGCAGTAAATACACTGTCCCATGGTGGTCGCCTGAGCTCGAGTCAATGAAGAAAGCTGTCGCTACCAGAAAGCGCAGAGTCCATTGGGCAGCACCAATACGAAGGGCTGGAGTGGTCGCCGAGTACCTCAAAGCAAAGGAGGAGTATGAGCTCAAGGCTAGGGCGGCACAGATTGAAAGTTGGAAGGCTTTCTGTGAGAGGCAAAATAAAGAAGGGGTCTGGGAAGGAATCTACAGGATTATCAAGAGAGTAGGCAAAAGAGAGGAGGATCTCCCATTGGTGAAAAATGGAGTCGCAATGGGAAATAAAGAATCTGCACAACTACTCGCGGAAACCTTCTTCCTTGACGACAATGATGCAGAAGATAATGCAGAACATAGAAGGATAAGAGCGCAGTCGGATTCGGCAGGTAATCTTGTTCCTGATGCTCAAGAGCCAGAGTTCACGGAGCAGGAACTCAGATCCGTGGTAGGGAGTTTCAATCCAAGAAAAGCTCCTGGAGCGGATGGCCTGACGGCTGACATTTGCAAGGAGGTAGTGCTGGGGGACATCAGTCTCAACCTACAGATTTTCAACAAGTGCTGGCGTCTGTCCCATTTCCCCAAGGATTGGAAGGAAGCTGTTGTGGTCGCCATTAGGAAACCAGGTAAGGGAGATTACACCAACCCTAAATCGTACAGGCCCATCGGCTTGCTTCCAGTCTTGGGTAAAACATTGGAAAAAATGGCTGTAAAGAGACTGGTGTGGCACCTGCTGCCGCGGCTGAGCTGTCGCCAGTATGGGTTCCTCCCACAACGGAGCACAGAGGACTCCCTCTATGATCTGGTGACTCACGTGAGAAGCGAACTTCGTCGGAAAAAGCTGATCATGCTAGTGTCCCTGGACATAGAGGGAGCCTTTGATGGAGCTTGGTGGCCGGCAATTAAGGCAAGGCTCCTGGAGGATCAGTGTCCTCTAAAACTCAGAAAGCTGATGTATAGTTACCTGGGAGACAGAAGGGTAAGGGTGCGATATGCTGGAGCCGAACATTCCCGCGCAACCAACAAAGGATGTGTGCAGGGTTCGATTGGGGGCCCTATTCTCTGGAATCTTCTCCTGGACCCGCTGCTGAAAAGTCTCACGGAGGGAGGGGAATACTGTCAAGCATTTGCAGATGACGTAGTCCTCGTCTTCTCCGGGGACACAGCAGCGGAGGTTCAGAGACGTGGCAATGGCGCCCTTGAGCGTGCTCGGCAATGGGGTGTCGCAAATAAGCTTAGGTTTGCGCCGCATAAGACTCATGCTATGCTGGTGACAAATAAGTTGAGATATGACATTCCAAGGCTAAGCATGGGCGGGGTCGATATTGCCATGACTAATGAGATCAAAATTCTTGGCCTGACGATAGACAATCGTCTCACATTTAACGCCCATACAGCAAATGTTTGTATGAAGGCAATGAATGTGTATAGGCGTCTGTCGTCAGCCGCCAGGGCCAGCTGGGGCCTCCAACCGGAAGTTGCAAAAATCATCTACAATGCGGCTGTCGAACCAGTTATAACGTACGCTGCCAGCGTATGGGCACCTTCAACCCAAAAACTTAAAACGCAAAAACACCTCAACATGGTGCAGAGACTATTTGCGCAAAAACTTACAAAGTCTTATAAAACTGTCTCCCTAAATGCGGCACTGGTACTGGCTGGAATACTCCCACTGGACATTAGAATACGGGAAAATGCTGCCTTGTATGAGGCCAAGAGGGGGGTTTTTCGGCTGCTACCAGATGACCGAATTATGGAGAGCCCAATATCATATGTAGACAAACCACATCCAGCGGAGCAAAGCCATCGCGAGATAGAATTGCTTACAAATAGTGAGGATATAGAAAACAAGGTAGGCGGTGCAGTTAAAATATATACGGACGGAAGTAAAATTGAGGGACAGGTAGGGGCCTCTTTATCCATATGGGTAGATGAGGCTGAAACCGTAGCCCGCAAGTTCAAGCTTTCTTCGTACTGCACTGTCTATCAAGCCGAACTGTTGGCGATATGCCAAGCAACCAAAATGGCGGCACTAGGAGCACAAGAAAAGTATGCAATTTTAAGCGACTCCAGATCTGCGCTAGAGACAGTTTCCAATAATGACTCACTTCACCCTCTAGCTTTCGAAGCAAGAAGGCACATAATGGATACTGAAAGACGGGGCAGTGAGGTCCACCTCTATTGGATCAAGGCACATGTGGGGTTGGAGGGCAATGAGAGGGCGGACCAGTTGGCAAGGGAGGCAGCTTTGGGGGGCCGGGTCCAGCACCACTATGATAGGTATCCGGTATCATACGTCAAGAGAACGATTCGTATGCAGTCTCTTGAGGAATGGAATCGGAGGTATCTGAGCTCGTCGGTGGCCGGGGTCACCAAAGTATTCTTCCCAGATGCTATAAAAGCCTACAAAATTGTAAGAAAGATCAACACAGACTACATACTTACACAAGTGCTGACCGGGCACGGTGGGTTCTCCGAATACTTACACAGATTTAAGTGCAAGGCGAGCCCATCGTGCGTCTGCCAGCCGGATTCCTCGGAGAGTCTGCTCCACATAATTGTTGATTGTCCAGTGTACGGCGTGTTGAGGTACAATTTAGAGCAAAGAATAGGAACTGTATTATCTAGGGAATCCATAAGTAAAATAGTCTCTAATACAGATATCAGGGATGATTTTCTGGACTATTGTAAACAGATAGCTAGTAGAGTAATAGCTAGGAACAAGGTGTAAATACTGATAATCTAGATGTGCATGGAGAAATGTAATAAATCATAAATCTGATATGTAATGAATAAAGTCTTTATTGTAATAAAATTTTCCACTTATGAACTTCTGGAACAAGCGTTCTTAACTCTGTATATTTTCCATCTTTTCACTATAAAAATTTCTATCTCTGCCTACTGTATAAATGTTTTCCTCTATATATACCTGTATTTAATTTTGTATATGTATGTAAAATTGTAATAGTTTTAAGGTTTTAACTATTATTTCATTAAATAGTAGGAATTCTTATTTGTATAATTGTATAATAATGTTTTGGTTTGTAAGGACGAATATCGTATTGCACAATAAAACACTAATGGAAATGCAACATAAAGGAATAGTAAAAATGTAAATTATAGAATAAATGTATATAATAACAGTAAATGTAATATAGAAATAAATATTAAATAGATGTATAGAATAAAAGTAAAAATGGACATTTAACCTAAATTATAAGTAACAATGAAATTGACACAATAAATCTAAGATGAATCTATGTATTACTAGTTAATACTAAATAGGAATGAATATTAGGTAAATGTATATAATAATATTATAAAAGAACTGGAAAACGAATGTACAATAATGTGGTAATTAAAAGACGTGTATGAATGTACAGAAAGTAATAAGATAAAAATAAAAAAGGGGATAGCATGAGAATTACAACCCCTCTGGATAATCTTGAAAATAAAAAATTAAAAAGTAGGCCTAGATTTTGTCTGGGAAACAACACGAGGGCCGGGTAAAAAAATGTACCCGTCCTTATCCAAAAAAAAAAAAAAAAAAAAAAACCTAACCTAACCTAACCTAACCTAACCTAACCTAACCTAACCTTTTTTTTTTTTTTTTTTTTTATTTTAGGTGGGCAAAAATGTCCTACCGCACACCCCGCTGCCCGGGGAGACAACGGGGTAGTGTGGGGCTCTCACCCACTAAAAACCCACCGTGCGCCCTCACCCGCCCTTGCTACGGCGGATCACGGGAACCGCGTCGTTTCTCCGCGATCCGCAGGCGGCAGCCCCTTCGGGCACCCTCTCTTGTGCGACGCCCCGCGCACTTGGGCGTCACACCTTCGCGGTAGGCTTCCGCGGACGGCAGGGTACTCCCCGACCCCACCGTCCGCAGCCTCGGCTAGGGCGGCATCAGGCGCAGGTAAGCGCGCGCACGCCGCCCCGCGCGCCGGCGGCGAATCGGGTCCGCGAAGGAGGATTCCTCCCGGGCCCTCTCCGCCGCCTCCTTCCGCGAGATGACAGCCTCGCAGAAGGCGGCGACCGCGGTCCAGGCCCTGTCACTGCCAACCATCGCTCGCGCAACGGCCGGCAGCGACAGGTCCACGCCTATGACTGCAGCGAGTTCCCGGCGCTGCACATCCCAGGCCGGGCATGACTCGAGCGTGTGCTGCGCCGAGTCCTCGCCGCAGTCGCAGTGGTGACAGCCTGGGGTCGTCTCCCTCCTAGCGATCGTGTGCAGGTATTTGCCGAAGCAACCGTGCCCCGACAAAACCTGCACCAACCGGAAGGTGAGGACCCCGTGCTGCCGCCCTGCCCATTCTTCCAATATCGGCTGGAGCGCCCCAACGGTCCAGAGACCAGCCCGGGGCGTCTCCAGCCGAGACCTCCACTTTAGGACGGTGGCGCGGCGGGCATCATCCCGCCACGCTGAGATTGCGCTTGGCGAGGGGCGGCTGCCCCCCGCCCGCGCCGTCGACGCCCGCCGATAAACGTCGGCGAGCACCTCCGCCTCCAGATCCCACGGGGGGGTTCCGGCCAACGCGCAGGCTGCATCGCACGAGACCGTGCGGTACCCGCGTATTGCCCTGACCGCTACGACCCTCTGTGGACGCCACAGAAGGGCCCTATTGCGAGCGGCCAGGGACTCCGCCCACACGGGCGCGCCGTACAGTGCCATTGACCGTACTACCCCCGCGTAGAGTCGTCGACACGCGAGACTCGGTCCGCCCAAATTCGGCATCAGTCGCCCGAGGGCGGACGCCGTGCCGACGAGCTTTGGCGCAAGACGGCGGAAGTGCTCGTCAAAGTGCCACCGTCCATCCAATACCAGGCCCAGATATTTGATGTGGGCCTGGATTGGAAAGCCCACACCGTTGACCGTTATCGAGGCGCCGGCGGGTGGGCCGCGTCGGGGCCCATGGAAGAGTAGGGCCTCCGACTTTTCAAGGGCCACCCTAAGCCCCAGCGCCTCGATCCGCCTGACCACCTCCGCGGTTCCTGAGGTGGCCAGCGTTGCCGCCTCCTCGAGGGTCCCGCCCCGGGCTGTGACGAGCGTATCGTCTGCGTAGCAAATTACGCCCAGCCCGGGGGGGAGCCGGCCACGGAGGACCCAGTCGTAGCCGATGTCCCACAGGAGCGGCCCTAGAACCGAACCCTGCGGGACGCCGCACGACATAGCCCTCCTTACAACGTCCCCTTCCCGGTCCACGAAGAGGACGCTGCGGCCGTCGAGGTAGTCCGCCACCAGCCGCCTTAGGTAGAGGGGCACTCCATGGTACCGGAGTGCCTCCTTGATGCAGCCGAATGGCAGACTATTGAAGGCGTTGGCGATGTCGAGCGACACCGCCAACAGCACCTCCCTCGAGGTGACGGCCTCCGCAGCCGCGGCCTTCAAGCGCAGGATGGCGTCGACCGTAGACCGACCCGCCCGAAATCCGAACTGGGCATCGGACAGGTCGGGGCCGACCGCACTTAGGTGCCGGACGATGCGGGCAGCGACTACCCGCTCGAGCAGTTTGCCCGCCTCGTCCAGCAACACGATGGGCCTGAAGGCCGCGACTGTATTCGGAGACCGTCCCGGCTTCGGCAGGAGAACGAGCTTTCCCTCCTTCCAGCAGTCAGGGAACCGTCCGGACACCAGGCAAGCGTCGAACAGTCCCCTGAGGCGGGGCTCTAGGTGGTCGAGGACCAGGGCCAGCACTCGGGCGGGAACCCCGTCCGGCCCGGGGGCGGCGCTTCTCCGCATACGCGCTGCCGCCGCCCCCATTTCCGTCGTCGTCACGGGCGGTACCTCCCCGTCGTCGGCCTCCCGGTCGTCATCTGGCGGAGCCATGACCGGGGGCGTGTGCACCGCCCGTGAAGGGAATAGTCCCTCAACCACCTCAGAGAGGAAGCCCGGCTGGAGGGTCTCCGTAAGGGGGGGGCCCTGGGCGCGGAGCTTGTTAAGCGCCGCGCGGTACGGGCGTCCCCAGGGGTCACGCTCGAGACCCTCCAGCATCTCCTGCCTTTTTGCGTCCTTGGCGCGACAGATGGCCAGCTTAAATGCGGCGCGCGCACTGCTGTACGCCGCATACAGCCGGCCCTCCCGCTCTTCGTCGCGGATTCGGCGACGTCGGCTGCGGGTGTAGGACCTCCGGGCATGAATACAGGCCGCACGGAGGTCCGCCAGCTCCGGGGACCACCAGTAGACCCCCTTCCGTCGGGGCGGGCGCCGCACGCGGGGCATGGCCGCATCGCAGATCTGCGTAAGCATGCCGCGAATGCGGCCAGCCTCGGCGCCCACGTCTTCCGTCAGGGGGGGAGGCAGCCAAGATTGAAAAATGGCCGCCTCCACCAGCAGCTCCCGGTCGAGCCTACCCACAGCCCATCGCGGAAAAGCGGGAGTTCCGTCCGCCGCGTGACCCCTGCTGGCGCTCTGAAGGGTCCGGGAGACCTCTATCTGAATGTATCTGTGGTCAGATAGGGTCTCGACCTCCTCCAGGACACGCCAGCTCCTTACACGTGCGGCGACACCGGGGCTAGCGAACGAAAGGTCCACTATCGACCCGCCCCCGCGCCGCACGCACGTTAGGGCGGACCCTCGGTTTAGCAACACGAGGTCCGCCGCTTCCACCCACTCTTGGACCGCCGCACCTCGGGCGTCCGTCCTGGGAGACCCCCACGCCGTTGATTTGGCGTTGAAGTCCCCCAGCACCAGCACAGGGCTCGGTGCCATACGCCGTATCGAGGTCTCCAGGTTGTGCAGGAAGACCTCGAAAGCCGCCAGACTACGATTGGGGGAGAAGTACACGCCATACAGCGTGACCCCTCCCCATTCAGCCGCCACATATCCCGTGCCCTTGTCTTTGACTGACAAGGGCGGGGAATGCGGCGCCGCCGACCCGACGACCGCCACGGAGCCATCCCCGCTACCCGCCCAATTGGGGCGATCGGGGACTATGTAGGGCTCCGCAGCTACGGCAACACCGATCGACCGCTCCGCCATGGATTGCAGGAAGAGGTCCTGCGCCCTGGCGGAACGGCCGAGATTCCCTTGGAGGAGGATAGAGTCGTGGTCCATAAACTAGACCATGACATCCTCCTCCATGCGCTGCGGCGGTCCAGCCGCGCTGGGTTGGGCAGCCGGGGCCGATTGGCTGCCCACCCCCCTCTTAGGGCCTGACTTGGCCGGAGGCCTGCACCCCACCCGCCCCATGCAGTGGTTGGCGGGGCGGTTGCCCGCCGCGCATGCGGGGCAGTGTGGAGTGGCAGTACAGGTCGCCGCCTGGTGCCCTGCCTGACCGCAGCGGAAGCAAAGCCCGCTGCAGTCGAAGCAGTTGGTGCACAGCGGCCGGGTGTGACCGACCGCCATGCACTTGTAACACCTGGCAGGCCGGGGCTCCAACGCGGTTACCCGCGCGGCGCTCCAGCCCACCAGAAGTCTACCGGCGGCGACCAAATCTTTGGCCGCCGCGACAGGGCACGATACCCAGACGGCACCCACACCACCTGGACCTGGGCGAATGGTGCCCACCCGGACAGCGCTGCTGGGAGACCCGGTTTTCGAGGCGATTGCCTCCCGGATCTCTTCCGCCGTCACGGAATCGTCCAGCCCGGATATGCGCAGTTCAGCGCACTTCACGGGTCTGGCGACCCGGACACCACTCTCAGCCGGGAACAGGCCCAGCAGCCTCGCGGCCATCGCGTCGGCCGTCTTAGCACCCTCTGGCCCCAGGTACTCGAAAATCCGAGCACCTGTCCGGGCTTGGCGGGAGCGAGCGGAGACGTCCCCGAGATCGGAGACGTTTATCTCCCGCCGGGCACGCTTCAAGACGGCCTCATACGTCAGGCCCTTTTCTTTTGCCTCGGGCAGCAGCGTGATGACAACCGCTGCTGTCTTCGGCACTTTTAACTTGCGCGACCTCTTCTTTTTATTCTGTCCGCCGCCGGACTCACCCCTAGAAGATGCAGCAGGCGCCGCATCTCGGGCTGCGGCGCCCTTGCGCTTCTTACCCCGGGACTTTCGCCCGCCGCCCACAGTCTGCCAGCCATCGTCAGAGGGCACAGCGGTGCGGGGGGCAGAAGGTGGGTCCCGGGATGCAGCTGCTCGTGCCTGCGAGGGCCCGGCAGTACCGGGCAGGGCCGGGAATTCTTCCCGACCCTGAGACCTCTTAGGCTTGGCGTTAGTTTGCTGCCCAGCCTTGGCGCCCTTTTTCGGTTTCGGGGTGCGTTCCAGTGGTGGCGCCGCCGCTGCCGCAGAGTATGAGGCCACGCGCCCACCCTGACATGGAAGCGGCGCTGGCGCCGAAGGTGCCGCGGCTCTCCTCTTGTCTGCGGCGAGCGGCGGACGAACACGGGGCTCTGGTGGAAGCCGTGCGTCAAGGGCGCTAATCCGTGGATTGAAGACCGCTGCGACACGGTCAGTCACCTGACGGATAAGCTCCTCAGACAGTCCGGCAGGCGGTGCAGAAGCACCCGAAGCAGCCGAAGCCCTCGGGACAGCATCAGGGAGCCCTAACTCGGCTCTCATATTGGCCATCCCAAGGCGCATTTCTTCCACATTGGCCTCGAGGCGCTGATTTCGCACCCCGAGTTCGGCCACCTCCACCTCCAGACGCTCATTGCGCGCCACCAGCCGCTCCACCACGTCGGACAGCTCCGCGGCGGCGTTCTTTAGGCACCTAATAAAGGTGCCTTTTAAATTTCGAGAGCCCGTGGCCACCGTGGTTATGATGGCCACACTGTCCGAGGCTCTCTCGGCAATCTGGGCCGCCGTGGGCGGCCCATTCTGGTCTATCGGAAGGCGGAGCTTATTAGAGAGGTCCGCCAAGCGTTCCTCCGCTGTTTGCTCCGCCTCCATCCTCTTTAAATTTATTGTCTCGGCCTTGTTGGCCGAGATGTGGCGTGGGATCGGTGTCCCAGGCCGGCTGACTCCTCGACCCCTAACCGCTGTCGGTATTTTAGGGGGAGGCATCTCCGCCGAGCTGCCGTCTGACTCCGACGCAGCGCCACCCTGAGACAGGGTGCGCTTGCGCCAAAACCGCGACGGGAGCGGCTCCAATAGCACCGCAACCTCTGCCGGCCGCGGTGACTGTACTCGAGCAGCCTGGATATGGCCGCTCTCCTCGGCGGCGGACATCTCGGCAGCTGAAGTACAAACCGAGCTGCCTGTCGCCGAGCCATCCCTTGAAGATTGGGACTCTCCCATCTTCTTGCCCTTGCGGGCCTTTCTGCCGCCGCGCGATTTACGCGCGGATGCATTGGTAGGGGCAGTAGTTTTTGCCGGACCCCTATCGGCTGAGGTGTCAGGTGTCGCACCCGACTCCGTCGAAGTTTTTTGTTTTAAATTTTTAAAATCCATAAGATTCCCACGAGTGTGGGAGAAAAGAGGTCCACCCGGGCAGAGCTCCCAGTACCCGGGTAAGCGTACATTTGTAACCCAACACAGGGGGTCCGCAGGTACCCTGGCTGGGGCCGCGCTCGAGACTGAACTACCCATCAGCCATGCATCTCCTCGCCGCGCGCCAGAGCTTGAGATTCGGGGTAATTTTTTATAGAGGTTGTCTTCCTCGCGGTCCGGGCGATTAAGCCAAGACCCTCGTTCCTGTATGCCCGCGAGACGTAACCACAGACACGCGCTCAGGTTTACGATTTGGGACGGGGGGGCCGCTGTGGCCCCACTGTCCCCCCTCTCCAGAGCCCGGTGAGCCAGTCTGGCCCCACCGACTCCGACGCCTGGTCTATCCGCTGTGCCCTCTGCTGAGTCAGAGTGACACGCGGAGACCCGTCCTGTCCGGAATTTTAGCCGCCGGCGACTGCCGACGTTGCCCGGGGTGCACCACTAGGAGGTAAACCGGACAAATTAGCACCCCAACCTAACCTAACCTAACCTAACCTAACCTAACCTAACCTAACCTAACCTAACCTAACCTAACCTAACCTAACCTAACCTAACCTAACCTAACCTAACCTAACCTAACCTAACCTAACCTAACCTAACCTAACCATCTGATATTTTTTGGTTTTCTCGTTGGTATAGTGATTGTTTTGTGTTCTATTGACCTAAACTAGCTTAGATTTCACTAAATAAACAAGGGTGGTTAATTTCAACCCCTAAAAATTTGACTTTTTATATAAATATTTCTATACAAAAATTTTATTAAAATTTTCGAACTTTGCACCTATCCACTACCGGTAATTCTGCTTGCACGGTGGTGGTTCTTACCTTATATTGTCCGCTGTTAACAGCCCTTTATTTCATCACCACATTTGTAGCAATATCTCATATAGTTTTTTAGTTATTTCGTAGTTTCTGTGAAAAAACATAGTTTTTGGCAAAATTTCATCAGTTTTATTAGGATAATTTTACTTTTTTCTATAGAGACCCTAGTGGTTTATCACACCATCGTGTAGGGCTCGTCAAGCCCTATACGCCGATACCCCATTTGGGGGTGTTTGGAGACTTCCATCCCTTGTTTTTTCCCGCCGAACGCCTATTTTTTAACTAAAATTTAGTATATTTTTGCAGTTTCACATTAATAACTTCCCACAGTTGCAACATTCACTTTTCATTTTATTTTTACATTGTAGCTTATCAATAGAGGAATCTATAGACACCGCATTCGCCTCTCTGCCAGCACCCTAACACCGTAAAAAACCTTCATAGTGACTTATAATAACTATATACCTACGTCACATAAGTAGCAAAACTTACATAGGGGGTGCATATACGAAGAATTAACATCTAACATTTTTTTGGTTTTCTTGTTGGTATAGCGATTGTTTCGTGTTCTATTGACCTAAACTAGCTTAAATTTGACTAAATAAACAAGGGTGGTTAATTTCAACCCCTAAAAATTTGACTTTTTATATAAATATTTCTATACAAAAATTTTATTAAAATTTTCGAACTTTGCACCTATCCACTACCGGTAATTCTGCTTGCACGGTGGTGGTTCTTACCTTATATTGTCCGCTGTTAACAGCCCTTTATTTCAACACCACATTTGTAGCAATATCTCATATAGTTTTTTAGTTATTTCGTAGTTTCTGTGAAAAAACATAGTTTTTGGCAAAATTTCATCAGTTTTATTAGGATAATTTTACTTTTTTCTATAGAGACCCTAGTGGTTTATCACACCATCGTGTAGGGCTCGTCAAGCCCTATACGCCGATACCCCATTTGGGGGTGTTTGGAGACTTCCATCCCTTGTTTTTTCCCGCCGAACGCCTATTTTTTAACTAAAATTTAGTATATTTTTGCAGTTTCACATTAATAACTTCCCACAGTTGCAACATTCACTTTTCATTTTATTTTTACATTGTAGCTTATCAATAGAGGAATCTATAGACACCGCATTCGCCTCTCTGCCAGCACCCTAACACCGTAAAAAACCTTCATAGTGACTTATAATAACTATATACCTACGTCACATAAGTAGCAAAACTTACATAGGGGGTGCATATACGAAGAATTAACATCTAACATTTTTTGGTTTTCTTGTTGGTATAGCGATTGTTTCGTGTTCTATTGACCTAAACTAGCTTAAATTTGACTAAATAAACAAGGGTGGTTAATTTCAACCCCTAAAAATTTGACTTTTTATATAAATATTTCTATACAAAAATTTTATTAAAATTTTCGAACTTTGCACCTATCCACTACCGGTAATTCTGCTTGCACGGTGGTGGTTCTTACCTTATATTGTCCGCTGTTAACAGCCCTTTATTTCAACACCACATTTGTAGCAATATCTCATATAGTTTTTTAGTTATTTCGTAGTTTCTGTGAAAAAAAAACATAGTTTTTGGCAAAATTTCATCAGTTTTATTAGGATAATTTTACTTTTTTCTATAGAGACCCTAGTGGTTTATCACACCATCGTGTAGGGCTCGTCAAGCCCTATACGCCGATACCCCATTTGGGGGTGTTTGGAGACTTCCATCCCTTGTTTTTTCCCGCCGAACGCCTATTTTTTAACTAAAATTTAGTATATTTTTGCAGTTTCACATTAATAACTTCCCACAGTTGCAACATTCACTTTTCATTTTATTTTTACATTGTAGCTTATCAATAGAGGAATCTATAGACACCGCATTCGCCTCTCTGCCAGCACCCTAACACCGTAAAAAAACCTTCATAGTGACTTATAATAACTATATACCTACGTCACATAAGTAGCAAAACTTACATAGGGGGTGCATATACGAAGAATTAACATCTAACATTTTTTGGTTTTCTTGTTGGTATAGCGATTGTTTCGTGTTCTATTGACCTAAACTAGCTTAAATTTGACTAAATAAACAAAGGTGGTTAATTTCAACCCCTAAAAATTTGACTTTTTATATAAATATTTCTATACAAAAATTTTATTAAAATTTTCGAACTTTGCACCTATCCACTACCGGTAACTCTGCTTGCACGGTGGTGGTTCTTACCTTATATTGTCCGCTGTTAACAGCCCTTTATTTCAACACCACATTTGTAGCAATATCTCATATAGTTTTTTAGTTATTTCGTAGTTTCTGTGAAAAAACATAGTTTTTGGCAAAATTTCATCAGTTTTATTAGGATAATTTTACTTTTTTCTATAGAGACCCTAGTGGTTTATCACACCATCGTGTAGGGCTCGTCAAGCCCTATACGCCGATACCCCATTTGGGGGTGTTTGGAGACTTCCATCCCTTGTTTTTTCCCGCCGAACGCCTATTTTTTAACTAAAATTTAGTATATTTTTGCAGTTTCACATTAATAACTTCCCACAGTTGCAACATTCACTTTTCATTTTATTTTTACATTGTAGCTTATCAATAGAGGAATCTATAGACACCGCATTCGCCTCTCTGCCAGCACCCTAACACCGTAAAAAACCTTCATAGTGACTTATAATAACTATATACCTACGTCACATAAGTAGCAAAACTTACATAGGGGGTGCATATACGAAGAATTAACATCTAACATTTTTTGGTTTTCTTGTTGGTATAGCGATTGTTTCGTGTTCTATTGACCTAAACTAGCTTAAATTTGACTAAATAAACAAGGGTGGTTAATTTCAACCCCTAAAAATTTGACTTTTTATATAAATATTTCTATACAAAAATTTTATTAAAATTTTCGAACTTTGCACCTATCCACTACCGGTAACTCTGCTTGCACGGTGGTGGTTCTTACCTTATATTGTCCGCTGTTAACAGCCCTTTATTTCAACACCACATTTGTAGCAATATCTCATATAGTTTTTTAGTTATTTCGTAGTTTCTGTGAAAAAACATAGTTTTTGGCAAAATTTCATCAGTTTTATTAGGATAATTTGACTTTTTTCTATAGAGACCCTAGTGGTTTATCACACCATCGTGTAGGGCTCGTCAAGCCCTATACGCCGATACCCCATTTGGGGGTGTTTGGAGACTTCCATCCCTTGTTTTTTCCCGCCGAACGCCTATTTTTTAACTAAAATTTAGTATATTTTTGCAGTTTCACATTAATAACTTCCCACAGTTGCAACATTCACTTTTCATTTTATTTTTACATTGTAGCTTATCAATAGAGGAATCTATAGACACCGCATTCGCCTCTCTGCCAGCACCCTAACACCGTAAAAAACCTTCATAGTGACTTATAATAACTATATACCTACGTCACATAAGTAGCAAAACTTACATAGGGGGTGCATATACGAAGAATTAACATCTAACATTTTTTGGTTTTCTTGTTGGTATAGCGATTGTTTCGTGTTCTATTGACCTAAACTAGCTTAAATTTGACTAAATAAACAAGGGTGGTTAATTTCAACCCCTAAAAATTTGACTTTTTATATAAATATTTCTATACAAAAATTTTATTAAAATTTTCGAACTTTGCACCTATCCACTACCGGTAACTCTGCTTGCACGGTGGTGGTTCTTACCTTATATTGTCCGCTGTTAACAGCCCTTTATTTCAACACCACATTTGTAGCAATATCTCATATAGTTTTTTAGTTATTTCGTAGTTTCTGTGAAAAAACATAGTTTTTGGCAAAATTTCATCAGTTTTATTAGGATAATTTTACTTTTTTCTATAGAGACCCTAGTGGTTTATCACACCATCGTGTAGGGCTCGTCAAGCCCTATACGCCGATACCCCATTTGGGGGTGTTTGGAGACTTCCATCCCTTGTTTTTTCCCGCCGAACGCCTATTTTTTAACTAAAATTTAGTATATTTTTGCAGTTTCACATTAATAACTTCCCACAGTTGCAACATTCACTTTTCATTTTATTTTTACATTGTAGCTTATCAATAGAGGAATCTATAGACACCGCATTCGCCTCTCTGCCAGCACCCTAACACCGTAAAAAACCTTCATAGTGACTTATAATAACTATATACCTACGTCACATAAGTAGCAAAACTTACATAGGGGGTGCATATACGAAGAATTAACATCTAACATTTTTTGGTTTTCTTGTTGGTATAGCGATTGTTTCGTGTTCTATTGACCTAAACTAGCTTAAATTTGACTAAATAAACAAGGGTGGTTAATTTCAACCCCTAAAAATTTGACTTTTTATATAAATATTTCTATACAAAAATTTTATTAAAATTTTCGAACTTTGCACCTATCCACTACCGGTAACTCTGCTTGCACGGTGGTGGTTCTTACCTTATATTGTCCGCTGTTAACAGCCCTTTATTTCAACACCACATTTGTAGCAATATCTCATATAGTTTTTTAGTTATTTCGTAGTTTCTGTGAAAAAACATAGTTTTTGGCAAAATTTCATCAGTTTTATTAGGATAATTTTACTTTTTTCTATAGAGACCCTAGTGGTTTATCACACCATCGTGTAGGGCTCGTCAAGCCCTATACGCCGATACCCCATTTGGGGGTGTTTGGAGACTTCCATCCCTTGTTTTTTCCCGCCGAACGCCTATTTTTTAACTAAAATTTAGTATATTTTTGCAGTTTCACATTAATAACTTCCCACAGTTGCAACATTCACTTTTCATTTTATTTTTACATTGTAGCTTATCAATAGAGGAATCTATAGACACCGCATTCGCCTCTCTGCCAGCACCCTAACACCGTAAAAAACCTTCATAGTGACTTATAATAACTATATACCTACGTCACATAAGTAGCAAAACTTACATAGGGGGTGCATATACGAAGAATTAACATCTAACATTTTTTTGGTTTTCTTGTTGGTATAGCGATTGTTTCGTGTTCTATTGACCTAAACTAGCTTAAATTTGACTAAATAAACAAGGGTGGTTAATTTCAACCCCTAAAAATTTGACTTTTTATATAAATATTTCTATACAAAAATTTTATTAAAATTTTCGAACTTTGCACCTATCCACTACCGGTAATTCTGCTTGCACGGTGGTGGTTCTTACCTTATATTGTCCGCTGTTAACAGCCCTTTATTTCAACACCACATTTGTAGCAATATCTCATATAGTTTTTTAGTTATTTCGTAGTTTCTGTGAAAAAACATAGTTTTTGGCAAAATTTCATCAGTTTTATTAGGATAATTTTACTTTTTTCTATAGAGACCCTAGTGGTTTATCACACCATCGTGTAGGGCTCGTCAAGCCCTATACGCCGATACCCCATTTGGGGGTGTTTGGAGACTTCCATCCCTTGTTTTTTCCCGCCGAACGCCTATTTTTTAACTAAAATTTAGTATATTTTTGCAGTTTCACATTAATAACTTCCCACAGTTGCAACATTCACTTTTCATTTTATTTTTACATTGTAGCTTATCAATAGAGGAATCTATAGACACCGCATTCGCCTCTCTGCCAGCACCCTAACACCGTAAAAAACCTTCATAGTGACTTATAATAACTATATACCTACGTCACATAAGTAGCAAAACTTACATAGGGGGTGCATATACGAAGAATTAACATCTAACATTTTTTGGTTTTCTTGTTGGTATAGCGATTGTTTCGTGTTCTATTGACCTAAACTAGCTTAAATTTGACTAAATAAACAAGGGTGGTTAATTTCAACCCCTAAAAATTTGACTTTTTATATAAATATTTCTATACAAAAATTTTATTAAAATTTTCGAACTTTGCACCTATCCACTACCGGTAATTCTGCTTGCACGGTGGTGGTTCTTACCTTATATTGTCCGCTGTTAACAGCCCTTTATTTCAACACCACATTTGTAGCAATATCTCATATAGTTTTTTAGTTATTTCGTAGTTTCTGTGAAAAAAAAACATAGTTTTTGGCAAAATTTCATCAGTTTTATTAGGATAATTTTACTTTTTTCTATAGAGACCCTAGTGGTTTATCACACCATCGTGTAGGGCTCGTCAAGCCCTATACGCCGATACCCCATTTGGGGGTGTTTGGAGACTTCCATCCCTTGTTTTTTCCCGCCGAACGCCTATTTTTTAACTAAAATTTAGTATATTTTTGCAGTTTCACATTAATAACTTCCCACAGTTGCAACATTCACTTTTCATTTTATTTTTACATTGTAGCTTATCAATAGAGGAATCTATAGACACCGCATTCGCCTCTCTGCCAGCACCCTAACACCGTAAAAAAACCTTCATAGTGACTTATAATAACTATATACCTACGTCACATAAGTAGCAAAACTTACATAGGGGGTGCATATACGAAGAATTAACATCTAACATTTTTTGGTTTTCTTGTTGGTATAGCGATTGTTTCGTGTTCTATTGACCTAAACTAGCTTAAATTTGACTAAATAAACAAAGGTGGTTAATTTCAACCCCTAAAAATTTGACTTTTTATATAAATATTTCTATACAAAAATTTTATTAAAATTTTCGAACTTTGCACCTATCCACTACCGGTAACTCTGCTTGCACGGTGGTGGTTCTTACCTTATATTGTCCGCTGTTAACAGCCCTTTATTTCAACACCACATTTGTAGCAATATCTCATATAGTTTTTTAGTTATTTCGTAGTTTCTGTGAAAAAACATAGTTTTTGGCAAAATTTCATCAGTTTTATTAGGATAATTTTACTTTTTTCTATAGAGACCCTAGTGGTTTATCACACCATCGTGTAGGGCTCGTCAAGCCCTATACGCCGATACCCCATTTGGGGGTGTTTGGAGACTTCCATCCCTTGTTTTTTCCCGCCGAACGCCTATTTTTTAACTAAAATTTAGTATATTTTTGCAGTTTCACATTAATAACTTCCCACAGTTGCAACATTCACTTTTCATTTTATTTTTACATTGTAGCTTATCAATAGAGGAATCTATAGACACCGCATTCGCCTCTCTGCCAGCACCCTAACACCGTAAAAAACCTTCATAGTGACTTATAATAACTATATACCTACGTCACATAAGTAGCAAAACTTACATAGGGGGTGCATATACGAAGAATTAACATCTAACATTTTTTGGTTTTCTTGTTGGTATAGCGATTGTTTCGTGTTCTATTGACCTAAACTAGCTTAAATTTGACTAAATAAACAAGGGTGGTTAATTTCAACCCCTAAAAATTTGACTTTTTATATAAATATTTCTATACAAAAATTTTATTAAAATTTTCGAACTTTGCACCTATCCACTACCGGTAACTCTGCTTGCACGGTGGTGGTTCTTACCTTATATTGTCCGCTGTTAACAGCCCTTTATTTCAACACCACATTTGTAGCAATATCTCATATAGTTTTTTAGTTATTTCGTAGTTTCTGTGAAAAAACATAGTTTTTGGCAAAATTTCATCAGTTTTATTAGGATAATTTGACTTTTTTCTATAGAGACCCTAGTGGTTTATCACACCATCGTGTAGGGCTCGTCAAGCCCTATACGCCGATACCCCATTTGGGGGTGTTTGGAGACTTCCATCCCTTGTTTTTTCCCGCCGAACGCCTATTTTTTAACTAAAATTTAGTATATTTTTGCAGTTTCACATTAATAACTTCCCACAGTTGCAACATTCACTTTTCATTTTATTTTTACATTGTAGCTTATCAATAGAGGAATCTATAGACACCGCATTCGCCTCTCTGCCAGCACCCTAACACCGTAAAAAACCTTCATAGTGACTTATAATAACTATATACCTACGTCACATAAGTAGCAAAACTTACATAGGGGGTGCATATACGAAGAATTAACATCTAACATTTTTTGGTTTTCTTGTTGGTATAGCGATTGTTTCGTGTTCTATTGACCTAAACTAGCTTAAATTTGACTAAATAAACAAGGGTGGTTAATTTCAACCCCTAAAAATTTGACTTTTTATATAAATATTTCTATACAAAAATTTTATTAAAATTTTCGAACTTTGCACCTATCCACTACCGGTAACTCTGCTTGCACGGTGGTGGTTCTTACCTTATATTGTCCGCTGTTAACAGCCCTTTATTTCAACACCACATTTGTAGCAATATCTCATATAGTTTTTTAGTTATTTCGTAGTTTCTGTGAAAAAACATAGTTTTTGGCAAAATTTCATCAGTTTTATTAGGATAATTTTACTTTTTTCTATAGAGACCCTAGTGGTTTATCACACCATCGTGTAGGGCTCGTCAAGCCCTATACGCCGATACCCCATTTGGGGGTGTTTGGAGACTTCCATCCCTTGTTTTTTCCCGCCGAACGCCTATTTTTTAACTAAAATTTAGTATATTTTTGCAGTTTCACATTAATAACTTCCCACAGTTGCAACATTCACTTTTCATTTTATTTTTACATTGTAGCTTATCAATAGAGGAATCTATAGACACCGCATTCGCCTCTCTGCCAGCACCCTAACACCGTAAAAAACCTTCATAGTGACTTATAATAACTATATACCTACGTCACATAAGTAGCAAAACTTACATAGGGGGTGCATATACGAAGAATTAACATCTAACATTTTTTGGTTTTCTTGTTGGTATAGCGATTGTTTCGTGTTCTATTGACCTAAACTAGCTTAAATTTGACTAAATAAACAAGGGTGGTTAATTTCAACCCCTAAAAATTTGACTTTTTATATAAATATTTCTATACAAAAATTTTATTAAAATTTTCGAACTTTGCACCTATCCACTACCGGTAACTCTGCTTGCACGGTGGTGGTTCTTACCTTATATTGTCCGCTGTTAACAGCCCTTTATTTCAACACCACATTTGTAGCAATATCTCATATAGTTTTTTAGTTATTTCGTAGTTTCTGTGAAAAAACATAGTTTTTGGCAAAATTTCATCAGTTTTATTAGGATAATTTTACTTTTTTCTATAGAGACCCTAGTGGTTTATCACACCATCGTGTAGGGCTCGTCAAGCCCTATACGCCGATACCCCACTTGGGGGTGTTTGGAGACTTCCATCCCTTGCCAACCCACCCTTTAGGGTTTAAATACCTAGATTTGAAGGGTATACTATAAAGAGGGAAGATATTGACGATTATACCAAAAAATTTTTATTATTCCAATCGATTTTGGGTTCCACCTGTATCACGAATGTACCTATATTTGCTCCCTAGAACTCATAATTTCTGAGATATTACTAAAACATATCTCACATATTCGCAACCTAACTCATTTTAATATTGTTGCTTTTTATCGATAATTGAAATCTTTATTGCATGAAAAAGGTTGTTTTGACCTCCCTCGATAATTCTTGGGACTCGTGATACACGACAGACCGCCTCAACCAAAAAAGTTAGTAGTTGTAAGTTAGATTTAGGACTTGGTTTATTGACCACATATACATCCTTAGACAGTAGCTGAATAGCATATTAGACTGCGGCCCCTCTCTGCTAACAGCGCGGACTTGTTTAGCCCCTCGCCCGGCGGTGACAATTGCTTGTTATTCTTATAACTTACCATTTTGTGCCGCAGACGAGTGGGTTCTCTTCGGACGCGTCTTGGTGGAGAATTGGCTGGGTTTCAGAGTTGATGTTATTATTAGCTAATAAAAATTTATTAAGACAAAAGGTTTATTGACCTCTTTAGATACATGGTTTATTGACCATAAGTTAATTGTTAATTGATAGAATTCGACATAATAATATACATTATTACCATATCTATAGTAGGGTTTATTGACCACAGGCTTACTGGTTACTGTTTTAATCGACAAGAATAACATTAATTATTTAAATTATCAGTAACTTGCAGATATTTTCCTAATTATACACATACGATATAAGACGATTTCATTTACACACACAAATTGACAAATATACATATTGAATATATATATTGATTAAAAGTTTACAACCTACTGCCGGGCCCTTTACATCCGTGTACGTAGAGCCTGAATAGCTGCGAACTCCGTAAATATAATACAAAACATGTTTCGTACCCCGAAAAGAGATTTAACTCAAACATCTACCCAATTAGATAAAGAGCCTAAACCCGGCCCATCCACTGCACTCAACCGTACCATTACCGTGAGGAGGAGTGTAGGGGAAGGGAATGAGGTTGAGAACAAAATTGAAAAACCCCAAAACAGGACATCAGAGGCAAAAAACGTTTTAAAAGAGGCCAAAGACCTTATGAATACATCTAGAAACATAAAGTCTGAAGTAAAGATTGGAGTAGGCCTTCTACTTGATCGACTGACACATCTGGTGAAGGAGTCCGAGCTGGAAAACGCTATACTGCGTAAACAGCAGAGCACCGGCACCCTTCACCAAGAGGAGATGCATGCGAAGTTGGAGGAACTTGTTGTCACTATAAAAAGCCAATCAACGAATATGGGTATGTCTAAGAATACAAACAATGAAATAGGTAGCTCGTTAGAAAACGTTAATACCCAAATAGCTGATATGACAGAAACAGCGAAAGAAATAAAAAAGGCCTCGGAAACAGTACAAAAAATAGCAATAGAATTGGCTCATTTTAAATGTATGGGGGAAGACATTAAGGAAATGAAGGCTAAAATAATTAATTTCGATAGTACACAAGGGAAAAATGATAGTTCAATAAAAGAAATAAATAGCCTTAAACAAAATATAGAAGTAATCAGAGAAAACAGTGCTAAAATATGGGAATTGCATCATGCAATAAATAAATATCATAAGGAGGTCAAAAAAGAGAAGAAAGAGGTAGAAAAGACGGACCACAGTGATGGAGAACTTCTAAAGGAACTCAGGAACATTAAAGATGATATTAAAACCATAAAATCTGGTGGAGGAGTGTTACCTGAGGTAACACAATCTTATGCAGATGCCCTCCGTAAACCCCCTGTAAATAGTGGACGGAAGTTCTCCATCATCGTGAGCTCAGAGTCGGATATAGATACTGGAGCTGAAGTCGTTGAGAGAGTACGAGGGGCGCTTGACGCCAAACGCAAAGGCTTCAAAATTGAAGGTCTCCGAAAAATCAGAGAACAAAAGGTAGTCCTCAGTTGCGCCAGCAAAGAGGAGTTAGACGAAGCTACGGTGCAACTGAGGAATGCTAACTTAAACGTCGAAGAAGCCAAATTCAGGAGACCATTGGTTATATTAAAGAACCTCTTGAACAATAATACCGACGAAGACATACGCACGGCTCTCCGCAGTCAAAACGGACACTTGCTGGAGGATTTGTCGGCCGATGAGGCCTCTGTCGAAGTGAAGTATAGGAGGAAGGCCAGAAATACTTCAGAGTGTCACGCCGTCCTCCAGGTCTCACCGGTTTTGTGGCAGAGGCTTATGTCGGTGGGCAAACTTTATATCGACCTCCAGCGGATAAAAGTCTTCGATCAATCACCCTTGGTACAATGCACGAGGTGCCTGGGCTTCGGGCACGGGCGGAAGCTCTGCACCGAAAGTGAGGATCTATGCAATTATTGCGGCGGTCCTTACCATAGGGCGGAATGTCCGCGCGTGGCCGGGGGGCGGCCACCTACGTGCACAAATTGCGTAAAGGCGAAAAATGACTCAACTGGTCATACTGCATATGGTGACGAGTGTCCCGTACGTAAGAAATGGGATGCGCTGGCACGAGCTGCTACAGCCTATAACTGATGCGGCTGCTAGCGCCCCTAAACTCTGGCCCTCCTTTTAAACTAAAATTAACTTAATGGGGAAAGTATAGCAGATAAACTAACACAAATACAGACAACACTAACAATACAAATTTACACACACTAATACACTATACACATTCATAAGTATTACACAAATAGATAGAAACGGATCAATGCTATATACGTATTATTATATATGCATATATACGCATGGTAAACCATCACACACAGAACAGCAACTACATATAACAGATACACAAACACTTACACAAACTTTATTACCACACATCGGAATATGAGTACAACACAAAGTAAAATAAATAATACAGTTATATAATACAAACAAATAAACATTAAAATGAATATGTGAGTATGATTATATATACGCATATATCCATACCAATGTACATCACACACAATAAAAACCAATATCTAAAATATATTATGCACATGAACTAAACCAACAGTAATAATACCTAAAAATGATAAATAGACACTAATTCACACATGCAATATAATTACAAAACAGATAGACCTCGTTGATACAATTATATAAAATTATACAAATACATTACAACAAAACAACTTAACAAATAGAATCAACAAATATAGTCACAAATTAACAAATACACATAATAATGAATATGTGGACATAATTATATGAACACGTATCCATACCAATGTACATAACATACACATATAATGAAACTAGCACGAAAACACATTACACAAATTAACAAAACAAATAGCGTTACTTTAACACACAAACAAACAAATAGGTACCACATAACACACATACAAATAAACATAATCATCACATTTATATGACATACACAAAGACTACTTAATGAATGTCTGTGTATAGTTAAATATACACATATATCCATAGTGGAGTACATACATACATATACACTCGTAACATAGGCACAAAACATATAAAATAGCATGAATATAAACTAAAAAATACAAATCTAAAATAAAAACAAAAATTTACTGAAATGGCAATTTTATTTAAAATGGTGAATATTAATAATATAAAAGAATAATACTAAATACAATACAATATAATAAAAACAAGAAAAGTACTGTAATAGCAATTCAGAGAAGATAAGAAGAACACACATATAAACAATTCGAATAGCATTACTCTGCAACACAGAGACAAATGGGTACTACATAACACACATGCAAATAAACATCATTATCACACTAACATAACGCTATACAAGACACTACTAAATGAATGTCTGTGTATAGCTGGATGTACAAATATATCCATATTGGAGTGCATACATACATATTATACACTCAGAACATAGGCACAAACCATAAAATAGCATGAAATATACAAATCTTAAATAAAAGACAAAAAATTATTGTAATAACAATTTTAACTTAAAATGGCGAATATTAATATTATAAAAGAATAAAATTAAATAACTTCTATAAATATAAATATACATAATATACAATAAAAATAAGGACAATACTGTAATAGTAATTCAACTAAAATTCAACACAGTACTACAAATATATAAGAGAAGATTTTTACCCAATACTCAATAGGATTTCAATAGATAAGTAATAAGAAAACAATACGTAATAAGAATATAAAACCCATTTGCTATAACAAAAAACATAAATGTATTAAAAGTAAACAGATGTAATAAAATAACGAGAAACACTAAGTATAAGGCTAATATCATACTCATAAATATAGATAGAAAGTTAAGATAATAAATTGTACAGTACATTTAAAAAATTAATAAACCAGGTGTAATTCCCAATTGGCATAGAAGATCCATGACCATGTCGTGGGAGATCGCAGCCCGAACCATTAAGTGTTCGGAATTAAAAAAAAAAAAAAAAAAAAAAAAAAGAACCTAACCTAACCTAACCTAACCTAACCTTTTTTTTTTTTTTTTTTTTTTTTTTTTTTTTTTTTTTTTTTTTTTTTTTTTTTTTTTGTTAACGCTGTGGAAATGCATTTACGCATCCCCTCCATCGGTGACAGACGGAGGGGTATGTAGGACTCACCGGGCGCGCAGATCTTAGTTGCACCCGGAATACCCACTAAAACCACAGCGGCCCCTTCCACGCCTATTGGAGGGGCGCCGGAGGGTCGTCTTATGACATTCTACTCCGACGCCCCAGGCGGATGGCCAGCTGGCCACGCCCTGTCGTCATCAAGGTGGTGGGAGGAGGTGGGCGTAGCGACGCCTCCGCCCCCCTGGCCGCCGCCGGCGGAGCGGGTCAGCGTGAGCTGACGCCTCGCGTTCCCGCTCCGCGGCCTCCTTCCGTGAAATTATAGCCTCACAGAAGGAGGCCATGGACGACCAGCACCTGTCACTGTCAAGCATCTGGGAGATTACGGCTGGCAGCGACAGGTCTCTTCCAATTACCGCCGACAGGACGCGGCGCTGGGGCCCCCAGGCAGGGCATTCCGCCAGAGCGTGACGCGCATCATCGACTAGCGCGCCACACTCATGACATCCGGGGGCCCCTTCTCTGCCAATACGGTGCAGGTACTTACCGAAGCACCCATGTCCGGTAAGTACCTGCGTCAACCTGAAGCTGAGGCTGCCGTGCCTTCGATTTAACCAGCGATGGAGGTGCGGCGTAACCGCCTCTACAGTCCCCCGTCCTGCTCCGGGGGACTCCAGCTCTTCCCTCCACCGCCGGATCATCGCCCTTCGGGCCGCTTCGTGTGCTCTGCCCAGATTCCTTGCGGATACTTCCCCGCCCCTGGCCCGTACCCCAGCACGGAACCAGTAGGCCTCTGCCAGTGCCTCAGCTTGGAGATGCCAAGGCGGGTCGCCCGCCAACAGCGTAGCCGCGGCCCACGACACCGTACGGTACCCCCTTATGATCCTCACCGCTATGACCCTCTGCGGACGTCGCAAAAGGGCCCTGTTGGATGCAGTGGGGGCATCCGCCCAGATTGGGGCACCATACAGTGCCATAGACCGCAGTATACCGCTATACAGGCGGCGGCAGGACGATCCCGGTCCTCCAATATTTGGCAGAAGCCTACCCAAAGCCGCGGCAGAGTTGATGAGCCTAGGGGCGAGCTGGGCAAAGTGCGGCCCGAATCCCCACTTACTATCGATGTGCAGGCCCAGATACTTCATATGGGCCTGCACTGGCACGGCAACCCCCTGTACAACGAGGCACGCTCCTCGGGGGGGACCTCGGCGAGGGCCGTGAAAAAGGAGGGCCTCGGTTTTAGGCAACGAGACCCTCAAGCCCAACATACCGATCCGGTCGACAACGAGCGCGACTCCAACCTCCGCCGATCGGGCGGCTTCCCGGAAGCCGGCCCTCCTCACGGTGACGAGAGTGTCGTCCGCATAACAAATCACTCCCATCCCGGGAAGGAGCCGGCCCCGCAGGACCCAGTCAAACCCGACGTTCCACAGGATCGGGCCCAGGACGGATCCCTGCGGAACGCCGCGCTCCACCCGATGGCGGTATAGGCGCCCGTCGCCCCCCTCCCAGAGTACGTGCCTCCCCTCGAGGTACGCCTCCAACAGCCTTCGGAGATATGGAGGCACTCCATGAAACCGGAGTGCCTCCTTTAACGTCTCGTGAGGGAGACTGTTGAAGGCGTTCTCTATGTCGAGCGAGACTGCCAGAACGACCTCCTTTTCGGCCACCGCCTCAGTAGCCAGGGTTTTCAGGGCGGCCAGCGCATCAATAGTGGAGCGGCCCGCCCTGAACCCGAACTGCGAATCTGACAGCCCCGGCCCGACATCCTCGAGTTGCCGGACAAGACGGTCCGCGAGCACCTTTTCGAACAATTTGGCCGTCTCGTCCAGCAGCACCAACGGTCTATATGCGGAAGGAGAGTCAGGTGGGCGACCCTCCTTCCGCAGCAGACACAGTCGTCCGCTCTTCCATTGCTCCGGGAACCGTCCCGACCGCAAACATGCATTGAGCAGTTCCCGGAGCCCATCCCTGATGTACTCTTCGACGACGCCAAGCACCAGCCCTGGAACGCCGTCCGGACCGGGCGCCTTCCTCCGCCCTCGAAGGCGGGAGAGGGCCACCTCCAGCTCCGCGTCGGTAATGGGGGGGAATGGTGCTCCCTCTTCCGCCACCAACGGAGGAGCCATTGCTGGGGGGACGTGTCCCACAGAACGTGGGAACAGAACCCCCACTAGCCCCGACAGAAGATCCCGGTCCATCGATTCGATGACGGGGGCGCCATGGGCGCGGAGCTTGTTCCGCGCCCGTTGGTACGGACGCCCCCATGGATCCCCATCGAGGCCCGCCAATAGCTCCTCTCGGGCCCTTTCCTTTGCCCGGCTGATGGCCAGTTGCAACTCCTTTTTCCTTGTGCGGTATACTACCCACAGCTGGCCCTCAAGGACGGCGTCCCTAGCATTCCTTCCTCGGCACCGGACGTAAGCACGCCGCGCACGGTTACTGGCCGCCCGCAGATTGGCGATCTCTGGCGACCACCAGTAGACCTGCTGGCGCGGTGGCCTCCGCCGGGCTCTTGGCATCGCCGCGTCGCACACCGAAGTTAGTGCTTCCTTCATTCGGCCTGCGAGCCACTCCACGTCATCGCTGTCCTGCCCACCTGCAGAGCTCCAGCGCTGCACTATGGCAGCCTCCCGGGCCATTTCGGGGTCAAACTGACCCAAGGCCCATTTGGGGAGTCTGCCGTTTCTGCGCCGGGGCTCCAGTGGCCCCGGAGAGGTGGAGAACGTAAACCGGATGTATCGGTGATCCGATAGCGTCTCCACCTCCTTTTCTACTCTCCAGTCAGACACACCCCGCGCGACATCAGGGGTAGCGAACGTTAAGTCCACTACGGACCCCCCCTGCCGTCGCACACAGGTGCGCATGGTCCCTCTGTTGAGGAGGGACAGGCTGGAGAGCAGGGACCACTCTTCGACGGCCCTGCCTTTGGCATCCGTAGCAGGGTTCCCCCACACCCGGGACTTCGCATTGAAGTCACCAAGTACTAGAGTAGGCTTTGGTGACTGTCTACGGACCGCGGCGCTGACAGAATCTAGAAATAACTCAAATTCTGCCAGGCCGCGGTTGGGGGAGAAGTAGATGCCTACTATTGCGAAGCCTCGCCACCCCCGCCACGACATAACCAGATCCCCTTTCGAGAGCGAAGAGGGGAGGACCGACGTTACCCCTGGACAGGACAGCGACATCCTCATTCAGGTCTCCCACCCAGTTGGGCTGGTGGGGGACGAAATATGGCTCGCAAGCCACCGCCAGGTCTATGCTCCACTCCGCCATGGACTGCAGTAGCAGGTCCTGAGCCCCGGCGGAGTGGTTCAGGTTCGCCTGGAGGAAACCGACTTTGTCACCTATTATGTCAACGTGTCGGTCTCCCCCCGGCCCTGGCGGCTCTGCTCACTAGTACAGGTGGCACGAGGTGCTTGGGCCGCCACTCTGCCTTTAACAGTGGGAGGCCTGCATGATCTCCCACCCATGATATGGCCCGTAGGGCGCCCCGCCGCCGCGCAGACCGCACAGCTGGGTGCAGCCGTACATAATGCCGATCGGTGGCCGGTGCCACCACACCGGTAGCACAGTGCGGATCGGTCGACATCAGATGGGCACAGCTGACTAGTATGCCCCAGCGCCAGGCACCTGAAGCACCGCAGCGGTAGTGGCTCCAGAGCCCGGACACCAGCCGCGCTCCAGCCGACCAGGAGCCTCCCTGCATCGGCAAGCATTTTGGCCGCAATGATGGGGCAGCGGACTTTTACCATGCCCATACCGCGAGGCCCGGACTGGATTTCACCAACCCGGACCTCCTCAGCGGCGCAGTTACATGTGCGCATGACGGCGGCAGTGATCTTCTCCTTGGTTACAGAGTCGTCGAGTCCAGTCACACGCAGATCAGCACACTTAACGGGACAGACAACATCCGCCACTCCTTTTAGGATGTCACGTAGCTGCCCGGCAAGCTTATCCGCTACTTCCAGTGATTGGGCCTTGGGCAACTGGAGCACCCTGGCACCAGTCATTGATCGGCGCATCTTCAGCCCTTCCTTTATGCCCAGGGCCGGAAGGTTTATCTCCCGTTCTGCGCGCAATAGCGCATCGGCGTACGTCACCCCTTGTTTTTCGGCTGCCGACTGCAACGTCACAATGACTGCCGGCGAGCGAGGGGCGACGAGCGCCGATTTCCTCTTCTTCTGCCGCGCTTTATTCTTGGATACGGGAGATGCTGCGGCATCAGTTGCTGCGGGTATGAATGGTTGTGGAGGGGAAGATTTCTTCTTCCCTTTCCGCCGCACCACCTCGGTCCAGCTTTCTCCGTCAACAGGGGCAGGAAGGCCACTGGCCTTCGATGGGCCAGCTAGAGCAGATGAGGCCTTTTCGGCCCTCTTTGGGATGCCAACATTAGCTTTAGGCGCCTCTTTACGGCTGTCGGCGGCAAGCGGCGGCCGGAGGGGTCGCTCAGGAGGCAGTCGTGCCTCCATTGCTTCCAGGACCTAACCTAACCTAACCTAACCTAATCACATAGGGGGTGCATATACGAAGAATTAACATCTAACATTTTTTGGTTTTCTTGTTGGTATAGCGATTGTTTCGTGTTCTATTGACCTAAACTAGCTTAAATTTGACTAAATAAACAAGGGTGGTTAATTTCAACCCCTAAAAATTTGACTTTTTATATAAATATTTCTATACAAAAATTTTATTAAAATTTTCGAACTTTGCACCTGTCCACTACCGGTAATTCTGCTTGCACGGTGGTGGTTCTTACCTTAGATTGTCCGCTGTTAACAGCCCTTTATTTCAACACCACATTTGCATCAATATCTCATATAGTTTTTTAGTTATTTCGTAGTTTCTGTGAAAAAACATAGTTTTTGGCAAAATTTCATCAGTTTTATTAGGATAATTTTACTTTTTTCTATAGAGACCCTAGTGGTTTATCACACCATCGTGTAGGGCTCGTCAAGCCCTGTACGCCGATACCCCATTTGGGTGTGTTTGGAGACTTCCATCCCTTGTTTTTTCCCGCCGAACGCCTATTTTTTAACGAAAATTTAGTATATTTTTGCAGTTTCACATTAATAACTTCCCACAGTTGCAACATTCACTTTTCATTTTATTTTTACATTGTAGCTTATTAATAGAGGAATCTATAGACACCGCATTCGCCTCTCTGCCAGCACCCTAACACCGTAAAAAACCTTCATAGTGACTTATAACAACTATATACCTACGTCACATAAGTAGCAAAACTTACATAGGGGGTGCATATACGAAGAATTAACATCTAACATTTTTTGGTTTTCTTGTTGGTATAGCGATTGTTTCGTGTTCTATTGACCTAAACTAGCTTAAATTTGACTAAATAAACAAGGGTGGTTAATTTCAACCCCTAAAAATTTGACTTTTTATATAAATATTTCTATACAAAAATTTTATTAAAATTTTCGAACTTTGCACCTGTCCACTACCGGTAATTCTGCTTGCACGGTGGTGGTTCTTACCTTAGATTGTCCGCTGTTAACAGCCCTTTATTTCAACACCACATTTGCATCAATATCTCATATAGTTTTTTAGTTATTTCGTAGTTTCTGTGAAAAAACATAGTTTTTGGCAAAATTTCATCAGTTTTATTAGGATAATTTTACTTTTTTCTATAGAGACCCTAGTGGTTTATCACACCATCGTGTAGGGCTCGTCAAGCCCTGTACGCCGATACCCCATTTGGGTGTGTTTGGAGACTTCCATCCCTTGTTTTTTCCCGCCGAACGCCTATTTTTTAACGAAAATTTAGTATATTTTTGCAGTTTCACATTAATAACTTCCCACAGTTGCAACATTCACTTTTCATTTTATTTTTACATTGTAGCTTATTAATAGAGGAATCTATAGACACCGCATTCGCCTCTCTGCCAGCACCCTAACACCGTAAAAAACCTTCATAGTGACTTATAACAACTATATACCTACGTCACATAAGTAGCAAAACTTACATAGGGGGTGCATATACGAAGAATTAACATCTAACATTTTTTGGTTTTCTTGTTGGTATAGCGATTGTTTCGTGTTCTATTGACCTAAACTAGCTTAAATTTGACTAAATAAACAAGGGTGGTTAATTTCAACCCCTAAAAATTTGACTTTTTATATAAATATTTCTATACAAAAATTTTATTAAAATTTTCGAACTTTGCACCTGTCCACTACCGGTAATTCTGCTTGCACGGTGGTGGTTCTTACCTTAGATTGTCCGCTGTTAACAGCCCTTTATTTCAACACCACATTTGCATCAATATCTCATATAGTTTTTTAGTTATTTCGTAGTTTCTGTGAAAAAACATAGTTTTTGGCAAAATTTCATCAGTTTTATTAGGATAATTTTACTTTTTTCTATAGAGACCCTAGTGGTTTATCACACCATCGTGTAGGGCTCGTCAAGCCCTGTACGCCGATACCCCATTTGGGTGTGTTTGGAGACTTCCATCCCTTGTTTTTTCCCGCCGAACGCCTATTTTTTAACGAAAATTTAGTATATTTTTGCAGTTTCACATTAATAACTTCCCACAGTTGCAACATTCACTTTTCATTTTATTTTTACATTGTAGCTTATTAATAGAGGAATCTATAGACACCGCATTCGCCTCTCTGCCAGCACCCTAACACCGTAAAAAACCTTCATAGTGACTTATAACAACTATATACCTACGTCACATAAGTAGCAAAACTTACATAGGGGGTGCATATACGAAGAATTAACATCTAACATTTTTTGGTTTTCTTGTTGGTATAGCGATTGTTTCGTGTTCTATTGACCTAAACTAGCTTAAATTTGACTAAACAAACAAGGGTGGTTAATTTCAACCCCTAAAAATTTGACTTTTTATATAAATATTTCTATACAAAAATTTTATTAAAATTTTCGAACTTTGCACCTGTCCACTACCGGTAATTCTGCTTGCACGGTGGTGGTTCTTACCTTAGATTGTCCGCTGTTAACAGCCCTTTATTTCAACACCACATTTGCATCAATATCTCATATAGTTTTTTAGTTATTTCGTAGTTTCTGTGAAAAAACATAGTTTTTGGCAAAATTTCATCAGTTTTATTAGGATAATTTTACTTTTTTCTATAGAGACCCTAGTGGTTTATCACACCATCGTGTAGGGCTCGTCAAGCCCTGTACGCCGATACCCCATTTGGGTGTGTTTGGAGACTTCCATCCCTTGTTTTTTCCCGCCGAACGCCTATTTTTTAACGAAAATTTAGTATATTTTTGCAGTTTCACATTAATAACTTCCCACAGTTGCAACATTCACTTTTCATTTTATTTTTACATTGTAGCTTATTAATAGAGGAATCTATAGACACCGCATTCGCCTCTCTGCCAGCACCCTAACACCGTAAAAAACCTTCATAGTGACTTATAACAACTATATACCTACGTCACATAAGTAGCAAAACTTACATAGGGGGTGCATATACGAAGAATTAACATCTAACATTTTTTGGTTTTCTTGTTGGTATAGCGATTGTTTCGTGTTCTATTGACCTAAACTAGCTTAAATTTGACTAAATAAACAAGGGTGGTTAATTTCAACCCCTAAAAATTTGACTTTTTATATAAATATTTCTATACAAAAATTTTATTAAAATTTTCGAACTTTGCACCTATCCACTACCGGTAATTCTGCTTGCACGGTGGTGGTTCTTACCTTATATTGTCCGCTGTTAACAGCCCTTTATTTCAACACCACATTTGTAGCAATATCTCATATAGTTTTTTAGTTATTTCGTAGTTTCTGTGAAAAAACATAGTTTTTGGCAAAATTTCATCAGTTTTATTAGGATAATTTTACTTTTTTCTATAGAGACCCTAGTGGTTTATCACACCATCGTGTAGGGCTCGTCAAGCCCTATACGCCGATACCCCATTTGGGGGTGTTTGGAGACTTCCATCCCTTGTTTTTTCCCGCCGAACGCCTATTTTTTAACTAAAATTTAGTATATTTTTGCAGTTTCACATTAATAACTTCCCACAGTTGCAACATTCACTTTTCATTTTATTTTTACATTGTAGCTTATCAATAGAGGAATCTATAGACACCGCATTCGCCTCTCTGCCAGCACCCTAACACCGTAAAAAACCTTCATAGTGACTTATAATAACTATATACCTACGTCACATAAGTAGCAAAACTTACATAGGGGGTGCATATACGAAGAATTAACATCTAACATTTTTTGGTTTTCTTGTTGGTATAGCGATTGTTTCGTGTTCTATTGACCTAAACTAGCTTAAATTTGACTAAATAAACAAGGGTGGTTAATTTCAACCCCTAAAAATTTGACTTTTTATATAAATATTTCTATACAAAAATTTTATTAAAATTTTCGAACTTTGCACCTGTCCACTACCGGTAATTCTGCTTGCACGGTGGTGGTTCTTACCTTAGATTGTCCGCTGTTAACAGCCCTTTATTTCAACACCACATTTGCATCAATATCTCATATAGTTTTTTAGTTATTTCGTAGTTTCTGTGAAAAAACATAGTTTTTGGCAAAATTTCATCAGTTTTATTAGGATAATTTTACTTTTTTCTATAGAGACCCTAGTGGTTTATCACACCATCGTGTAGGGCTCGTCAAGCCCTGTACGCCGATACCCCATTTGGGTGTGTTTGGAGACTTCCATCCCTTGTTTTTTCCCGCCGAACGCCTATTTTTTAACGAAAATTTAGTATATTTTTGCAGTTTCACATTAATAACTTCCCACAGTTGCAACATTCACTTTTCATTTTATTTTTACATTGTAGCTTATTAATAGAGGAATCTATAGACACCGCATTCGCCTCTCTGCCAGCACCCTAACACCGTAAAAAACCTTCATAGTGACTTATAACAACTATATACCTACGTCACATAAGTAGCAAAACTTACATAGGGGGTGCATATACGAAGAATTAACATCTAACATTTTTTGGTTTTCTTGTTGGTATAGCGATTGTTTCGTGTTCTATTGACCTAAACTAGCTTAAATTTGACTAAATAAACAAGGGTGGTTAATTTCAACCCCTAAAAATTTGACTTTTTATATAAATATTTCTATACAAAAATTTTATTAAAATTTTCGAACTTTGCACCTATCCACTACCGGTAATTCTGCTTGCACGGTGGTGGTTCTTACCTTATATTGTCCGCTGTTAACAGCCCTTTATTTCAACACCACATTTGTAGCAATATCTCATATAGTTTTTTAGTTATTTCGTAGTTTCTGTGAAAAAACATAGTTTTTGGCAAAATTTCATCAGTTTTATTAGGATAATTTTACTTTTTTCTATAGAGACCCTAGTGGTTTATCACACCATCGTGTAGGGCTCGTCAAGCCCTATACGCCGATACCCCATTTGGGGGTGTTTGGAGACTTCCATCCCTTGTTTTTTCCCGCCGAACGCCTATTTTTTAACTAAAATTTAGTATATTTTTGCAGTTTCACATTAATAACTTCCCACAGTTGCAACATTCACTTTTCATTTTATTTTTACATTGTAGCTTATCAATAGAGGAATCTATAGACACCGCATTCGCCTCTCTGCCAGCACCCTAACACCGTAAAAAACCTTCATAGTGACTTATAATAACTATATACCTACGTCACATAAGTAGCAAAACTTACATAGGGGGTGCATATACGAAGAATTAACATCTAACATTTTTTGGTTTTCTTGTTGGTATAGCGATTGTTTCGTGTTCTATTGACCTAAACTAGCTTAAATTTGACTAAATAAACAAGGGTGGTTAATTTCAACCCCTAAAAATTTGACTTTTTATATAAATATTTCTATACAAAAATTTTATTAAAATTTTCGAACTTTGCACCTGTCCACTACCGGTAATTCTGCTTGCACGGTGGTGGTTCTTACCTTAGATTGTCCGCTGTTAACAGCCCTTTATTTCAACACCACATTTGCATCAATATCTCATATAGTTTTTTAGTTATTTCGTAGTTTCTGTGAAAAAACATAGTTTTTGGCAAAATTTCATCAGTTTTATTAGGATAATTTTACTTTTTTCTATAGAGACCCTAGTGGTTTATCACACCATCGTGTAGGGCTCGTCAAGCCCTGTACGCCGATACCCCATTTGGGTGTGTTTGGAGACTTCCATCCCTTGTTTTTTCCCGCCGAACGCCTATTTTTTAACGAAAATTTAGTATATTTTTGCAGTTTCACATTAATAACTTCCCACAGTTGCAACATTCACTTTTCATTTTATTTTTACATTGTAGCTTATTAATAGAGGAATCTATAGACACCGCATTCGCCTCTCTGCCAGCACCCTAACACCGTAAAAAACCTTCATAGTGACTTATAACAACTATATACCTACGTCACATAAGTAGCAAAACTTACATAGGGGGTGCATATACGAAGAATTAACATCTAACATTTTTTGGTTTTCTTGTTGGTATAGCGATTGTTTCGTGTTCTATTGACCTAAACTAGCTTAAATTTGACTAAATAAACAAGGGTGGTTAATTTCAACCCCTAAAAATTTGACTTTTTATATAAATATTTCTATACAAAAATTTTATTAAAATTTTCGAACTTTGCACCTGTCCACTACCGGTAATTCTGCTTGCACGGTGGTGGTTCTTACCTTAGATTGTCCGCTGTTAACAGCCCTTTATTTCAACACCACATTTGCATCAATATCTCATATAGTTTTTTAGTTATTTCGTAGTTTCTGTGAAAAAACATAGTTTTTGGCAAAATTTCATCAGTTTTATTAGGATAATTTTACTTTTTTCTATAGAGACCCTAGTGGTTTATCACACCATCGTGTAGGGCTCGTCAAGCCCTGTACGCCGATACCCCATTTGGGTGTGTTTGGAGACTTCCATCCCTTGTTTTTTCCCGCCGAACGCCTATTTTTTAACGAAAATTTAGTATATTTTTGCAGTTTCACATTAATAACTTCCCACAGTTGCAACATTCACTTTTCATTTTATTTTTACATTGTAGCTTATTAATAGAGGAATCTATAGACACCGCATTCGCCTCTCTGCCAGCACCCTAACACCGTAAAAAACCTTCATAGTGACTTATAACAACTATATACCTACGTCACATAAGTAGCAAAACTTACATAGGGGGTGCATATACGAAGAATTAACATCTAACATTTTTTGGTTTTCTTGTTGGTATAGCGATTGTTTCGTGTTCTATTGACCTAAACTAGCTTAAATTTGACTAAATAAACAAGGGTGGTTAATTTCAACCCCTAAAAATTTGACTTTTTATATAAATATTTCTATACAAAAATTTTATTAAAATTTTCGAACTTTGCACCTATCCACTACCGGTAATTCTGCTTGCACGGTGGTGGTTCTTACCTTATATTGTCCGCTGTTAACAGCCCTTTATTTCAACACCACATTTGTAGCAATATCTCATATAGTTTTTTAGTTATTTCGTAGTTTCTGTGAAAAAACATAGTTTTTGGCAAAATTTCATCAGTTTTATTAGGATAATTTTACTTTTTTCTATAGAGACCCTAGTGGTTTATCACACCATCGTGTAGGGCTCGTCAAGCCCTATACGCCGATACCCCATTTGGGGGTGTTTGGAGACTTCCATCCCTTGTTTTTTCCCGCCGAACGCCTATTTTTTAACTAAAATTTAGTATATTTTTGCAGTTTCACATTAATAACTTCCCACAGTTGCAACATTCACTTTTCATTTTATTTTTACATTGTAGCTTATCAATAGAGGAATCTATAGACACCGCATTCGCCTCTCTGCCAGCACCCTAACACCGTAAAAAACCTTCATAGTGACTTATAATAACTATATACCTACGTCACATAAGTAGCAAAACTTACATAGGGGGTGCATATACGAAGAATTAACATCTAACATTTTTTGGTTTTCTTGTTGGTATAGCGATTGTTTCGTGTTCTATTGACCTAAACTAGCTTAAATTTGACTAAATAAACAAGGGTGGTTAATTTCAACCCCTAAAAATTTGACTTTTTATATAAATATTTCTATACAAAAATTTTATTAAAATTTTCGAACTTTGCACCTGTCCACTACCGGTAATTCTGCTTGCACGGTGGTGGTTCTTACCTTAGATTGTCCGCTGTTAACAGCCCTTTATTTCAACACCACATTTGCATCAATATCTCATATAGTTTTTTAGTTATTTCGTAGTTTCTGTGAAAAAACATAGTTTTTGGCAAAATTTCATCAGTTTTATTAGGATAATTTTACTTTTTTCTATAGAGACCCTAGTGGTTTATCACACCATCGTGTAGGGCTCGTCAAGCCCTGTACGCCGATACCCCATTTGGGTGTGTTTGGAGACTTCCATCCCTTGTTTTTTCCCGCCGAACGCCTATTTTTTAACGAAAATTTAGTATATTTTTGCAGTTTCACATTAATAACTTCCCACAGTTGCAACATTCACTTTTCATTTTATTTTTACATTGTAGCTTATTAATAGAGGAATCTATAGACACCGCATTCGCCTCTCTGCCAGCACCCTAACACCGTAAAAAACCTTCATAGTGACTTATAACAACTATATACCTACGTCACATAAGTAGCAAAACTTACATAGGGGGTGCATATACGAAGAATTAACATCTAACATTTTTTGGTTTTCTTGTTGGTATAGCGATTGTTTCGTGTTCTATTGACCTAAACTAGCTTAAATTTGACTAAATAAACAAGGGTGGTTAATTTCAACCCCTAAAAATTTGACTTTTTATATAAATATTTCTATACAAAAATTTTATTAAAATTTTCGAACTTTGCACCTATCCACTACCGGTAATTCTGCTTGCACGGTGGTGGTTCTTACCTTATATTGTCCGCTGTTAACAGCCCTTTATTTCAACACCACATTTGTAGCAATATCTCATATAGTTTTTTAGTTATTTCGTAGTTTCTGTGAAAAAACATAGTTTTTGGCAAAATTTCATCAGTTTTATTAGGATAATTTTACTTTTTTCTATAGAGACCCTAGTGGTTTATCACACCATCGTGTAGGGCTCGTCAAGCCCTATACGCCGATACCCCATTTGGGGGTGTTTGGAGACTTCCATCCCTTGTTTTTTCCCGCCGAACGCCTATTTTTTAACTAAAATTTAGTATATTTTTGCAGTTTCACATTAATAACTTCCCACAGTTGCAACATTCACTTTTCATTTTATTTTTACATTGTAGCTTATCAATAGAGGAATCTATAGACACCGCATTCGCCTCTCTGCCAGCACCCTAACACCGTAAAAAACCTTCATAGTGACTTATAATAACTATATACCTACGTCACATAAGTAGCAAAACTTACATAGGGGGTGCATATACGAAGAATTAACATCTAACATTTTTTGGTTTTCTTGTTGGTATAGCGATTGTTTCGTGTTCTATTGACCTAAACTAGCTTAAATTTGACTAAATAAACAAGGGTGGTTAATTTCAACCCCTAAAAATTTGACTTTTTATATAAATATTTCTATACAAAAATTTTATTAAAATTTTCGAACTTTGCACCTGTCCACTACCGGTAATTCTGCTTGCACGGTGGTGGTTCTTACCTTAGATTGTCCGCTGTTAACAGCCCTTTATTTCAACACCACATTTGCATCAATATCTCATATAGTTTTTTAGTTATTTCGTAGTTTCTGTGAAAAAACATAGTTTTTGGCAAAATTTCATCAGTTTTATTAGGATAATTTTACTTTTTTCTATAGAGACCCTAGTGGTTTATCACACCATCGTGTAGGGCTCGTCAAGCCCTGTACGCCGATACCCCATTTGGGTGTGTTTGGAGACTTCCATCCCTTGTTTTTTCCCGCCGAACGCCTATTTTTTAACGAAAATTTAGTATATTTTTGCAGTTTCACATTAATAACTTCCCACAGTTGCAACATTCACTTTTCATTTTATTTTTACATTGTAGCTTATTAATAGAGGAATCTATAGACACCGCATTCGCCTCTCTGCCAGCACCCTAACACCGTAAAAAACCTTCATAGTGACTTATAACAACTATATACCTACGTCACATAAGTAGCAAAACTTACATAGGGGGTGCATATACGAAGAATTAACATCTAACATTTTTTGGTTTTCTTGTTGGTATAGCGATTGTTTCGTGTTCTATTGACCTAAACTAGCTTAAATTTTAAAGTATAAATTATTTGAGAATAAGGAAAAAGAGATTTTTTGTACTAGCGGGAATCGAACCCGCGTCTTTTCCAATCCGGGGAAGTGCTCTAAGCCACTGAGCTATAGTACAGGTACTTCGACCATCCCAATCTCCTTATTACATTTGTCTTTACGACCAGCGCCATCTATCGGAAGCATTTACATGCATTAAACCGATATAGTAAGTTTAATTTTGCAATTAAAATTCATACTATTTGATGGCGCGATTTTTTAAACATTTTTGATCTATATTTTTTTAGCATTTGACATGCTCCGCCACTTTTTAAAGTATAAATTATTTGAGAATAAGGAAAAAGAGATTTTTTGTACTAGCGGGAATCGAACCCGCGTCTTTTCCAATCCGGGGAAGTGCTCTAAGCCACTGAGCTATAGTACAGGTACTTCGACCATCCCAATCTCCTTATTACATTTGTCTTTACGACCAGCGCCATCTATCGGAAGCATTTACATGCATTAAACCGATATAGTAAGTTTAATTTTGCAATTAAAATTCATACTATTTGATGGCGCGATTTTTTAAACATTTTTGATCTATATTTTTTTAGCATTTGACATGCTCCGCCACTTTTTAAAGTATAAATTATTTGAGAATAAGGAAAAAGAGATTTTTTGTACTAGCGGGAATCGAACCCGCGTCTTTTCCAATCCGGGGAAGTGCTCTAAGCCACTGAGCTATAGTACAGGTACTTCGACCATCCCAATCTCCTTATTACATTTGTCTTTACGACCAGCGCCATCTATCGGAAGCATTTACATGCATTAAACCGATATAGTAAGTTTAATTTTGCAATTAACCCCGCTAGTACAAAAAATCTCTTTTTCCTTATTCTCAAATAATTTATACTTTAAAAAGTGGCGGAGCATGTCAAATGCTAAAAAAATATAGATCAAAAATGTTTAAAAAATCGCGCCATCAAATAGTATGAATTTTAATTGCAAAATTAAACTTACTATATCGGTTTAATGCATGTAAATGCTTCCGATAGATGGCGCTGGTCGTAAAGACAAATGTAATAAGGAGATTGGGATGGTCGAAGTACCTGTACTATAGCTCAGTGGCTTAGAGCACTTCCCCGGATTGGAAAAGACGCGGGTTCGATTCCCGCTAGTACAAAAAATCTCTTTTTCCTTATTCTCAAATAATTTATACTTTAAAAAGTGGCGGAGCATGTCAAATGCTAAAAAAAATATAGATCAAAAATGTTTAAAAAATCGCGCCATCAAATAGTATGAATTTTAATTGCAAAATTAAACTTACTATATCGGTTTAATGCATGTAAATGCTTCCGATAGATGGCGCTGGTCGTAAAGACAAATGTAATAAGGAGATTGGGATGGTCGAAGTACCTGTACTATAGCTCAGTGGCTTAGAGCACTTCCCCGGATTGGAAAAGACGCGGGTTCGATTCCCGCTAGTACAAAAAATCTCTTTTTCCTTATTCTCAAATAATTTATACTTTAAAAAGTGGCGGAGCATGTCAAATGCTAAAAAAATATAGATCAAAAATAGCTTAAATTTGACTAAACAAACAAGGGTGGTTAATTTCAACCCCTAAAAATTTGACTTTTTATATAAATATTTCTATACAAAAATTTTATTAAAATTTTCGAACTTTGCACCTGTCCACTACCGGTAATTCTGCTTGCACGGTGGTGGTTCTTACCTTAGATTGTCCGCTGTTAACAGCCCTTTATTTCAACACCACATTTGCATCAATATCTCATATAGTTTTTTAGTTATTTCGTAGTTTCTGTGAAAAAACATAGTTTTTGGCAAAATTTCATCAGTTTTATTAGGATAATTTTACTTTTTTCTATAGAGACCCTAGTGGTTTATCACACCATCGTGTAGGGCTCGTCAAGCCCTGTACGCCGATACCCCATTTGGGTGTGTTTGGAGACTTCCATCCCTTGTTTTTTCCCGCCGAACGCCTATTTTTTAACGAAAATTTAGTATATTTTTGCAGTTTCACATTAATAACTTCCCACAGTTGCAACATTCACTTTTCATTTTATTTTTACATTGTAGCTTATTAATAGAGGAATCTATAGACACCGCATTCGCCTCTCTGCCAGCACCCTAACACCGTAAAAAACCTTCATAGTGACTTATAACAACTATATACCTACGTCACATAAGTAGCAAAACTTACATAGGGGGTGCATATACGAAGAATTAACATCTAACATTTTTTGGTTTTCTTGTTGGTATAGCGATTGTTTCGTGTTCTATTGACCTAAACTAGCTTAAATTTGACTAAATAAACAAGGGTGGTTAATTTCAACCCCTAAAAATTTGACTTTTTATATAAATATTTCTATACAAAAATTTTATTAAAATTTTCGAACTTTGCACCTGTCCACTACCGGTAATTCTGCTTGCACGGTGGTGGTTCTTACCTTAGATTGTCCGCTGTTAACAGCCCTTTATTTCAACACCACATTTGCATCAATATCTCATATAGTTTTTTAGTTATTTCGTAGTTTCTGTGAAAAAACATAGTTTTTGGCAAAATTTCATCAGTTTTATTAGGATAATTTTACTTTTTTCTATAGAGACCCTAGTGGTTTATCACACCATCGTGTAGGGCTCGTCAAGCCCTGTACGCCGATACCCCATTTGGGTGTGTTTGGAGACTTCCATCCCTTGTTTTTTCCCGCCGAACGCCTATTTTTTAACGAAAATTTAGTATATTTTTGCAGTTTCACATTAATAACTTCCCACAGTTGCAACATTCACTTTTCATTTTATTTTTACATTGTAGCTTATTAATAGAGGAATCTATAGACACCGCATTCGCCTCTCTGCCAGCACCCTAACACCGTAAAAAACCTTACTATAAAGAGGAAAGATATTGACGAATATATCGAAAAATTTTTATTTTAAAAATTGATCTAGGACACATAGCCCTACCAGAATCTTCCCTTATCTTCTCTCTGGAGGGCATAATTTTTCGAGTATTTAATTTATTCTAATTAATAAAAACGTCATCAACATACGCTTACCATTTCTTATTGTTTTAAGTTGCATCTTCCTTCACATCTTCACGTGACCAAAAAATGTTTACTTAATTATTAATAATATCTCTATATTGACCTGATAAATATGGTTTATTGACCATCAGATTTAAAATCATAGACAACACGAACTACTTATATGCTATATAAAATATAAATAGACAGCTACCGATCTTTGCTGGGAACTCGGACCGTCTTGAGGGCTCGTCCGGTGGTAACAATTGGCTGTTATCTTTATAACCTCCCATTTTGTGCCGCAGACGGGTGGCTTCGTGGGACGTTTCCCTTCAGGGACCTGGTTTCTTAATTAATATAGCTTGGAATAATTATACCAGTTTGTTTATTGTCTTAAGACAAAAGGTTTATTGACCTCACGTAAATATAGGGTTTATTGACCACAATACAACTATCTTATTGGACAAAATTACATTGACAAATTATAAAAATTATAATAGAAAAGACGATTTATACACAATATTGCGTGTGTTTGATTATTTGTGACCACAGCCGGACCCTTTACATCCGTGCATATAAAGCCTACGCTCGCGGGTACTCACCTAGCCCAGACATGATCCGTACACCAAAGTCCGGGTCGTCCTCTACAACGGACCGGACAGGTACAACGAAAAGAGAGTTTCATTTTGACATAGACGAGCATCCCTCACATTATAAAATCCAAACTAAAATGGATGAAGCGAAGCTTTATATGTTAAAAGCATCAGAGCTACTGAACGCCTCAAGAAATCTGAAAACGGAGATTAGAAACGGATTTTCAAAAATTGTTGAGAGATACTTTTATCTGGTGAGGGATTTGGACACAGAAAACGAAAGGCTTCGTAAACAACTCGTAGAAGGCCAGCAAAATTTACTTGATAAACTCCACGACATGGTTGCGGATCAAATAAAGGATGCAACAACGGAATCAGGAACGATAATAAAGAAAGCTATTGAAGAAGACATAAGAGAGTTCCACACGAAACTGGACCAATTACAAGAAAATAGTAGCACAATATTAGAAGAAGTGCAAGACATAAAGGAGACCATAATGAAAGAAAACGTCTTAGAATCTAGAGCCAAAGAGACACAGGATGAAGATGGGGAGATTGTGAAAGAACTTAGGAATCTAAAGGGAGTCATAGAAGAATTAAAAGAAGGAGGTATTGCAGAAACTCGTACCTATGCAGAAGCTGTTAGAAAATCCCCTATTAAGTCCCAGCAAAAGCTGTCAATCATCGTGGGCTCAAAAGATGATAGAGAATCAGGAGCTGAGGTGGTAGAGAGGATGCGAGAGGCGCTGGAAGCTAAAACAAGGGGTTTTAAGATAGATCGTCTCAGGAAGATCAGGGACCAGAAGGTAGTCCTCAGTTGCGCCAGCAAAGACGAATTTGAGGAAGTGCAGACGCGACTGAGGGATGCTGATCTGACTGTTGAGGAGGCGAAATACAGAAGGCCTCTTGTAATTTTGAAGAATGTTATTAAGGATCACAGTGATGATGAAATATTAACCGCATTGATTAAACAGAACAGGCACCTGTGGGATAATCTCCCTGACGGCGAGAAGAACACTGTCACTATAAAGTACCGCAGGAAGGCCAGGAATGAATCCGAATGCCACGTAGTCTTTCAGGTGTCGCCGGCGGTATGGCGGGCGCTTGTGTCGGCTGGTAAAGTATATATAGATCTCCAACTGGTGCGAGTGTGCGATCAGTCGCCTCTAGTCCAGTGCACTAAATGCCTGGGCTTCGGCCACGGGCGGAGGCTCTGTACCGAGGATGCGGACCTATGCAATTATTGCGGTGGGCCGCATCATAAGGCGGAGTGTCCGCGGGTGGCCGATGGGAAGGCACCCACTTGCAAGAATTGTGCTAAGGCAAAATATGGTGCGACTGATCACACGGCGTATGATGATGGATGCCCCCTGCGGAAAAAATGGGACGCACTGGCGCGAGCCTCTACAGCATACGACTAGGCAGGCCCCCAACGTACAATGAAGGCGACCTTCCGCATCCTCTCTGCTAATAATAATAAAACAAAACACTAATACTAAATACAAATAATACATACACCATTTACACACATACACACATACATACAGTTTTCTCAACACATCAAATCATATTCACAAGGATTAATGCTTAATATGTATAATTACAATTACATGTCGGCAAAATTACAATCCAATAAATACACAAATAAACAAATTTTAAAATAAGGCATACGTCACTGACACGTACTCATTACATTTTAACAACTATCTACAATGAGAATAACAATATCAAAACGCACACACATACATAAAATACATATAAGCTTCTGGATACATACATCAACGGTGATACATAACATATGTTAAACATATGTATATGCACATCTTAAACCACCACACAAATCATGAAAGAATAGATCACATACAGTTTAAAATAGAATACACAAAACACAACAACACTAAATAATAAATTATATAAAATAAAACAGTATGCAGGCAAATAAATAACATCCAATATATACAAAAATATACATATACATAAACCACGTTCATATAATAAATACACACACAAATAAAAACTAAATTTAATTACAAACCGGTGGCACAAATGGCATGATAGTCATGCACATTTGTGCACTTAAATAGAATATATATAACACTTAGGTATACACATTACCATAGACAAACTCACAACAAGCACAATATCAGCTAACGAACATACACAACGAAATACACAAATTCACAATGTACAGACTTAACATGAATACAATTATAAAATACACATATAAAAACCTAAATTCAATAAACATAAAATCCTTAACAAAATAAAAAACATAAAATAGATGGTAATTAAAATTAATGGTAAAATATACAAACTAATAAATCTATCATAAAACGCATATTAGATAAAACATACGCACAAAACTACTATAATATGGAGCATAACATCCCAAATATATAACAATAATACATATAAATGAAAAATATATATAACAATAGTAATATTTCTAAATAAAAACTATATATAACATACACCGGTGGCACGAAATACATAATAGCTATGCATATTTGTGCACCCAAATAGAATACATACAAGAAAGTTGGTAATTACATTTAAATATACAAAAAATAGATATAAACATAAACATAAAACCCATGCATGAACATACACAATTAAACATACATTCTCACAACATACAGATAAAACATAAACGCAATCATATTTACATACAAAAACTTGAATGCAATAAATGAACATTCCTCAGCATATAAATATAAATGAAAAGGATGATAATAGACGTATGACAAGCAAAACATGTAAGAAAAACTAGCATAGAAACAATGGAAATACTAAAATAACACCACTAAAATAGAGATTAAAAGGACACTTAAAATTTTTAAAAACTACATGAATAAGAAAGCACTAAATATATAGTCAATTGATAGAATTCAACAATCTACGCCATATCTAAAAAACACCACTTAAATTAAATAAAAACGTAATAAATAGATATACAATAAACATCAAAGAAATTTTCGGTATAAAACTAATAAATGAAAAATAATCATATAAATAGCAAATAAATAGCTTTGTCACAAACATGATAGAATGGCCTCCTTAAACTTGCACAAAACTAACCTAACCTAACCTTTTTTTTTTTTTTTTTTTTTTATTATTTTAGGTGGGCAAAAATGTCCTACCGCACACCCCGCTGCCCGGGGAGACAACGGGGTAGTGTGGGGCTCTCACCCACTAAAAACCCACCGTGCGCCCTCACCCGCCCTTGCTACGGCGGATCACGGGAAAAGCGTCGTTTCTCCGCGATCCGCAGGCGGCAGCCCCTTCGGGCACCCTCTCTTGTGCGACGCCCCGCGCACTTGGGCATCACACCTTCGCGGTAGGCTTCCGCGGACGGCAGGGTACTCCCCGACCCCACCATCCGCAGCCTCGGCTAGGGCGGCATCAGGCGCAGGTAAGCGCGCGCACGCCGCCCCGCGCGCCGGCGGCGAATCGGGTCCGCGAAGGAGGATTCCTCCCGGGCCCTCTCCGCTGCCTCCTTCCGCGAGATGATAGCCTCGCAGAAGGCGGCGACCGCGGTCCAGGCCCTGTCACCGCCAACCATCGCTCGCGCAACGGCCGGCAGCGACAGGTCCACGCCTATGACTGCAGCGAGTTCCCGGCGCTGCACATCCCAGGCCGGGCACGACTCGAGCGTGTGCTGCGCCGAGTCCTCGCCGCAGTCGCAGTGGTGACAGCCTGGGGTCGTCTCCCTCCTAGCGATCTTGTGCAGGTATTTGCCGAAGCAACCGTGCCCCGACAAAACCTGCACCAACCGGAAGGTGAGGACCCCGTGCTGCCGCCCTGCCCATTCTTCCAAGATCGGCTGGAGCGCCCCCACGGTCCAGAGACCAGCCCGGGGCGTCTCCAGCCGAGACCTCCACTTTAGGACGGTGGCGCGGCGGGCATCTTCCCGCCACGCAGAGATTGCGCTTGGCGAGGGGCGGCTGCCCCCCGCCCGCGCCGTCGACGCCCGCCGATAAACGTCGGCGAGCACTTCCGCCTCCAGATCCCAAGGGGGGGTTCCGGCCAACGCGCAGGCTGCATCGCACGAGACCGTGCGGTACCCGCGTATTGCCCTGACCGCTACGACCCTCTGTGGACGCCACAGAAGGGCCCTATTGCGAGCGGCCAGGGACTCCGCCCACACGGGCGCGCCGTACAGTGCCATTGACCGTACTACCCCCGCGTAGAGTCGTCGACACGCGAGACTCGGTCCGCCCAAATTCGGCATCAGTCGCCCGAGGGCGGACGCCGTGCCGACGAGCTTTGGCGCAAGACGGCGGAAGTGCTCGTCGAAGTGCCACCGTCCATCCAATACCAGGCCCAGGTACTTGATGTGGGCCTGGATTGGAAAGCCCACACCGTTGACCGTTATCGAGGCGCCGGCGGGTGGGCCGCGTCGGGGCCCATGGAAGAGTAGGGCCTCCGACTTTTCAAGGGCCACCCTAAGCCCCAGCGCCTCGATCCGCCTGACCACCTCCGCGGTTCCTGAGGTGGCCAGCGTTGCCGCCTCCTCGAGGGTCCCGCCCCGGGCTGTGACGAGCGTATCGTCTGCGTAGCAAATTACGCCCAGCCCGGGGGGGAGCCGGCCACGGAGGACCCAGTCGTAGCCGATGTCCCACAAGAGCGGCCCTAGAACCGAACCCTGCGGGACGCCGCACGACATAGCCCTCCTTACAACGTCCCCTTCCCGGTCCACGAAGAGGACGCTGCGGCCGTCGAGGTAGTCCGCCACCAGCCGCCTTAGGTAGAGGGGCACTCCATGGTACCGGAGTGCCTCCTTGATGCAGCCGAATGGCAGACTATTGAAGGCGTTGGCGATGTCGAGCGACACTGCCAACAGCACTTCCCTCGAGGTGACGGCCTCCGCAGCCGCGGCCTTCAAGCGCAGGATGGCGTCGACCGTAGACCGACCCGCCCGAAATCCGAACTGGGCATCGGACAGGTCGGGGCCGACCGCACCTAGGTGCCGGACGATGCGGGCAGCGACTACCCGCTCGAGAAGTTTGCCCGCCTCGTCCAGCAACACGATGGGCCTGAAGGCCGCGACTGTATTCGGAGACCGTCCCGGCTTCGGCAGGAGCACGAGCTTCCCCTCCTTCCAGCAGTCAGGGAACCGTCCGGACACCAGGCAAGCGTCGAACAGTCCCCTGAGGCGGGGCTCTAGGTGGTCGAGGACCAGGGCCAGCACTCGGGCGGGAACCCCGTCCGGCCCGGGGGCGGCGCTTCTCCGCATACGCGCTGCCGCCGCCCCCATTTCCGTCGTCGTCACGGGCGGTACCTCCCCGTCGTCGGCCTCCCGGTCGTCATCTGGCGGAGCCATGACCGGGGGCGTGTGCACCGCCCGTGAAGGGAATAGTCCCTCAACCACCTCAGAGAGGAAGCCCGGCTGGAGGGTCTCCGTAAGGGGGGGGCCCTGGGCGCGGAGCTTGTTGAGCGCCGCGCGGTACGGGCGTCCCCAGGGGTCACGCTCGAGACCCTCCAGCATCTCCTGCCTTTTCGCTTCTTTGGCGCGACAGATGGCCAGCTTAAACGCGGCGCGCGCACTGTTGTACGCCGCATACAGCCGGCCCTCCCGCTCTTCATCGCGGATTCGGCGACGTCGGCTGCGGGTGTAGGACCTCCGGGCACGAATACAGGCCGCACGGAGGTCCGCCAGCTCCGGGGACCACCAGTAGACCCCCTTCCGTCGGGGCGGGCGCCGCACGCGGGGCATGGCCGCATCGCAGATCTGCGTAAGCATGCCGCGAATGCGGCCAGCCTCGGCGCCCACGTCTTCCGTCAGGGGGGGAGGCAGCCAAGATTGAAAAATGGCCGCCTCCACCAGCAGCTCCCGGTCGAGCCTACCCACAGCCCATCGCGGAAAAGCGGGAGTTCTGTCCGCCGCGTGACCCCTGCTGGCGCCCTGAAGGGTCCGGGAGACCTCTATCTGAATGTATCTGTGGTCAGATAGGGTCTCGACCTCCTCCAGGACTCGCCAGCTCCTTACACGTGCGGCGACACCGGGGCTAGCGAACGAAAGGTCCACTATCGACCCGCCCCCGCGCCGCACGCACGTTAGGGCGGACCCTCGGTTTAGCAACACGAGGTCCGCCGCTTCCGCCCACTCTTGGACCGCCGCACCTCGGGCGTCCGTCCTGGGGGACCCCCACGCCGTTGATTTGGCGTTGAAGTCCCCCAGCACGAGCACAGGGCTCGGTGCCATACGCCGTATCGAGGTCTCCAGGCTGTGCAGGAAGACCTCGAAAGCCGCCAGACTACGATTGGGGGAGAAGTAAACGCCATACAGCGTGACCCCTCCCCATTCAGCTGCCACATATCCCGTGCCCTTGTCCTTGACTGACGAGGGCGGGGAATGCGGCGCCGCCGACCCGACGACCGCCACGGAGCCATCCCCGCTACCCGCCCAATTGGGGCGATCGGGGACTATGTAGGGCTCCGCGGCTACGGCAACACCGATCGACCGCTCCGCCATGGATTGCAGGAAGAGGTCCTGCGCCCTGGCGGAGCGGCCGAGATTCCCTTGGAGGAGGATAGAGTCGTGCTCCATAAACTAGACCACGACATCCTCCTCCATGCGCTGCGGCGGTCCAGCCGCGCTGGGTTGGGCAGCCGGGGCCGATTGGCTGCCCACCCCCCTCTTAGGGCCTGACTTGGCCGGAGGCCTGCACCCCACCCGCCCCATGCAGTGGTTGGCGGGGCGGTTGCCCGCCGCACATGCGGGGCAGTGTGGGGTGGCAGTACAGGTCGCCGCCTGGTGCCCTGCCTGACCGCAGCGGAAGCAAAGACCGCTGCAGTCAAAGCAGTTGGTGCACAGCGGCCGGGTGTGACCGACCGCCATGCATTTGTAGCACCTGGCAGGCCGGGGCTCCAACGCGGTTACCCGCGCGGCGCTCCAGCCCACCAGAAGTCTACCGGCGGCGACCAAATCCTTGGCCGCCGCGACAGGGCACGAAGCCCAGACGGCACCCACACCACCTGGACCTGGGCGAATGGTGCCCACCCGGACGGCGCTGCTGGGAGACCCGGTTTTCGAGGCGATTGCCTCCCGGATCTCTTCCGCCGTCACGGAATCGTCCAGCCCGGAAATGCGCAGTTCGGCGCACTTCACGGGTCTGGCGACCCGGACACCACTCTCAGCTGGGAACAGGCCCAGCAGCCTCGCGGCCATCGCGTCGGCCGTCTTGGCGCCCTCTGGCCCCAGGTACTCGAAAATCCGAGCACCTGTCCGGGCTTGGCGGGAGCGAGCGGAGACGTCCCCGAGATCGGAGACGTTTATCTCCCGCCGGGCACGCTTCAAGACGGCCTCGTACGTCAGGCCCTTTTCCTTGGCCTCAGGCAGCAGCGTGATGACAACCGCTGCTGTCTTCGGCACCTTGAGTTTGCGCGACCTCTTCCGCTTGTTTTGCGGCGCCTTCGGGGCCTCCCCCCTCTGAGATACTGGCGCCGCCTCACGCTCCGCGGCAACCCCACGACGCTTAGCCCGGGATCGCCGGGGCTCCACCACCTGCCAGTCCCTGACTGAGGACGTAGCAGTGGTAGGCCCGGGGGCAGAAGCCCGGGGTGTGACCACCGCAGCCCGCGAGGGTGCGGCAGCCTGTCGCGGCACAGAAGCGCGCGAAGGCGCAGCGGCGCCTGTTAAAGGTGGGAACTCCTCTCGGGGCTGACCCCTCGAGGCTTGTCCCGCCTTGCCTTTTTTCTTGTCCCGTTTTTTCTGGCCTGCAGAAGTCGGTGCTCCTGGTACTGTTGGCTTTGCCGCCACCGCAGCGAAAGACACAAGGCCCCCCTAGCATGGCAGGGGTGCCGGTGCCGGGGGCGTTGCGCCATCTCTTTTATCGGCTGCTAGCGGCGGCCGCATGCGCGGTTCCGGAGGCAGTCTCGCTGCCAGAGCGTCTATCCGCGGACCAAAGACCGCAGCAATGCGGTCAATGATCGTGCGGAACGCTTCATCCTCTACTTCCGGTTCAGCGCCTGACTGGGCGGCAGTCGGAGTTGAGGCGACCGCAGGGAGCCCAAGCTCAACCCGCAATCCAGCCTGTCCCTGCTCTAACTCCGCCATCCGCGCCTCGAGACAGCGGTTAGCCTCGTCGAGGCGCTGATTTTGCGCCTCAAGACGAGCGTTTTGCGCCTCGAGGCGCTTATTTTGTTCAGCCATGCGCCGAACCGACAGTGTAAGTTCGTGCGCAGCATCTTTGAGGCTGCGCACAAAATTCCCTTTTAGGTTCCGCGATCCTGCGGCCACTGACTCCACAATAGCTACGCTATTCAGAGCCCTCTCTTCTACTTGGGCCATCCCTATATGGCCCTCATCTGGTAGGCGGAGCTTTTCCGCGAGAAGCGCCAAGCGTTCCTCGGCATTCTGCTCCGCTTCCAGTCTTTTTAGGCCTAAGGCCTCTGCCCTGTTGGCAGACAGGGCACGTAGTGGAGGTGCCACTAGTCGACTGATGCCTCGACCCCTAGCGCTGTACTGCGCTTTCGGGGGAGGCATCTCGATAGAGCAGCTCTCCGATTCCGGCACCCCGCCACCCTGGGACATGGTGCGTTTGCGAGATGGGTGATCTACCTCCATCTGCCCCGCACACCCGTCCGCAGCAGCCAAAGATGTTGAGCTGCCCGCTCTTCTGGTATTTGCCCTAAGGGCACAATCACCTTCCTCAGCGGCGGACATATCAGAAGCCGAATTAGCTGCCGAGCTGTCCGTCGCCGAAGCTCCCTCCTTTTTCTTTCCACGTCCCTTGCGGGACCGAAACTTCCCCTTAGCGTCACGCAATGGTGGTTGTGACGCGACCAATGGTGTTGCTGATGTTGTGGGGGCCGTATTTACAGCCGGACCCCTTTCGGCTGAGGCGTCAGGTGTATTACCCGACTCCGTCAAAGATATTTTTAAATTTTCAGTATCCATACGATTCCCACGAGTGTGGGAGAAAAGAGGTCCACCCGGGCAGAGCTCCCAATACCCGGGTAAGCGTACATTTGTAACCCAACACAGGGGGTCCGCAGGTACCCTGGCTGGGGCCGCGCTCGAGACTGAACTACCCATCAGCCATGCATCTCCTCGCCGCGCGCCAGAACTTGAGATTCGGGGTAATTTTTTATAGAGGTTGTCTTCCTCGCGGTCCGGGCGATTAAGCCAAGACCCTCGTTCCTGTATGCCCGCGAGACGTAACCACAGACACGCGCTCAGGTTTACGATTTGGGACGGGGGGGGCCGCTGTGGCCCCACTGTCCCCCCTCTCCAGAGCCCGGTGAGCCAGTCTGGCCCCACCGACTCCGACGCCTGGTCTATCCGCCGTGCCCTCTGCTGAGTCAGAGGGACACGCGGAGACCCGTCCTGTCCGAAATTTTAGCCGCCGGCGACTGCCGACTTTGCCCGGGGTGCACCACTAGGAGGTAAACCGGACAAATTAGCACCCCAACCTTTTTTTTTTTTTTTTGTTTACGCTGTGGAAATGCTAGTTACGCATCCCCCCGGCTTGGCAACGTTCACCGGAGGGTATGTCGGGCTCGCTACTGTGCCTCCCGTCCCCCGTGCACAGCAGCCATACCGACTAAAACCACAGCGGCCCCTTCCACGCCATTTATTAGGGCACCGGTGGTTCATCTTGCGACATTCGACACCGGTGCTCCTGGCGGATAGCCTTTACTGGCCACGACCCGTCGTCATTCCTGGCGGTGGGAGGAGGTTGGCATATCGTCGCCTCCCCCTCCCTGGCCGCCGTCTGCGAAGCGAGTGTGCAGGCGCAGAAGCCTCTCGATATCGCTCCGCTGCCTCCTTCAGCCGCATTACCGCTTCACAAAAGGAGGCGACGGCTGACCAGGACCCGTCACTACCGAGCATTTTTGCTATTACGGTCGGCAGCGACAGGTCACTTCCAATCGCCGCTGATAGGTCGTGGCGTTGGGGCCCCCAGGCGGGGCATTCCTCAAGGGTGTGACGCGCGTTGTCAATTGGCGCGCCACACTCATGACATCCAGGGGCCTCTTCTCGTCCTATTCTATGCAGGTACCCACCGAAGACCCCGTGTCCGGTGAGTACCTGCGACAGCCGGAAGGTTAAGCTGCCGCGCCTTCTCTCTGTCCAGCGGTGGAGATGGGGAGCAATCGCCTCCACTGTATAAGCTCCCGCTTCAGGGGACTCTAGGTCTTCCATCCACCGCCGGATTACCGCCCTTCGGGCCACTTCCTTCGATATGCCCGGTCCGGGGACTTGCTCGCCCCTGGCCCGCGCCGCGGCGCGGGACCGGTAGGCCTCTGCCAGTGCCTCGGCCTGTAGCGACCAAGGCGGGTCGCCCGCCAATAGCGTTGCCGCGGTCCAGGACACCGTACGGTAGCCCCTTATGCATCTCAACGCCATGACCCTCTGCGGTTTTTTCAGGAGGGCCTTATTTTTGGCGTTGAGAGATTCCGCCCAAATAGGGGCACCATACAGTGCCATAGACCGCAGGATGCCGATGTAAAGTCGCCGGCAGGACGACCCAGGACCTCCGATATTTGGCAGAAGCCCACCCAAGGCCGCCGCAGAATTGACAAGCCTAGGGGCGAGCTGGGCAAAGTGTGGCCCGAAATTCCACTTTCCATCTAGGTGCAGGCCCAGGTACTTAATCTGGGCCCGCACCGGCACGACAGCCCCCTGGACGCTGATGCATGCTCCACGGGGGGGACCTCGACGAGGGCCGTGAAATAGGAGGGCCTCCGTTTTGGGCAACGAGACCCTCAGACCCAACATGCTTATCCGGTCAACAACGAGCGCCACGCCCGCTTCCGCCAGTCGGGCCGCATCCCGGTAATCGGCCCCCCTCACCGTGATGAGGGTGTCATCTGCGTAGCATATCACCCTCATCTCGGGGCAGAGCCGACCCCGCAGGAGCCAATCGAAGCCGACGTTCCACAGAATTGGGCCCAGGACAGAGCCCTGCGGAACGCCGCACTCGACCCGATGGCGGTATAGACGCCCGTCGCCCCCCTCCCAGAGCACACACCTCTCCCCGAGGTACGCCTCCAACAGCCTGCGGAGATACGGAGGCACTCCATGGTAGCGAAGCGCCTCCTTCAAGGTCTCATGTGGGAGACTGTTGAAGGCGTTCTTTATGTCGAGCGAGACTGCCAGTACGACTTCCTTCCTAGCCACCGCCTCGGTGGCCAGGGTCTTCAGAGCGGCCAGTGCATCGATTGTTGACCGGCCCGCCCTGAACCCATACTGTGCGTCCGACAGCCCCGGCCCGACATCCTCGAGGTGCCGGACAAGACGATCCACGAGCACCTTCTCCAGCAATTTGGCCGTCTCGTCCAGCAGGACCAGTGGCCTATAAGCCGAAGGAGAGTCCAATGGGCGCCCCTCCTTCCGCAAAAGACACAACCTTCCGAGTTTCCATATCTCCGGGAACCGCCCAGACCTCAGACACAAATCGAGCAGCTCCCGGAGTCCCTCCTTAAGGTATTCGGCGGCGATGCCGAGTATAAGCCCCGGGACGCCGTCCGGACCAGGCGCCTTCTTTTTGCCGCGAAGGCGGGAGAGGGCTACTTCCAGTTCTTCGTCGGTGACGGGTGGTATTGATGTTTCCATTTCCGTCACCGACTGGGGAGCCATTGCTGGGGGAATATGCCCCATAGAAGGCGGGAATAGTTCCCCCACCAAACCCGACACGACATCCGGCTCCATGTTTTCGATTACCGGGGCGCCTTGGGTGCGGAGCTTGTTTCGCGCCCTTTCATATGTGCGACCCCACGGATCCCGGTCAAGCTCGGCGAGTAGCTCCCCGCGAGCCCTCTCCTTTGCCTGGCTGATGGCCAGCTGCAAACTCTTCTTTCTTGTACGATATTCTAGTCGCAGCCGGCCCTCTAGGTCGGCGTCCCCGATGCCGCGCTGTCGGCACCGGACATACGCACGCCGCGCCCTGTTACAGGCCGCCCGGAGTTCGGCGATCTCAGGCGACCACCAGTAAACCTGACGACGCGGGGGCGCACGCCGGGCCCTCGGCATCGCCGCGTCACAAACGGCCGTCAGCTTTTGCTTCCATTGGCCCGCGAGCCCATCTACATTTATACCGTTCTGCCCATCTTTGAACTATGGCAGCCTCCCGGGCCATTTCGACATCTAGACGTCCTAGAGCCCATTTCGGGAGTCTGCCACCCACACGACGGGGCCCCGGTGGTCCATGGAGGGAGGAGATCTCAAATCGGATGTAACGATGGTCCGACAGAGTCTCCACCTCTTCTTCCACTCTCCAGCCTCTCACCCTGCGCGCGACATCAGGGGTGGCGAAAGAGAGGTCCACCACGGACCCCCCCTGATGACGCACACATGTGTGGGCAGTCCCTCTATTGAGGAGGGACAGGCCGGAGAGTAGGGACCACTCTTCAACGGCCCTACCTCTGACATCCGTGGCAGGGTTCCCCCACTCTTGCGACTTCGCATTGAAGTCGCCGAGGACCAGGATAGGCCTCGGCGACTGACGGCGAACCGCGGCACCAACGGTGTCCAAGAACAATTCGAACTCCGCCAGCCCGCGGTTGGGGGAAAAGTATAAGCCTATGACAGCAAAGTCCCGCCATCCCACCACGACATATCCATTCCCTCTCTCCAGAGCCGAGAGGGGAGGGCCGACATTTCCTCTGGACAGAACGGCTACGTCTTCATTCAAGTCCCCCACCCAGTTCAGTGTGCGGGGGACAAAATAGGGCTCGCAGGCCACCGCCAATTCTATTCCCCACTCCGCCATAGACTGCATCAGCAAGTCTTGCGCTGCGGCAGAGTGGTTTAGATTTCCTTGGAGGAAACTGATTTTGTAGTCCATTAGTGAGACTTATTAGTTTCCTCCCCATCCAGACGGCTTCTTCTTCTGGATTCTAAGCGTGCGGCCCGAGATCCTGGGGCTATCGCCACTTTTCCTTTAACTGAGGGAGGATTGCAATTCCTTCCTCCCATCGTATGCTCCGCAGGGCGACCAGCCGCAGAACAGGCCGCACACTTCGGAGGTGCAACGCAGGCCGCAGAACGATGACCATCCCCACCGCACCGGAAGCAGAGTTTGGATCGGTCAACACCAACCGGGCACAGCTGCCCAGCATGCCCCAGCCCCATGCATTTAAAACAACGTAAGGGGAGGGGATCCAGCACTCGCACTCCCGCTGAACTCCAACCGACCAGGAGTCTTCCTGCATCAGCCAGAGTCTTAGCTGCAGTGACAGGGCAGCGAATTTTCGCTGCACCTACTCCACGTTGCCCAAATCGGATATCACCCACTCGAACCTCCTCCGGCTTGCAGCCTGTCGCGCGGGTCACAGCAGCGGCCAATTTATCTGTTGTGACCGATTCATCCAACCCCGTCACACGTAGGTCCGCACATTTGACGGGCCGGATAACGGTCGCCACATCGGTGAGGGCTTCTTTTAGCTTGGTCGCCAGCATATCTGCGACCTCTGCCGAGTGTGATTTCGGCAGCTGGAGCACTCTGGCCCCAGTCACTGCACGTCGCACCCTGAGCCCCTCTTTAATTCCAAGAGACTGGAGATCCACCGCCTTTTCGGCACGCAGCATGGCTTCGGCGTAGGTCACCCCATTTTTCTCAGCCTCAGGCTGTAGAGCGACTACGACAGCCATAGAGCGAGGAACAGCCAGCGCCGAAGGCTTTTTCTTAGTTTTGGGAACAATACTTGGGGTGTTATTGGGCATCGCGTTGTGTGCAGTAGCAGGGGCAGAAGGTTTCTTTTTCCCCTTCTCTTTGCGCACCACAGTCGACCAGGTCTCCGGGGCGGAGGAAGGAGGGGCAGGGGCAGGGGCAGGGGCAGGGGCAGGGGCAGGTGGTGCACTGGAGGGATCAGCTACAGCATGCTCAGAACCCTGCTCCTTGCGAGCAGTGGAGGAGATTGTGACTGCTCTAGACGCGCCTTTGGTCGCCCGCTTCTTTCTTTCATCTGCAGCAAGTGGTGGACGGATGGTTGGGGCGGGGAGAAGGCGGTCTTCGATTCCCGCAAAGCGGGCCGCCAACATATCCCCAATGGAATTTACAATGGAGGCACGTAGCTCTTCCACTTCACAAGCACCAATTGCAGCCGGCGCAGCAGCTGCAGGGTGTTCCGGCGCAGACACCGCAGGTGGCAAAGCCGCAGCCTTCGCAGAGGCGGCCTTCATCGCCTCGAATTGCTGGCGATGTGCCTTTAGTTCCGCCTTGAGATCCTCGTTTTCCTTTCGGAGACGCAACATATCTCGTCGGATGGCACGGAGATCATCCTCCTCTGAACGTTCGGTGCGGTCAGCTACCGACGCAAGGATCTTTAAGAGTGTAGCTAGTCGTCGCTGCATCGCACCCCTGATATCGCCCTTGATATTTCCTGATCGGTCCAGATCATCGAAAATAGCGGCAACATTCTTGCCGCCAAACGCTTTAATTTCTGCCGCCCCAAGCGTAGCGATGAAGTCTTCGGTGAGACTATCCGTTTGAGGATCCGCCTTAGACTTGGGCTTGAGAGCCCTTTTAAAGGATTTACTTTTTACCAGACTTTCGTAGTCTGATATGTCCCCATCAAATTCTGGTTCGATATCCGAGCCCAGATCTACACCCTCTGTATGGGGTTTAAGCACCTTAGGATGAGCAAGCTTTAGCTGTCTCGAAGGACCAGCTGCTGCATTGCCACAGTCCGACTGGACCGACCGGGAGCGCGTTATGCGCACAGTTGGCTGGGAGGCCATGTCAAAAGCACAGCCACCACTTTCTACAGCCGGAGGCACTTCAGTACCACCCCCGTCATCAATGAATTCTCTGCCGTCGTGACGGACAACGTCGACGAGCTGTACGTACGGACTCTTTTTCCGCGGAGGGGTCCGCATTCCAAACATGTTGGGAAGTAAAAGGATAAATATATGTTAGTATTTTGTGCTCCTGGCAAAACTATAGGCGTGACGGTGAGTAAAAAGGGGAGATTTTAGTGTGAAAGGTAATAAGGAATTATATTAATGTAAGTAACGGGTGTGATTTATGTAAGAGATGATTTTGTGTTTGTGTAAAAACTAATAGAGATAAGGTATGTTGCAAGGGTATATTTTTAATGCATTTCTAACTAAGAATTTAAATATGAAATAAAATAAAAAATTACACTGATAGTGTGTAAATATTTCTATATATATGGTGTAGTGTTTAATTTCTATCTGTCGTAGAGAAAAGGGTGGGTTGGGTGGATCGAATTTTAAAAATTGAGTGATCAGAAAGGGCACAAATGGTGTATCGGCGTGTAGGGCTTGATGAGCACTACACGATAGGTGAAGAAACCGGAAGGGTCTCTATACAAAAAAGTGAAGTTAAGCTGCAAAAACTGATAAAAATGTTCTAGGAACGACTTTTTGTGGTACAAACTGTGTTATATTTCAGAAACCTGAAGGATTATCTGCGTGAAAGTAGTATCGATAAAAAGGGCTGTAAACGACAAACAAACTAAGACCTCAATCACCAACGTGGACCGAGGATAGCAGACAGGATGGTAAGTATAAAGTTGCAATTTGGTATTTTTCAGCAAAAAATTAACGTTTTTTGTTATATGTGCGTTATTATACACAAACCTGAAGGGTATACTACAATTATTTACTACTGGATGAAAGACTATTAGACGAGGAACAATTTAAGACCTCAACCACCAACGTGGACTGGGGATAAGCAACAGAAGGTAAGTGTTAAGGTGAATATTTTAAATGTGAGCAAACAAAAATGTACTAAGTTGATATCTAAGAAAAAAAATTTTCAAAATTTCAGGGCTCTGAAGGAACTACTGACGTATAGTATGCTAAGGATAATTACAAGAAACTAAAGGGAGCAAAAAACAGACTGAAAATCGCACTAAAAACCTAAAAATTTCGATGTTTTCTATTAAAATTGTGTCCCTAAGGTAAACTTTTGCGGGGGGACCTCTTTCCCCTCTAACAGAAATCGGTTATTTTTATCACTTACAGACGGAGTTGAACCGCGAATGAGGTATCCACAGATTCGTCTCGGTCTAGACTATATTGTATTAAGAATTTATAATGATAGGATGAAACACTACCAAGTGATAGGCGAAAAAGCGGAATATGCAGTACAAGAGTAGTTGGGCAGGTCAATTTTAAAAATTGAGTGATCAGAAAGGGCACAAATGGGGTATCGGCGTGTAGGGCTTGATGAGCACTACACGATAGGTGAAGAAACCGGAAGGGTCTCTATACAAAAAAGTGAAGTTAAGCTGCAAAAACTGATAAAAATGTTCTAGGAACGACTTTTTGTGGTACAAACTGTGCTATATTTCAGAAACCTGAGGGATTATCTGCGTGAAAGTAGTATCGATAAAAAGGGCTGTAAACGACGAACAAACTAAGACCTCAATCACCAACGTGGACCGAGGATAGCAGACAGGATGGTAAGTATAAAGTTGCAATTTGGTATTTTTCAGCAAAAATTTAACGTTTTTAGTTATATATTGCGTTATTATACACAAACCTGAAGGGTATACTACAATTATTTACTACTGGATGAAAGACTATTAGACGAGGAACAATTTAAGACCTCAACCACCAACGTGGACTGAGGATAAGCAACAGAAGGTAAGTGTTAAGGTGAATATTTTAAATGTGAGCTAACGAAAATGTACTAAGTTGATATCTAAGAAAAAAATTTTCAAAATTTCAGGGCTCTGAAGGAACCACTGACGTATAGTATGCTAAGGATAATTACAAGAAACTAAAGGGAGCAAAAAACAGACTGAAAATCGCACTAAAAACCTAAAAATTTCGATGTTTTCTATTAAAATTGTGTCCCTAAGGTAAACTTTTGCGGGGGGACCTCTTTCCCCTCTAACAGAAATCGGTTATTTTTATCACTTACAGACGGAGTTGAACCGCGAATGAGGTATCCACAGATTCGTCTCGGTCTAGACTATATTGTATTAAGAATTTATAATGATAGGATGAAACACTACCAAGTGATAGGCGAAAAAGCGGAATATGCAGTACAAGAGTAGTTGGGCAGGTCAATTTTAAAAATTGAGTGATCAGAAAGGGCACAAATGGGGTATCGGCGTGTAGGGCTTGATGAGCACTACACGATAGGTGAAGAAACCGGAAGGGTCTCTATACAAAAAAGTGAAGTTAAGCTGCAAAAACTGATAAAAATGTTCTAGGAACGACTTTTTGTGGTACAAACTGTGCTATATTTCAGAAACCTGAGGGATTATCTGCGTGAAAGTAGTATCGATAAAAAGGGCTGTAAACGACGAACAAACTAAGACCTCAATCACCAACGTGGACCGAGGATAGCAGACAGGATGGTAAGTATAAAGTTGCAATTTGGTATTTTTCAGCAAAAATTTAACGTTTTTAGTTATATATTGCGTTATTATACACAAACCTGAAGGGTATACTACAATTATTTACTACTGGATGAAAGACTATTAGACGAGGAACAATTTAAGACCTCAACCACCAACGTGGACTGGGGATAAGCAACAGAAGGTAAGTGTTAAGGTGAATATTTTAAATGTGAGCAAACGAAAATGTACTAAGTTGATATCTAAGAAAAAAAATTTTCAAAATTTCAGGGCTCTGAAGGAACCACTGACGTATAGTATGCTAAGGATAATTACAAGAAACTAAAGGGAGCAAAAAACAGACTGAAAATCGCACTAAAAACCTAAAAATTTCGATGTTTTCTATTAAAATTGTGTCCCTAAGGTAAACTTTTGCGGGGGGACCTCTTTCCCCTCTAACAGAAATCGGTTATTTTTATCACTTACAGACGGAGTTGAACCGCGAATGAGGTATCCACAGATTCGTCTCGGTCTAGACTATATTGTATTAAGAATTTATAATGATAGGATGAAACACTACCAAGTGATAGGCGAAAAAGCGGAATATGCAGTACAAGAGTAGTTGGGCAGGTCAATTTTAAAAATTGAGTGATCAGAAAGGGCACAAATGGGGTATCGGCGTGTAGGGCTTGATGAGCACTACACGATAGGTGAAGAAACCGGAAGGGTCTCTATACAAAAAAGTGAAGTTAAGCTGCAAAAACTGATAAAAATGTTCTAGGAACGACTTTTTGTGGTACAAACTGTGCTATATTTCAGAAACCTGAGGGATTATCTGCGTGAAAGTAGTATCGATAAAAAGGGCTGTAAACGACGAACAAACTAAGACCTCAATCACCAACGTGGACCGAGGATAGCAGACAGGATGGTAAGTATAAAGTTGCAATTTGGTATTTTTCAGCAAAAATTTAACGTTTTTAGTTATATATTGCGTTATTATACACAAACCTGAAGGGTATACTACAATTATTTACTACTGGATGAAAGACTATTAGACGAGGAACAATTTAAGACCTCAACCACCAACGTGGACTGAGGATAAGCAACAGAAGGTAAGTGTTAAGGTGAATATTTTAAATGTGAGCTAACGAAAATGTACTAAGTTGATATCTAAGAAAAAAATTTTCAAAATTTCAGGGCTCTGAAGGAACCACTGACGTATAGTATGCTAAGGATAATTACAAGAAACTAAAGGGAGCAAAAAACAGACTGAAAATCGCACTAAAAACCTAAAAATTTCGATGTTTTCTATTAAAATTGTGTCCCTAAGGTAAACTTTTGCGGGGGGACCTCTTTCCCCTCTAACAGAAATCGGTTATTTTTATCACTTACAGACGGAGTTGAACCGCGAATGAGGTATCCACAGATTCGTCTCGGTCTAGACTATATTGTATTAAGAATTTATAATGATAGGATGAAACACTACCAAGTGATAGGCGAAAAAGCGGAATATGCAGTACAAGAGTAGTTGGGCAGGTCAATTTTAAAAATTGAGTGATCAGAAAGGGCACAAATGGGGTATCGGCGTGTAGGGCTTGATGAGCACTACACGATAGGTGAAGAAACCGGAAGGGTCTCTATACAAAAAAGTGAAGTTAAGCTGCAAAAACTGATAAAAATGTTCTAGGAACGACTTTTTGTGGTACAAACTGTGCTATATTTCAGAAACCTGAGGGATTATCTGCGTGAAAGTAGTATCGATAAAAAGGGCTGTAAACGACGAACAAACTAAGACCTCAATCACCAACGTGGACCGAGGATAGCAGACAGGATGGTAAGTATAAAGTTGCAATTTGGTATTTTTCAGCAAAAATTTAACGTTTTTAGTTATATATTGCGTTATTATACACAAACCTGAAGGGTATACTACAATTATTTACTACTGGATGAAAGACTATTAGACGAGGAACAATTTAAGACCTCAACCACCAACGTGGACTGGGGATAAGCAACAGAAGGTAAGTGTTAAGGTGAATATTTTAAATGTGAGCAAACGAAAATGTACTAAGTTGATATCTAAGAAAAAAAATTTTCAAAATTTCAGGGCTCTGAAGGAACCACTGACGTATAGTATGCTAAGGATAATTACAAGAAACTAAAGGGAGCAAAAAACAGACTGAAAATCGCACTAAAAACCTAAAAATTTCGATGTTTTCTATTAAAATTGTGTCCCTAAGGTAAACTTTTGCGGGGGGACCTCTTTCCCCTCTAACAGAAATCGGTTATTTTTATCACTTACAGACGGAGTTGAACCGCGAATGAGGTATCCACAGATTCGTCTCGGTCTAGACTATATTGTATTAAGAATTTATAATGATAGGATGAAACACTACCAAGTGATAGGCGAAAAAGCGGAATATGCAGTACAAGAGTAGTTGGGCAGGTCAATTTTAAAAATTGAGTGATCAGAAAGGGCACAAATGGGGTATCGGCGTGTAGGGCTTGATGAGCACTACACGATAGGTGAAGAAACCGGAAGGGTCTCTATACAAAAAAGTGAAGTTAAGCTGCAAAAACTGATAAAAATGTTCTAGGAACGACTTTTTGTGGTACAAACTGTGCTATATTTCAGAAACCTGAGGGATTATCTGCGTGAAAGTAGTATCGATAAAAAGGGCTGTAAACGACGAACAAACTAAGACCTCAATCACCAACGTGGACCGAGGATAGCAGACAGGATGGTAAGTATAAAGTTGCAATTTGGTATTTTTCAGCAAAAATTTAACGTTTTTAGTTATATATTGCGTTATTATACACAAACCTGAAGGGTATACTACAATTATTTACTACTGGATGAAAGACTATTAGACGAGGAACAATTTAAGACCTCAACCACCAACGTGGACTGAGGATAAGCAACAGAAGGTAAGTGTTAAGGTGAATATTTTAAATGTGAGCTAACGAAAATGTACTAAGTTGATATCTAAGAAAAAAATTTTCAAAATTTCAGGGCTCTGAAGGAACCACTGACGTATAGTATGCTAAGGATAATTACAAGAAACTAAAGGGAGCAAAAAACAGACTGAAAATCGCACTAAAAACCTAAAAATTTCGATGTTTTCTATTAAAATTGTGTCCCTAAGGTAAACTTTTGCGGGGGGACCTCTTTCCCCTCTAACAGAAATCGGTTATTTTTATCACTTACAGACGGAGTTGAACCGCGAATGAGGTATCCACAGATTCGTCTCGGTCTAGACTATATTGTATTAAGAATTTATAATGATAGGATGAAACACTACCAAGTGATAGGCGAAAAAGCGGAATATGCAGTACAAGAGTAGTTGGGCAGGTCAATTTTAAAAATTGAGTGATCAGAAAGGGCACAAATGGGGTATCGGCGTGTAGGGCTTGATGAGCACTACACGATAGGTGAAGAAACCGGAAGGGTCTCTATACAAAAAAGTGAAGTTAAGCTGCAAAAACTGATAAAAATGTTCTAGGAACGACTTTTTGTGGTACAAACTGTGCTATATTTCAGAAACCTGAGGGATTATCTGCGTGAAAGTAGTATCGATAAAAAGGGCTGTAAACGACGAACAAACTAAGACCTCAATCACCAACGTGGACCGAGGATAGCAGACAGGATGGTAAGTATAAAGTTGCAATTTGGTATTTTTCAGCAAAAATTTAACGTTTTTAGTTATATATTGCGTTATTATACACAAACCTGAAGGGTATACTACAATTATTTACTACTGGATGAAAGACTATTAGACGAGGAACAATTTAAGACCTCAACCACCAACGTGGACTGGGGATAAGCAACAGAAGGTAAGTGTTAAGGTGAATATTTTAAATGTGAGCAAACGAAAATGTACTAAGTTGATATCTAAGAAAAAAAATTTTCAAAATTTCAGGGCTCTGAAGGAACCACTGACGTATAGTATGCTAAGGATAATTACAAGAAACTAAAGGGAGCAAAAAACAGACTGAAAATCGCACTAAAAACCTAAAAATTTCGATGTTTTCTATTAAAATTGTGTCCCTAAGGTAAACTTTTGCGGGGGGACCTCTTTCCCCTCTAACAGAAATCGGTTATTTTTATCACTTACAGACGGAGTTGAACCGCGAATGAGGTATCCACAGATTCGTCTCGGTCTAGACTATATTGTATTAAGAATTTATAATGATAGGATGAAACACTACCAAGTGATAGGCGAAAAAGCGGAATATGCAGTACAAGAGTAGTTGGGCAGGTCAATTTTAAAAATTGAGTGATCAGAAAGGGCACAAATGGGGTATCGGCGTGTAGGGCTTGATGAGCACTACACGATAGGTGAAGAAACCGGAAGGGTCTCTATACAAAAAAGTGAAGTTAAGCTGCAAAAACTGATAAAAATGTTCTAGGAACGACTTTTTGTGGTACAAACTGTGCTATATTTCAGAAACCTGAGGGATTATCTGCGTGAAAGTAGTATCGATAAAAAGGGCTGTAAACGACGAACAAACTAAGACCTCAATCACCAACGTGGACCGAGGATAGCAGACAGGATGGTAAGTATAAAGTTGCAATTTGGTATTTTTCAGCAAAAATTTAACGTTTTTAGTTATATATTGCGTTATTATACACAAACCTGAAGGGTATACTACAATTATTTACTACTGGATGAAAGACTATTAGACGAGGAACAATTTAAGACCTCAACCACCAACGTGGACTGGGGATAAGCAACAGAAGGTAAGTGTTAAGGTGAATATTTTAAATGTGAGCAAACGAAAATGTACTAAGTTGATATCTAAGAAAAAAAATTTTCAAAATTTCAGGGCTCTGAAGGGAAATTTTAGGTGGGCAAAAATGTCCTACCGCACACCCCGCTGCCCGGGGAGACAACGGGGTAGTGTGGGGCTCTCACCCACTAAAAACCCACCGTGCGCCCTCACCCGCCCTGGCTACGGCGGATCACGGGAACCGCGTCGTTTCTCCGCGATCCGCAGGCGGCAGCCCCTTCGGGCACCCTCTCTTGTGCGACGCCCCGCGCACTTGGGCGTCACACCTTCGCGGTAGGCTTCCGCGGACGGCAGGGTACTCCCCGACCCCACCGTCCGCAGCCTCGGCTAGGGCGGCATCAGGCGCAGGTAAGCGCGCGCACGCCGCCCCGCGCGCCGGCGGCGAATCGGGTCCGCGAAGGAGGATTCCTCCCGGGCCCTCTCCGCCGCCTCCTTCCGCGAGATGACAGCCTCGCAGAAGGCGGCGACCGCGGTCCAGGCCCTGTCACTGCCAACCATCGCTCGCGCAACGGCCGGCAGCGACAGGTCCACGCCTATGACTGCAGCGAGTTCCCGGCGCTGCACATCCCAGGCCGGGCACGACTCGAGCGTGTGCTGCGCCGAGTCCTCGCCGCAGTCGCAGTGGTGACAGCCTGGGGTCGTCTCCCTCCTAGCGATCGTGTGCAGGTATTTGCCGAAGCAACCGTGCCCCGACAAAACCTGCACCAACCGGAAGGTGAGGACCCCGTGCTGCCGCCCTGTCCATTCTTCCAAGATCGGCTGGAGCGCCCCCACGGTCCAGAGACCAGCCCGGGGCGTCTCCAGCCGAGACCTCCACTTTAGGACGGTGGCGCGGCGGGCATCTTCCCGCCACGCAGAGATTGCGCTTGGCGAGGGGCGGCTGCCCCCCGCCCGCGCCGTCGACGCCCGCCGATAAACGTCGGCGAGCACTTCCGCCTCCAGATCCCACGGGGGGGTTCCGGCCAACGCGCAGGCTGCATCGCACGAGACCGTGCGGTACCCGCGTATTGCCCTGACCGCTACGACCCTCTGTGGACGCCACAGAAGCGCCCTATTGCGAGCGGCCAGGGACTTCGCCCACACGGGCGCGCCGTACAGTGCCATTGACCGTACTACCCCCGCGTAGAGTCGTCGACACGCGAGACTCGGTCCGCCCAAATTCGGCATCAGTCGCCCGAGGGCGGACGCCGTGCCGACGAGCTTTGGCGCAAGACGGCGGAAGTGCTCGTCAAAGTGCCACCGTCCATCCAATACCAGGCCCAGGTACTTGATGTGGGCCTGGATTGGAAAGCCCACACCGTTGACCGTTATCGAGGCGCCGGCGGGTGGGCCGCGTCGGGGCCCATGGAAGAGTAGGGCCTCCGACTTTTCAAGGGCCACCCTAAGCCCCAGCGCCTCGATCCGCCTGACCACCTCCGCGGTTCCTGAGGTGGCCAGCGTTGCCGCCTCCTCGAGGGTCCCGCCCCGGGCTGTGACGAGCGTATCGTCTGCGTAGCAAATTACGCCCAGCCCGGGGGGGAGCCGGCCACGGAGGACCCAGTCGTAGCCGATGTCCCACAGGAGCGGCCCTAGAACCGAACCCTGCGGGACGCCGCACGACATAGCCCTCCTTACAACGTCCCCTTCCCGGTCCACGAAGAGGACGTTGCGGCCGTCGAGGTAGTCCGCCACCAGCCGCCTTAGGTAGAGGGGCACTCCATGGTACCGGAGTGCCTCCTTGATGCAGCCAAATGGCAGACTATTGAAGGCGTTGGCGATGTCGAGCGACACCGCCAACAGCACTTCCCTCGAGGTGACGGCCTCCGCAGCCGCGGCCTTCAAGCGCAGGATGGCGTCGACCGTAGACCGACCCGCCCGAAATCCGAACTGGGCATCGGACAGGTCGGGGCCGACCGCACCTAGGTGCCGGACGATGCGGGCAGCGACTACCCGCTCGAGAAGTTTGCCCGCCTCGTCCAGCAACACGATGGGCCTGAAGGCCGCGACTGTATTCGGAGACCGTCCCGGCTTCGGCAGGAGCACGAGCTTCCCCTCCTTCCAGCAGTCAGGGAACCGTCCGGACACCAGGCAAGCGTCGAACAGTCCCCTGAGGCGGGGCTCTAGGTGGTCGAGGACCAGGGCCAGCACTCGGGCGGGAACCCCGTCCGGCCCGGGGGCGGCGCTTCTCCGCATACGCGCTGCCGCCGCCCCCATTTCCGTCGTCGTCACGGGCGGTACCTCCCCGTCGTCGGCCTCCCGGTCGTCATCTGGCGGAGCCATGACCGGGGGCGTGTGCACCGCCCGTGAAGGGAATAGTCCCTCAACCACCTCAGAGAGGAAGCCCGGCTGGAGGGTCTCCGTAAGGGGGGGGCCCTGGGCGCGGAGCTTGTTGAGCGCCGCGCGGTACGGGCGTCCCCAGGGGTCACGCTCGAGACCCTCCAGCATCTCCCGCCTTTTCGCGTCTTTGGCGCGACAGATGGCCAGCTTTAACGCGGCGCGCGCACTGCTGTACGCCGCATACAGCCGGCCCTCCCGCTCTTCGTCGCGGATTCGGCGACGTCGGCTGCGGGTGTAGGACCTCCGGGCACGAATACAGGCCGCACGGAGGTCCGCCAGCTCCGGGGACCACCAGTAGACCCCCTTCCGTCGGGGCGGGCGCCGCACGCGGGGCATGGCCGCATCGCAGATCTGCGTAAGCATGCCGCGAATGCGGCCAGCCTCGGCGCCCACGTCTTCCGTCAGGGGGGGAGGCAGCCAAGATTGAAAGATGGCCGCCTCCACCAGCAGCTCCCGGTCGAGCCTACCCACAGCCCATCGCGGAAAAGCGGGAGTTCTGTCCGCCGCGTGACCCCTGCTGGCGCCCTGAAGGGTCCGGGAGACCTCTATCTGAATGTATCTGTGGTCAGATAGGGTCTCGACCTCCTCCAGGACTCGCCAGCTCCTTACACGTGCGGCGACACCGGGGCTAGCGAACGAAAGGTCCACTATCGACCCGCCCCCGCGCCGCACGCACGTTAGGGCGGACCCTCGGTTTAGCAACACGAGGTCCGCCGCTTCCGCCCACTCTTGGACCGCCGCACCTCGGGCGTCCGTCCTGGGGGACCCCCACGCCGTTGATTTGGCGTTGAAGTCCCCCAGCACGAGCACAGGGCTCGGTGCCATACGCCGTATCGAGGTCTCCAGGCTGTGCAGGAAGACCTCGAAAGCCGCCAGACTACGATTGGGGGAGAAGTACACGCCATACAGCGTGACCCCTCCCCATTCAGCTGCCACATATCCCGTGCCCCTGTCCTTGACTGACAAGGGCGGGGAATGCGGCGCCGCCGACCCGACGACCGCCACGGAGCCATCCCCGCTATCCGCCCAATTGGGGCGATCAGGGACTATGTAGGGCTCCGCGGCTACGGCAACACCGATCGACCGCTCCGCCATGGATTGCAGGAAGAGGTCCTGCGCCCTGGCGGAGCGGCCGAGATTCCCTTGGAGGAGGATAGAGTCGTGCTCCATAAACTAGACCACGATATCCTCCTCCATGCGCTGCGGCGGTCCAGCCGCGCTGGGTTGGGCAGCCGGGGCCGATTGGCTGCCCACCCCCCTCTTAGGGCCTGACTTGGCCGGAGGCCTGCACCCCACCCGCCCCATGCAGTGGTTGGCGGGGCGGTTGCCCGCCGCACATGCGGGGCAGTGTGGGGCGGCAGTACAGGTCGCCGCCTGGTGCCCTGCCTGACCGCAGCGGAAGCAAAGCCCGCTGCAGTCAAAGCAGTTGGTGCACAGCGGCCGGGTGTGACCGACTGCCATGCACTTGTAGCACCTGGCAGGCCGGGGCTCCAACGCGGTTACCCGCGCGGCGCTCCAGCCCACCAGAAGTCTACCGGCGGCGACCAAATCTTTGGCCGCCGCGACAGGGCACGATACCCAGACGGCACCCACACCACCTGGACCTGGGCGAATGGTGCCCACCCGGACGGCGCTGCTGGGAGACCCGGTTTTCGAGGCGATTGCCTCCCGGATCTCTTCCGCCGTCACGGAATCGTCCAGCCCGGAAATGCGCAGTTCGGCGCACTTCACGGGTCTGGCGACCCGGACACCACTCTCAGCTGAGAACAGGCCCAGCAGCCTCTCGGCCATCGCGTCGGCCGTCTTGGCGCCCTCTGGCCCCAGGTACTCGAAAATACGAGCACCTGTGCGGGCTTGGCGAGAGCGAGCGGAGACGTCCCCGAGATCGGAGACGTTTATATCCCGCCGGGCACGCTTCAAGACGGCCTCGTATGTCAGGCCCTTTTCCTTGGCCTCAGGCAGCAGCGTGATGACCACCGCTGCTGTCTTCGGCACCTTGAGTTTGCGCGACCTCTTTTTTCGCGGCTTTGGGGCTACTCTCTGGCCAATTGGTGCCGCCTCACGCCCCGCGGCGTCACCGCGATCCTTGGCCCGGGATCGCCGGGGTCCAACCACCTGCCAGTCCCCATCTGAGGAGGCATTAGTGGCCGTACCGGGGGCAGGAGCCGGGGCTGTGACCACCGCGGCCCGTGTAGATGCGGCAGTTTGTCGCGGCGCAGAACGTGCAGCAGTGCTCGGCAGAGGCGGGAACTCCTCTCGGGGCTGACCCCTCGGGGCTTGTCCCGCCTTGCCCTTATTCTTGGCCTTTTTATTTTGGCCCTTTTCTTTAACCACAGGAGCCGTAGGTGGTTTGGCCGCTGGTGTTTTGGCCGCCGCTGGTTTGGCCGCCGTCGTGGCAAAAGACACATGGCCCCCCTGGCACGGCAGGGCTGTCGGTGCTGAGGACATGGTCGCGCCATTCCTTTTGTCTGCCGCCAGCGGCGGCCGCAGTCGTGGCTCCGGTGGCAGCCTCGCGGCCAAAGCATCGAACCGCGGACCAAAGACTGCAGCAATGCGGTCAATGATCACGCGGAGTGCTTCGTCTTCCGGCTCCGGTCCAGGGCCTGACTGGGCAGTGGACAAAGCCGGGGCAGCCGCGGGGAGCCCAAGCTCAACCCGTAACCCGGCCTGACCCTGCTCCAACTCCGCCATCCGTGCCTCGAGGCAGCGGTTAGCTTCGTCGAGGCGCTGATTCTGCGCCTCAAGACGAGCGTTCTGAGCCTCGAGGCGCTTATTCTGCTCTGCCAAACGCTGAATAGAAAGCGTGATTTCGTGCGCGGCGTCTTTGAGGCCACGCACGAAGTTCCCCTTCAGGTTCCGCGAACCAGCAGCGACTGTCTCTACGATGGCCACACTATTTAGGGCCCTCTCTTCGACCTGGGCCGTCCCTATATGGCCCTCATCAGGGAGGCGGAGCTTTTCCGTTAGAAACGCCAGGCGCTCCTCGGCGCTCTGCTCCGCTTCCAGTCTTTTAAGGCCTAAGGCCTCTGCCCTGCTGGCAGATAGGGCACGCAGAGGAGGTGCCACAGGTCGACTGATGCCTCGACCCCTAGCGCTATACTGCGCTTTCGGGGGAGGCGTCTCGGCAGAGCAACCCTCCAAGTCTGGCGCCCCGCCATCCCGGGACATGGTGCGCTTTCGAGACGGGTGGTCCACCTCCATCTGCCCTGCACCGATGTCCATAGCAGCCAAGGATGTTGAGCTGCCCGCCCTTCTGTTATTTGCCCTAAGGGCACAATCACCTTCTTCAGCAGCGGACATTTCAGAAGCCGAATTAGCTGCCGAGCTGTCCGTCGCCGAAGCTCCTTCCTTTCTCTTTCCGCGTCCCTTGCGGGACCTAAACTTGCCTTTTGCGTCGCGCAGTGGTGCATTCGGTGCGACTGACGATGATGTGGGGGCCGTATTTAAAGCCGGACCCCTTTCGGCTGACTTGTTGTTTTCTGAACTTATTTCCATGATGTTCCCACGAGTGTGGGAGAAAGGAGGTCCACCCGGGCAGAGCTCCCTATACCCGGGTAAGCGTACATTTGTTACCCAACACAGGGGGTCCGCAGGTACCCTGGCTGGGGGCGCGCTCGAGACTGAACTACCCATCAGCCATGCATCTCCTCGCCGCGCGCCAGAACTTGAGATTCGGGGTAATTTTTTATAGAGGTTGTCTTCCTCGCGGTCCGGGCGATTAAGCCAAGACCCTCGTTCCTGTATGCCCGCGAGACGTAACCACAGACACGCGCTCAGGTTTACGATTTGGGACGGGGGGGGCCGCTGTGGCCCCACTGTCCCCCCTCTCCAGAGCCCGGTGAGCCAGTCTGGCCCCACCGACTCCGACGCCTGGTCTATCCGCTGTGCCCTCTGCTGAGTCAGAGGGACACGCGGAGACCCGTCCTGTCCGGAATTTTAGCCGCCGGCGACTGCCGACGTTGCCCGGGGTGCACCACTAGGAGGTAAACCGGACAAATTAGCACCCCAACCTTTTTTTTTTTTATTTTAGGTGGGCAAAAATGTCCTACCGCACACCCTGCTGCCCGGGGAGACAACGGGGTAGTGTGGGGCTCTCACCCACTAAAAACCCACCGTGCGCCCTCACCCGCCCTTGCTACGGCGGATCACGGGAACCGCGTCGTTTCTCCGCGATCCGCAGGCGGCAGCCCCTTCGGGCACCCTCTCTTGTGCGACGCCCCGCGCACTTGGGCGTCACACCTTCGCGGTAGGCTTCCGCGGACGGCAGGGTACTCCCCGACCCCACCGTCCGCAGCCTCGGCACCATGTCTTCGTGTGACCCACTCAGCGAGCACTGGCCGCATCGCCTCGAGAAGCCGACGAGCTCCAGATCCCCTTTGCGAGTGCTCTAGGAGCCTCCCGCGCCAGGTCTCCAGGGCAAGCGACCTCCCCTCATCCCGCCAACGAACTACTTCCGCTGCAGGCGGAAGTTCCCCTCGCACCTTCGCTCGCTCCTTCCGCCAGAAGATCGAAGACAGGACTTCTGCCTCTAGGTCCCAAGGCAGAGAACCGGCGAGAGCACAGGCTACCTCGTGTGAGAGTGTGCGATACCCCCTGCACACTCTCACTGCCATCACCCTCTGAGCCTGCCGGAGAATGGCAGTCTCCAGAGGTTTCAAACAACCCGCCCATATAGGGGCCCCATAGAGGGCCATTGAGCGCACCACCGCCATGTAAAGGCGGCGACAGCTCCCATTCCCTCCTCCAATATTAGGCAGCAGCCTAGATAATGCCCCCGCAGCCCTTGTGAGCTTCGGAGACAACTGCCTCATATGAGCACCGTACCCCCACCTACTGTCGAGCACGACACCGAGGTATTTCAGAGTCGACCCAACAGCAATGGAGGTACCCCCCACAACGATTTCTGAGCCTGAGGGCGGCGCCTTCCGAGGACCATGGAAAAAAATGGCCTCGGACTTGTGCAATGCCACGCTCAGGCCCAGCGATCTGATCCGGTCGACGATGACCGCCACCCCGGCCGTCACAAGTATCGCGGCCTCCCTGTAATTGTTCCCCCGTGCAGTCACCAACGTGTCGTCAGCGTAGCAAACCACGTCGACGCCACGAAGGTTCGCGCACCGGAGGACCCAATCGTACCCCACGTTCCATAACAGAGGTCCTAAAACGGACCCCTGCGGAACGCCCCGGGTTACAACACTACGCCGATCTCCCTCCGCCGCGGGCTAGACTACCTCCCTATCCGAGAGGTAGTCCCCGATCAGACGTCGGAGGTACCGAGGCACACCATGGTACCTCAATCCCTCCAAAATCGTGATCCACGGCAAAGAGTTGAAGGCGTTGGCAATGTCCAAGGATACCGCCACCATGACGCCACCCCCGGCACACGGCGCCTCCGACAAGTCGCGAAGGCACGAGATGGCGTGCATCGTCGACCGACCCCTACGGAACCCGTACTGCCTGTCGGCCAAGTCCGGGCCAGGCCCCTCCAGATGCCCAACGATGCGAGCGGCGAGAACACGCTCAAAGAGCTTCCCCGCCTCGTCGAGGAGCACAATCGGGCGATATCCCGCCGGCTCGTCCGCCGGACGCCCCTCCTTGCGCAGTAGCACGAGTCTGCCTCTCTTCCACCGCCTAGGGAACCTGCCCTCCCGCAAACAACGGTCGAACAGGTCCGTCAGACGGCATCCGAGGACTTCCTGTGCGAGGGCCCACGCCCGACCGGGAATGCCGTCAGGCCCCGGCGCCGTGTTCTTTGCCCTCATTTTGGCAACGGCCACCGCCAGTTCGTTGGCTGCTATGGCTGGTGGGAAATCATCCTCAACACTGCCGCGCAACCGCGAGACCCCCATGGTGGGAGGAACAAAGTCCGTCCCCGGGGCACCGGGGAACAGTCCCTCGACCACTCTCTGTAGGATCACGGGCTGCAGAGTGCTGGTGACTGGAGGAGCCCAGGGGCGAAGCTTTTGCCTCACCAACCTGTACGGCCGCCCCCACGGATCGAGGTCCAATGTCTCCAGCAGCTGTTGCCACGACCGCGTCTTTGCCTCGCGTATGGCTGCGCGGAGCGCTTTGGACGCTCCCCTATATGTGCCGTACAAGGAGTCGAGCTCTTCGGGCTCCTGACGTCTCCTCCTCCGGTACCGTTGGTACCGTCGACGCTCCGCTATGCAACGACGGCGCAGCTCAGCGATCTCGTCCGACCACCAGTAGACCTGACGCTTGGTCGGCGGCGTACCCACACGAGGCATGGCCGCGTCACAAACGCGAGCCATAGCCCCGCACAGACCGTCGGCTTCCACGTCCAGATCTACCGGTTCCGCCGGTTGAGCGTTCCACGCCTGAACGATAGCCGCCTCTTGCAGCAGCTCAACGTTCATTCGCTTCAAGGCCCACCGCGGACCGATCGCAGATGTTGGTTGGACAATCGGATCCAATCGCGACAACGAAACGCTAAACCGAATATACCGGTGGTCGGAGAGCGTCTCGTCATCAGTCACCTCCCAGTCTCCGACTCGCTGAGCAAGCTCAGGAGTCGAAAACGTCACGTCGATGACCGAGCCACCCCATCGCCGCACGCACGTCTGCTCGGTACCACGGTTGAGGACGCACAATCCTATCTCGGTGAGCCACTCGGTAACCGCTCTGCCCCGAGCGTCCGTCACCGGAGACCCCCACGCCGCGGACTTGGCGTTGAGGTCCCCGGCGACGAGAACGGGACGAGGGTGGCTTCTGCTCACCAAGGTCCCTACCTCGTCAAGGAGACCCTCGAGCTCGTGGAGTGGCCTATTAGGAGAGTGGTACATCCCAATGACCACAGCATGACCCACCCAGGCAGCAACAAACCCCCTACCCCTAACCACTCCATCCAGAGTCGGCGAGTAAAGCGGCGATTGCGTGGTGATGGCCACCAACCCATCAAGGTCACTAACCCAATCGGATCTAGACGGGACCCTGTAGGGCTCCGTGATGACCGCCACTTGTACCGACCTCTCCGCCAGGCTCTGGAGCAAGAGATCCTGTGCCCCGGCAGAGTGGTTGATGTTCGCCTGGAGGAATGTCAGCCCCATGCTAACCTACCTCCATGCCCGTCATCTGCTTCCCTGCCGGGGCGGTCGGCTGCGACTTGGCCTTGGCCTCAGCCGCCACCGACTTACTATACGCCCCTTTCTTACTCGGGGGCTTGGCGCAAGCTTTGCCCCCGGAAAGGTGCCCTGCAGGTTTCCCCGCAGTCGCACATAGGCTGCAATGGGGATCCGCAGTACAAGCGCTGGCTTTATGGCCAACGCGGCCACAACGATAGCACTCGTCGCTGCGATCAGTTTCCGATTTGCACTGGGCCTTTATGTGGCCCGGCATCAGACATCTGAAGCAGCGGCGAGGCCTGGCGTCCAGGATTTTCACCTGGGCCGCCACCCAGCCGACATAAAGACGGCCGCCATTGGAAGTGACCCTCTTTGCTTCCGTAATTGGGCAACGGATAAAGGCCGTGCCCATTCCCCCCCATCCCCTTCGGATGTCCCCAACTTTGTAATCGCCAGGAGACCCTCCACCTGCCCTGACCAGAGCGTGAGTAAGCTCAGCGCCGTCCACGCTGTCATCAAGGCCACTCACACGGAGATCCACCGTGATGCGTGTTCTCAGAAAGGATCCCCAAGCGCTCCTCTGCGGTTTGCTCCGCCTCCGTCCGCTTCAAGTTCATGGTCTCGGCCTTATTAGCCGAGACGTTGCGGGGGATTGGCGTCCCCGGCCGGTTTATGCCTCTACCCCTTACCGCCGTTGTTATTTTAGGGGGTGGCATCTCTACTGAACTCCCGTCGGACTCCGAAGCAGCGCCCCCCTGGGATAGGGTCCGCTTGCGCCAGAATCTCGACGGGAGTGGCTCTACCAGGACCGCAACCTCTACTTGCCGCGGTGTCTGAACTGTGGTGGGCTCATTCGGTACGCCATCCTCAGCAGCAGACATGTCGGTTGCTGAGGTGCCCACCGAGGTGTCCGTCACCGAGCCGTCCCTAGATGTATGGGACCCTTCCGTCACCTTCTTCCCCTTTCGGGACTTTCGAGTGCCACGCGTTTTGCGCGCAGCAGTACTAGTAGGGGCCGCATTTACAGCCGGACCCCTATCGGCTGAGGTGCCAGATGTTGCACCTGACTCCGTCAATGTTTTATTAATAGTGCAATTTTCCATATTAATCCCACGAGTATGGGAGAAAGGAGGTCCACCCGGGCAGAGCTCCCAATACCCGGGCAAGCGTACATTTGTAACCCAACACAGGGGGTCCGCAGGTACCCTGGCTGGGGGCGCGCTCGAGACTGAACTACCCATCAGCCACGCATCTCCACGCCGCGCGCCAGAACTTGAGATTCGGGGTAATTTTTTATAGAGGTTGTCTTCCTCGCGGTCCGGGCGATTAAGCCAAGACCCTCGTTCCTGTATGCCCGCGAGACGTAACCACAGACACGCGCTCAGGTTTACGATTTGGGACGGGGGGGGCCGCTGTGGCCCCACTGTCCCCCCTCTCCAGAGCCCGGTGAGCCAGTCTGGCCCCACCGACTCCGACGCCTGGTCTATCCGCCGTGCCATCTGCTGAGTCAGAGGGACACGCGGAGACCCGTCTTGTCCGGAATTTTAGCCGCCGGCGACTGCCGACGTTGCCCGGGGTGCACCACTAGGAGGTAAACCGGACAAATTAGCACCCCAATTAGCACCCCAACCTTTTTTTTTTTTTTTTTTTTTATATTTTAGGTGGGCAAAAATGTCCTACCGCACACCCCGCTGCCCGGGGAGACAACGGGGTAGTGTGGGGCTCTCACCCACTAAAAACCCACCGTGCGCCCTCACCCGCCCTTGCTACGGCGGATCACGGGAACCGCGTCGTTTCTCCGCGATCCGCAGGCGGCAGCCCCTTCGGGCACCCTCTCTTGTGCGACGCCCCGCGCACTTGGGCGTCACACCTTCGCGGTAGGCTTCCGCGGACGGCAGGGTACTCCCCGACCGCACCGTCCGCAGCCTCGGCTAGGGCGGCATCAGGCGCAGATAAGCGCGCGCACGCCGCCCCGCGCGCCGGCGGCGAATCGGGTCCGCGAAGGAGGATTCCTCCCGGGCCCTCTCCGCCGCCTCCTTCCGCGAGATGACAGCCTCGCAGAAGGCGGCGACCGCGGTCCAGGCCCTGTCACTGCCAACCATCGCTCGCGCAACGGCCGGCAGCGACAGGTCCACGCCTATGACTGCAGCGAGTTCCCGGCGCTGCACATCCCAGGCCGGGCACGACTCGAGCGTGTGCTGCGCCGAGTCCTCGCCGCAGTCGCAGTGGTGACAGCCTGGGGTCGTCTCCCTCCTAGCGATCGTGTGCAGGTATTTGCCGAAGCAACCGTGCCCCGACAAAACCTACACCAACCGGAAGGTGAGGACCCCGTGCTGCCGCCCTGCCCATTCTTCCAAGATCGGCTGGAGCGCCCCCACGGTCCAGAGACCAGCCCGGGGCGTCTCCAGCCGAGACCTCCACTTTAGGACGGTGGACGCCACAGAAGGGCCCTATTGCGAGCGGCCAGGGACTCCGCCCACACGGGCGCGCCGTACAGTGCCATTGACCGTACTACCCCCGCGTAGAGTCGTCGACACGCGAGACTCGGTCCGCCCAAATTCGGCATCAGTCGCCCGAGGGCGGACGCCGTGCCGACGAGCTTTGGCGCAAGACGGCGGAAGTGCTCGTCAAAGTGCCACCGTCCATCCAATACCAGGCCCAGGTACTTGATGTGGGCCTGGATTGGAAAGCCCACACCGTTGACCGTTATCAAGGCGCCGGCGGGTGGGGCGCGTCGGGGCCCATGGAAGAGTAGGGCCTCCGACTTTTCAAGGGCCACCCTATGCCCCAGCGCCTCGATCCGCCTGACCACCTCCGCGGTTCCTGAGGTGGCCAGCGTTGCCGCCTCCTCGAGGGTCCCGCCCCGGGCTGTGACGAGCGTATCGTCTGCGTAGCAAATTACGCCCAGCCCGGGGGGGAGCCGGCCACGGAGGACCCAGTCGTAGCCGATGTCCCACAGGAGCGGCCCTAGAACCGAACCCTCGCCGCCTCGGGACGCCGCACGACATAGCCCTCCTTACAACGTTCCCTTCTCGGTCCACGAAGAGGACGCTGCGGCCGTCGAGGTAGTCCGCCACCAGCCGCCTTAGGTAGAGGGGCACTCCATGGTACCGGAGTGCCTCCTTGATGCAGCCGAATGGCAGACTATTGAAGGCGTTGGCGATGTCGAGCGACACCGCCAACAGCACTTCCCTCGAGGTGACGGCCTCCGCAGCCGCGGCCCTCAAGCGCAGGATGGCGTCGACCGTAGACCGACCCGCCCGAAATCCGAACTGGGCATCGGACAGGTCGGGGCCGACCGCACCTAGGTGCCGGACGATGCGGGCAGCGACAACCCGCTCGAGCAGTTTGCCCGCCTCGTCCAGCAACACGATGGGCCTGAAGGCCGCGACTGTATTCGGAGACCGTCCCGGCTTCGGCAGGAGCACGAGCTTCCCCTCCTTCCAGCAGTCAGGGAACCGTCCGGACACCAGGCAAGCGTCGAACAGTCCCCTGAGGCGGGGCTCTAGGTGGTCGAGGACCAGGGCCAGCACTCGGGCGGGAACCCCGTCCGGCCCGGGGGCGGCGCTTCTCCGCATACGCGCTGCCGCCACCCCCATTTCCGTTGTCGTCACGGGCGGTACCTCCCCGTCGTCGGCCTCCCGGTCGTCATCTGGCGGAGCCATGACCGGGGGCGTGTGCACCGCCCGTGAAGGGAATAGTCCCTCAACCACCTCAGAGAGGAAGCCCGGCTGGAGGGTCTCCGTAAGGGGGGGGCCCTGGGCGCGGAGCTTGTTGAGCGCCGCGCGGTACGGGCGTCCCCAGGGGTCACGCTCGAGACCCTCCAGCATCTCCTGCCTTTTCGCGTCTTTGGCGCCACAGATGGCCAGCTTTAACGCGGCGCGCGTACTGCTGTACGCCGCATAAGGAGAACCTAACCTTTTTTTTTTTTTTTTTTTTTTTATTTTAGGTGGGCAAAAATGTCCTACCGCACACCCCGCTGCCCGGGGAGACAACGGGGTAGTGTGGGGCTCTCACCCACTAAAAACCCACCGTGCGCCCTCACCCGCCCTTGCTACAGCGGATCACGGGAACCGCGTCGTTTCTCCGCGATCCGTAGGCGGCAGCCCCTTCGGGCACCCTCTCTTGTGTGACGCCCCGCGCACTTGGGCGTCACACCTTCGCGGTAGGCTTCCGCGGACGGCAGGGTACTCCCCGACCCCACCGTCCACAGCCTCGGCTAGGGCGGCATCAGGCGCAGGTAAGCGCGCGCACGCCGCCCCGCTCGCCGGCGGCGAATCGGGTCCGCGAAGGAGGATTCCTCCCGGGCCCTCTCCGCCGCCTCCTTCCGCGAGATGACAGCCTCGCAGAAGGCGGCGACCGCGGTCCAGGCCCTGTCACTGCCAACCATCGCTCGCGCAACGGCCGGCAGCGACAGGTCCACGCCTATGACTGCAGCGAGTTCCCGACGCTGCACATCCCAGGACGGGCACGACTCGAGCGTGTGCTGCGCCGAGTCCTCGCCGCAGTCGCAGTGGTGACAGCCTGGGGTCGTCTCCCTCCTAGCGATCGTGTGCAGGTATTTGCCGAAGCAACCGTGCCCCGACAAAACCTGCACCAACCGGAAGGTGAGGACCCCGTGCTGCCGGCCTGCCCATTCTTCCAAGATCGGCTGGAGCGCCCCCACGGTCCAGAGACCAGCCCGGGGCGCCTCCAGCCGAGACCTCCACTTTAGGACGGTGGCGGGGGGGGCATCTTCCCGCCACGCTGAGATTGCGCTTGGCGAGGGGCGGCTGCCCCCCGCCCGCGCCGTCGACGCCCGCCGATAAACGTCGGCGAGCACTTCCGCCTCCAGATCCCACGGGGGGGTTCCGGCCAACGCGCAGGCTGAATCGCACGAGACCGTGCGGTACCCGCGTATTGCCCTGACCGCTACGACCCTCTGTGGACGCCACAGAAGGGCCCTATTGCGAGCGGCCAGGGACTCCGCCCACACGGGCGCGCCGTACAGTGCCATTGACCGTACTACCCCCGCGTAGAGTCGTCGACACGCGAGACTCGGTCCGCCCAAATTCGGCATCAGTCGCCCGAGGGCGGACGCCGTGCCGACGAGCTTTGGCGCAAGACGGCGGAAGTGCTCGTCAAAGTGCCACCGTCCATCCAATACCAGGCCCAGGTACTTGATGTGGGCCTGGATTAGAAAGCCCACACCGTTGACCGTTATCGAGGCACCGGCGGGTGGGCCGCGTCGGGGCCCATGGAAGAGTAGGGCCTCCGACTTTTCAAGGGCCACCCTAAGCCCCAGCGCCTCGATCCGCCTGACCACCTCCGCGGTTCCTGAGGTGGCCAGCGTTGCCGCCTCCTCGAGGGTCCCGCCCCGGGCTGTGACGAGCGTATCGTCTGCGTAGCAAATTACGCCCAGCCCGGGGGGGAGCCGGCCACGGAGGACCCAGTCGTAGCCTATGTCCCACAGGAGCGGCCCTAGAACCGAACCCTGCGGGACGCCGCACGACATAGCCCTCCTTACAACGTCCCCTTCCCGGTCCACGAAGAGGACGCTGCGGCCGTCGAGGTAGTCCGCCACCAGCCGCCTTAGGTAGAGGGGCACTCCATGGTACCGGAGTGCCTCCTTGATGCAGCCGAATGGCAGACTATTGAAGGCGTTGGCGATGTCGAGTGACACCGCCAACAGCACTTCCCTCGAGGTGACGGCCTCCGCAGCCGCGGCCCTCAAGCGCAGGATGGCGTCGACCGTAGACCGACCCGCCCGAAATCCGAACTGGGCATCGGACAGGTCGGGGCCGACCGCATCTAGGTGCCGGACGATGCGGGTAGCGACAACCCGCTCGAGCAGTTTGCCCGCCTCGTCCAGCAACACGATGGGCCTGAAGGCCGCGACGGTATTCGGAGACCGTCTCGGCTTTGGCAGGAGCACGAGCTTCCCCTCCTTCCAGCAGTCAGGGAACCGTCCGGACACCAGGCAAGCGTCGAACAGTCCCCTGAGGCGGGGCTCTAGGTGGTCGAGGACCAGGGCCAACACTCGGGCGGGAACCCCGTCCGGCCCGGGGGCGGCGCTTCTCCGCATACGCGCTGCCACCGCCCCCATTTCCGTCGTCGTCACGGGCGGTACCTCCCCGTCGTCGGCCTCCCGGTCGTCATCTGGCGGAGCCATGACCGGGGGCGTGTGCACCGCCCGTGAAGGGAATAGTCCCTCAACCACCTCAGAGAGGAAGTCCGGCTGGAGGGTCTCCGTAAGGGGGGGGCCCTGGGCGCGGAGCTTGTTGAGCGCCGCGCGGTACGGGCGTCCCCAGGGGTCACGCTCGAGACCCTCCAGCATCTCCTGCCTTTTCACGTCTTTGGCGCGACAGATGGCCAGCTTAAACGCGGCACGCGCACTGTTATACGCCGCATACAGCCGGCCCTCCCGCTCTTCGTCGCGGATTCGGCGACGTCGGCTGCGGGTGTAGGACCTCCGGGCACGAATACAGGCCGCACGGAGGTCCGCCAGCTCCGGGGACCACCAGTAGACCCCCTTCCGTCGGGGCGGGCGCCGCACGCGGGGCATGGCCGCATCGCAGATCTGCGTAAGCATGCCGCGAATGCGGCCAGCCTCGGCGCCCACGTCTTCCGTCAGGGGGGGAGGCAGCCAAGATTGAAAAATGGCCGCCTCCACCAGCAGCTCCCGGTCGAGCCTACCCACAGCCCATCGCGCAAAAGCGGGAGTTCTGTCCGCCGCGTGACCCCTGCTGGCGCCCTGAAGGGTCCGGGAGACCTCTATCTTAATGTATCTGTGGTCAGATAGGGTCTCGACCTCCTCCAGGACTCGCCAGCTCCTTACACGTGCGGCGACACCGGGGCTAGCGAACGAAAGGTCCACTATCGACCCGCCCCCGCGCCGCACGCACGTTAGGGCGGACCCTCGGTTTAGCAACACGAGGTCCGCCGCTTCCGCCCACTCTTGGACCGCCGCACCTCGGGCGTCCGTCCTGGGGGACCCCCACGCCGTTGATTTGGCGTTGAAGTCCCCCAGCACGAGCACAGGGCTCGGTGCCATACGCTGTATCGAGGTCTCCAGGCTGTGCAGGAAGACCTCGAAAGCCGCCAGACTACGATTGGGGGAGAAGTACACGCCATACAGCGTGACCCCTCCCCATTCAGCTGCCACATATCCCGTGCCCTTGTCCTTGACTGACAAGGGCGGGGAATGCGGCGCCGCCGACCCGACGACCGCCACGGAGCCATCCCCGCTACCCGCCCAATTGGGGCGATCGGGGACTATGTATGGCTCCGCGGCTACGGCAACACCGATCGACCGCTCCGCCATGGATTGCAGGAAGAGGTCCTGCGCCCTGGCGGAGCGGCCGAGATTCCCTTGGAGGAGGATAGAGTCGTGCTCCATAAACTAGACCACGATATCCTCCTCCATGCGCTGCGGCGGTCCAGCCGCGCTGGGTTGGGCAGCCGTGGCCGATTGGCTGCCCACCCCCCTCTTAGGGCCTGACTTGGCCGGAGGCCTGCACCCCACCCGCCCCATGCAGTGGTTGGCGGGGCGGTTGCCCGCCGCACATGCGGGGCAGTGTGGGGTGGCAGTACAGGTCGCCGCCTGGTGCCCTGCCTGACCGCAGCGGAAGCAAAGCCCGCTGCGGTCAGGGCAGATGCCCAGACGGCACCCACACCACCTGGACCTGGGCGAATGGTGCCCACCCGGACGGCGCTGCTGGGAGACCCGGTTTTCGAGGCGATTGCCTCCCGGATCTCTTCCGCCGTCACAGAATCGTCCAGCCCGGAAATGCGCAGTTCGGCGCACTTCACGGGTCTGGCGACCCGGACACCACTCTCAGCTGGGAACAGGCCCAGCAGCCTCGCGGCCATCGCGTCGGCCGTCTTGGCGCCCTCTGGCCCCAGGTACTCGAAAATTCGAGCACCTGTCCGGGCTTGGCGGGAGCGAGCGGAGACGTCCCCGAGATCGGAGACGTTTATCTCCCGCCGGGCACGCTTCAGGACGGCCTCGTACGTCAGGCCCTTTTCCTTTCCCTCAGGCAGCACGGTGATCACCACCGCTGCTGACTTGGGCACCTTTAGTTTGCGCGACCTCTTCCGCTTGTTTTGCGGCACCTTCGGGGCCTCCCCCCTCTGAGATACTGGCGCCGCCTCACGCTCCGCGGCAACCCCACGACGCTTAGCCCGGGATCGCCGGGGCTCCACCACCTGCCAGTCCCCGACTGAGGACGTAGCAGTGGTAGGCCCGGGGGCAGAAGCCCGGGGTGTGACCACCGCAGCCCGCGAGGGTGCGGCAGCCTGTCGCGGCACAGAAGGGCGCGGAGGCGCAGCGGCGCCTGTTAAAGGCGGGAACTCCTCTCGAGGCTGACCCCTCGAGGCTTGTCCCGCCTTGCCTTTTTTCTTGTCCCGTTTTTTCTGGCCTGCAGAAGTCGGTACTCCTGGTACTGTTGGCTTTGCCGCCACCGCAGCGAAAGACACAAGGCCCCCCTGGCATGGCAGGGGTGCCGGTGCCGAGGGCGTTGCGCCATCTCTTTTATCGGCTGCTAGCGGCGGCCGCATGCGCGGTTCCGGAGGCAGTCTCGCTGCCAGAGCGTCTATCCGCGGACCAAAGACCGCAGCAATGCGGTCAATGATCGCGCGGAACGCTTCATCCTCTACTTCCGGTTCAGCGTTTGACTGGGCGGCAGTCGGAGTTGAGGCGACCGCAGGGAGCCCAAGCTCAACCCGCAATCCAGCCTGTCCCTGCTCTAATTCCGCCATCCGCGCCTCGAGACAGCGGTTAGCCTCGTCGAGGCGCTGATTTTGCGCCTCAAGACGAGCGTTTTGCGCCTCGAGGCGCTTATTTTGTTCAGCCATGCGCCATGAACCGATAGTGTAAGTTCGTGCGCAGCATTTTTGAGGCTGCGCACGAAATTCCCTTTTAGGTTCCGCGATCCTGCGGCCACTGTCTCCACAATAGCTACGCTATTCAGAGCCCTCTCTTCTACTTGGGCCATCCCTATATGGCCCTCATCTGGTAGGCGGAGCTTTTCCGCGAGAAGCGCCAAGCGTTCCTCGGCATTCTGCTCCGCTTCCAGTCTTTTTAGGCCTAAGGCCTCTGCCCTGTTGGCAGACAGGGCACGTAGTGGAGGTGCCACTGGTCGACTGATGCCTCGACCCCTAGCGCTGTACTGCGCTTTCGGGGGAGGCATCTCGACAGAGCAGCTCTCCGATTCCGGCACCCCGCCACCCTGGGACATGGTGCGTTTGCGAGATGGGTGATCTACCTCCATCTGCCCCGCACACCCGTCCGCAGCAGCCAAAGATGTTGAGCTGCCAGCTCTTCTGGTATTTGCCCTAAGGGCACAATCACCTTCCTCAGCGGCGGACATATCGGAAGCCGAATTAGCTGCCGAGCTGTCCGTCGCCGAAGCTCCCTCCTTTTTCTTTCCACGTCCCTTGCGGGACCTAAACTTCCCTTTTGCGTCGCGTAGTAACGCTTGTGGCGCGACTGACGTTGATGTGGAGGCCGTGTTTAAAGCCGGACCTCCATCGGCTGAGGCATCGGGTGCTGCACCCGATTCCGTCGAATTAAAATTATTATTATTTAAATGATTTACCATTTTGTTCCCACGAGTGTGGGAGAAAGGAGGTCCACCCGGGCAGAGCTCCCATTACCCGGGTAAGCGTACATTTGTAACCCAACACAGGGGGACCGCAGGTACCCTGGCTGGGGGCGCGCTCGAGACTGAACTACCCATCAGCCATGCATCTCCTCGCCGCGCGCCAGAACTTGAGATTCGGGGTAATTTTTTATAGAGGTTGTCTTCCTCGCGGTCCGGGCGATTAAGCCAAGACCCTCGTTCCTGTATGCCCGCGAGACGTAACCACAGACACGCGCTCAGGTTTACGATTTGGGATGGAGGGGGCCGCTGTGGCCCCACTGTCCCCCCTCTCCAGAGCCCAGTGAGCCATTCTGGCCCCACCGACTCCGACGCCTGGTCTATCCGCTGTGCCCTCTGCTGAGCCAGAGGGACACGCGGGGACCCGTCCTGTCCGGAATTTTAGCCGCCGGCGACTGCCGACGTTGCCCGGGGTGCACCACTAGGAGGTAAACCGGACAAATTAGCACCCCAGGAAAACCTAACCTTTTTTTTTTTTTTTTTATTTTAGGTGGGCAAAAATGTCCTTCCGCACACCCCGCTGCCCGGGAAGACAACGGGGTAGTGTGGGGCTCTCACCCACTAAAAACCCACCGTGCGCCCTCACCCGCCCTACGCTACGGCTACGGCGGATCACGGGAACCGCGTCGTTTCTCCGCGATCCGCAGGCGGCAGCCCCTTCGGGCACCCTCTCTTGTGCGACGCCCTGCGCACTTGGGCGTCACACCTTCGCGGTAGGCTTCCGCGGACGGCAGGGTACTCCCCGACCCCACCGTCCGCAGCCTCGGCTAGGGCGGCATCAGGCGCAGGTAAGCGCGCGCACGCCACCCCGCGCGCCGGCGGCGAATCGGGTCCGCGAAGGAGGATTCCTCCCGGGCCCTCTCCGCCGCCTCCTTCCGCGAGATGACAGCCTCGCAGAAGGCGGCGACCGCGGTCCAGGCCCTGTCACTGCCAACCATCGCTCGCGCAACAGCCGGCAGCGACAGGTCCACGCCTATGACTGCAGCGAGTTCCCGGCGCTGCACATCCCAGGCCGGGCACGACTCGAGCGTGTGCTGCGCCGAGTCCTCGCCGCAGTCGCAGTGGTGACAGCCTGGGGTCGTCTCCCTCCTAGCGATCGTGTGCAGGTATTTGCCGAAGCAACCGTGCCCCGACAAAACCTGCACCAACCGGAAGGTGAGGACCCCGTGCTGCCGCCCTGCCCATTCTTCCAAGATCGGCTGGAGCGCCCCCACGGTCCAGAGACCAGCCCGAGGCGTCTCCAGCCGAGACCTCCACTTTAGGACGGTGCCGCGGCGGGCATCTTCCCGCCAAGCAGAGATTGCGCTTGGCGAGGCGGCTGTCCCCCGCCCGCGCCGTCGACGCCCGCCGATAAACATCGGCGAGCACTTCCGCCTCCAGATCCCAAGGGGGGGTTCCGGCCAACGCGCAGGCTGCATCGCACGAGACCGTGCGGTACCCGCGTATTGCCCTGACCGCTACGACCCTCTGTGGACGCCACAGAAGGGCCCTATTGCGAGCGGCCAGGGACTCCGCCCACACGGGCGCGCCGTACAGTGCCATTGACCGTACTACCCCCGCGTAGAGTCGTCGACACGCGAGACTCGGTCCGCCCAAATTCGGCATCAGTCGCCCGAGGGCGGACGCCGTGCCGACGAGCTTTGGCGCAAGACGGCGGAAGTGCTCGTCAAAGTGCCACCGTCCATCCAATACCAGGCCCAGGTACTTGATGTGGGCCTGGATTGGAAAGCCCACACCGTTGACCGTTATCGAGGCGCCGGCGGGTGGGCCGCGTCGGGGCCCATGGAAGAGTAGGGCCTCCGACTTTTCAAGGGCCACCCTAAGCCCCAGCGCCTCGATCCGCCTGACCACCTCCGCGGTTCCTGAGGTGGCCAGCGTTGCCGCCTCCTCGAGGGTCCCGCCCCGGGCTTTGACGAGCGTATCGTCTGCGTAGCAAATTATGCCCAGCCCGGGGGGGAGCCGGCCACGGAGGACCCAGTCGTAGCCGATGTCCCACAGGAGCGGCCCTAGAACCAAACCCTGCGGGACGCCGCACGACATAGCCCTCCTTACAACGTCCCCTTCCCGGTCCACGAAGAGGACGCTGCGGCCGTCGAGGTAGTCCGCCACCAGCCGCCTTAGGTAGAGGGGCACTCCATGGTACCGGAGTGCCTCCTTGATGCAGCCGAATGGCAGACTATTGAAGGCGTTGGCGATGTCGAGCGACACCGCCAACAGCACTTCCCTCGAGGTGACGGCCTCCGCAGCCGCAGCCTTCAAGCGCAGGATGGCGTCGACCGTAGACCGACCCGCCCGAAATCCGAACTGGGCATCGGACAGGTCGGGGCCGACCGCACCTAGGTGCCGGACGATGCGGGCAGCGACTACCCGCTCGAGCAGTTTGCCCGCCTCGTCCAGCAACACGATGGGCCTGAAGGCCGCGACTGTATTCGGAGACCGTCCCGGCTTCGGCAGGAGCACGAGCTTCCCCTCCTTCCAGCAGTCAGGGAACCGTCCGGACACCAGGCAAGCGTCGAACAGTCCCCTGAGGCGGGGCTCTAGGTGGTCAAGGACCAGGGCCAGCCCCCGGGCCGGACGGGGTGTCCGGCCCGGGGGCGGCGCTTCTCCGCATACGCGCTGTCGCCGCCCCCATTTCCGTCGTCGTCACGGGCGGTACCTCCCCGTCGTCGGCCTCCCGGTCGTCATCTGGCGGAGCCATGACCGGGGGCGTGTGCACCGCCCGTGAAGGGAATAGTCCCTCAACCACCTCAGAGAGGAAGCCCGGCTGGAGGGTCTCCGTAAGGGGGGGGGGCCTGGGCGCGGAGCTTGTTAAGCGCCGCGCGGTACGGGCGTCCCCAGGGGTCACGCTCGAGACCCTCCAGCATCTCCTGCCTTTTCGCGTCCTTGGCGCGACAGATGGCCAGCTTAAATGCGGCGCGCGCACTGCTGTACGCCGCATACAGCCGGCCCTCCCGCTCTTCGTCGCGGATTCGGCGACGTCGGCTGCGGGTGTAGGACCTCCGGGCACGAATACAGGCCGCACGGAGGTCCGCCAGCTCCGGGGACCACCAGTAGACCCCCTTCCGTCGGGGCGGGCGCCGCACGCGGGGCATGGCCGCATCGCAGATCTGCGTAAGCATGCCGCGAATGCGGCCAGCCTCGGCGCCCACGTCTTCCGTCAGGGGGGGAGGCAGCCAAGATTGAAAAATGGCCGCCTCCACCAGCAGCTCCCGGTCGAGCCTACCCACAGCCCATCGCGGAAAAGCGGGAGTTCCGTCCACTGCGTGACCCCTGCTGGCGCTCTGAAGGATCCGGGAGACCTCTATCTGAATGTATCTGTGGTCAGATAGGGTCTCGACCTCCTCCAGGACTCGCCAGCTCCTTACACGTGCGGCGACACCGGGGCTAGCGAACGAAAGGTCCACTATCGACCCGCCCCCGCGCCGCACGCACGTTAGGGCGGACCCTCGGTTTAGCAACACGAGGTCCGCCGCTTCCGCCCACTCTTGGACCGCCGCACCTCGGGCGTCCGTCCTGGGAGACCCCCACGCCGTTGATTTGGCGTTGAAGTCCCCCAGCACCAGCACAGGGCTCGGTGCCATACGCCGTATCGAGGTCTCCAGGTTGTGCAGGAAGACCTCGAAAGCCGCCAGACTACTCTGGCCCCAGGTACTCGAAAATCCGAGCACCTGTCCGGGCTTGGCGGGAGCGAGCGGAGACGTCCCCGAGATCGGAGACGTTTATCTCCCGCCGGGCACGCTTCAAGGCCTCGTACGTCAGGCCCTTTTCCTTGGCCTCAGGCAGCAGCGTGATGACAACCGCTGCTGTCTTCGGCACCTTGAGTTTGCGCGACTTCTTTTTGGCTCTTGGCTTCGGGGCTTCCCCTCTGTGATTAATTGGCGCCGCCTCGCGCTCCGCGACCCTTGGCCCGAGATCGCCGGGGCCCAACCACCTGCCAGTCCCCGTCTGAGGACGCAGCAGTGGCAGGGGCAGGGGCAGGAGCCCGGGGTGTGACCACCGCGGCCCGTGAGGGTGCGACCGTTTGTCGCGGCGCAGCAGAACGCGGAGGCGCGGCGGCGCTTGGCAGAGGCGGGAACTTCTCTCGGGGTTGACCCTTCGAGGCTTGCCCCGCCTTACTCTGTTTCTTTGACTTCTTCTGGGCCTTAGTTTCAGCCACAGAAGCCAGAGTATTCTTCGCCGATGACTTGGCCGCCGCCGCAGTAAAGGATACTTGTCCTTCCTGGTATGGCAGGGGTGCCGGGACTGCAGGCGTTGCGCTCCTTCTCTTATCAGCCGCTAGTGGCGGCCGCAGGCGCGGTTCCGGCGGCAGTCTCGCAGCCAGAGCGTCTATCCGCGGACCAAAGACCGCAGCAATGCGGTCAATAATCGCGCGGACCGTTTCGTCCTCCAGCTCCTGCCCAACGCTGGACTGGGCGGAGGACGGGACCGGGGCAGCCGCGGGGAGCCCAAGCTCAACCCGTAACCCGGCCTGACCCTGCTCCAATTCTGCCATCCGTGCTTCGAGGCAGCGGTTAGCCTCGTCGAGGCGCTGATTTTGCGCCTCAAGACGAGCATTCTGCGCCTCGAGGCGCTTGTTCGTCTCTGCCAAGCGTTGGACCGACAGCGTGATTTCGTGTGCGGCATCTTTGAGGCCACGCACGAAATTTCCCTTCAGGTTCCGCGAACCCGCAGGCACCGTCTCTACTATGGCCACACTATTCAGGGCCCTTTCCTCGACCTGGGCCGTCCCTATCTGGCCCTCGTCTGGGAGGCGGAGCTTTTCCGTTAGAAGCGCCAGGCGCTCCTCGGCGTTCTGCTCCGAACAAATTAGCACCCCAACCTAACCTAACCTAACCTTTTTTTTTTTTTTTTAATTTTAGGTGGGCAAAAATGTCCTACCGCACACCCCGCTGCCCGGGGAGACAACGGGGTAGTGTGGGGCTCTCACCCACTAAAAACCCACCGTGCGCCCTCACCCGCCCTTGCTACGGCGGATCACGGGAACCGCGTCGTTTCTCCGCGATCCGCAGGCGGCAGCCCCTTCGGGCACCCTCTCTTGTGCTACGCCCCGCGCACTTGGGCGTCACACCTTCGCGGTAGGCTTCCGCGGACGGCAGGGAACTCCCCGACCCCACCGTCCGCAGCCTCGGCTAGGGCGGCATCAGGCGCAGGTAAGCGCGCGCACGCCGCCCCGCGCGCCGGCGGCGAATCGGGTCCGCGAAGGAGGATTCCTCCCGGGCCCTCTCCGCCGCCTCCTTCCGCGAGATGACAGCCTCGCAGAAGGCGGCGACCGCGGTCCAAGCCCTGTCACTGCCAACCATCGCTCGCGCAACGGCCGGCAGCGACAGGTCCACGCCTATGACTGCAGCGAGTTCCCGGCGCTGCACATCCCAGGCCGGGCACGACTCGAGCGTGTGCTGCGCCGAGTCCTCGCAGTCGCAGTGGTGACAGCCTGGGGTCATCTCCCTCCTAGCGATCGTGTGCAGGTATTTGCCGAAGCAACCGTGCCCCGACAAAACCTGCACCAACCGGAAGGTGAGGACCCCGTGCTGCCGCCCTGCCCATTCTTCCAAGATCGGCTGGAGCGCCCCCACGCTCCAGAGACCAGCCCGGGGCGTCTCCAGCCGAGACCTCCACTTTAGGACGGTGGCGCGGCGGGCATCTTCCCGCCACGCAGAGATTGCGCTTGGCGAGGGGCGGCTGCCCCCCGCCCACGCCGTCGACGCCCGCCGATAAACGTCGGCGAGCACTTCCGCCTCCAGATCCCACGGGGGGGTTCCGGCCAACGCGCAGGCTGCATAGCACGAGACCGTGCGGTACCCGCGTATTGCCCTGACCGCTACAACCCTCTGTGGACGCCACAGAAGGGCCCTATTGCGAGCGGCCAGGGACTCCGCCCACACGGGCGCGCCGTACAGTGCCATTGACCGTACTACCCCCGCGTGGAGTCGTCGACACGCGAGACTCGGTCCGACCAAACTCGGCATCAGTCGCCCGAGGGCGGACGCCGTGCCGACGAGCTTTGGCGCAAGACGGCGGAAGTGCTCGTCAAAGTGCCACCGTCCATCCAATACCGGGCCCAGGTATTTGATGTGGGCCTGGATTGGAAAGCCCACACCGTTGACCGTTATCGAGGCGCCGGCGGGTGGGCCACGTCGGGGCCCATGGAAGAGTAGGGCCTCCGACTTTTCAAGGGCCACCCTAAGCCCCAGCGCCTCGATCCGCCTGACCACCTCCGCGGTTCCTGAGGTGGCCAGCGTTACCGCCTCCTCGAGGGTCCCGCCCCGGGCTGTGACGAGCGTATCGTCTGCGTAGCAAATTACGCCCAGCCCGGGGGGGGCCGGCCACGGAGGACCCAGTCGTAGCCGATGTCCCACAGGAGCGGCCCTAGAACCGAACCCTGCGGGACGCCGCACGACATAGCCCTCCTTACAACGTCCCCTTCCCGGTCCACGAAGAGGACGCTGCGGCAGTCGAGGTAGTCCGCCACCAGCCGCCTTAGGTAGAGGGGCACTCCATGGTACCTGAGTGCCTCCTTGATGCAGCCGAATGGCAGACTATTGAAGGCGTTGGCGATGTCGAGCGACACCGCCAACAGCACTTCCCTCGAGGTGACGGCCTCCGCAGCCGCGGCCTTCAAGCGCAGGATACCAGGGGAGGCGACCCTTTATACGGAGTGTTGCCAGTATTATTATTATTATTCTTTTATTTACGATTATTTTTCCACTTAATACATTTTTAAATATAAATATATTATAAAAAATAACATAATATTTAAAAATATAAAAAGTGCGTAGACCTACCGGCAGCGAGTACAAGGACCAAACTGCCAGTGGTTAGGGTTCCAGAGACAGGAACCTCCTCACGATGCGTGCCGTGTCCAAAAGTACCGCTTTCTGTATCAGACCCTTAACCCAGCCACCTAACGCGAGCCTCTTGAGATGTTGATCGAGGCTCTTGGCTATTAGTCCGTTAACTGTTACAACTATCGGTACAATGATAGCCGAATCCACATTCCACATGTCAACAATCTCGTGCGCCAAGTCCAGATACTTCATCTGTTTATCTTTTTCGGCCTTCACGAGATTCTCGTCATGCAGAATGGTGATATCAACAATCAGCTCTCAGATCGATCAATCACCACAATATCAGGTTTGTTGGCCGCAACAGCCCTGTCTGTGATGATTGATCGATCCCAGTACAGCGTGATACGACCGTTTTCGAGAACTGGCTCAGCTGTATACCTGTATTTCAGAGCAAGTTGTTGGTGGATGATCCTGGCTACTTGGTTATGTCTGTGCAAGTACTCGCCGTTAGCAAGACGAGAACAACCCGAGACAAAAAGGCCTAAAGGACTCACCTGAACGGTGGCAGGCACGGTAGATATCGGCAGTACCGTCCCTAAGGATATCTCCGGTAGTTGTTCGTCATGATAACTTCGTCAGCAATTGCACAGACAAAACCTTCGGTTTCCCCAAAGAGGTTACCAAAACGTAGCCAGGACACGGAAGCTGAGAAGTCTACATCAGGCCCATGTAGGGCACGGTAGAATTTTCCGTGGAGCTCTTTGCTCTGCCATACGGCCCTGCGTTCATCAGTACTCAGCACTACTGGTCTGCGCCAGTTCTCCTTAGCCAAGGAGAGTGGAGTGAGTCCGGAATCTACAGTGACCACATCACGATGCATATCCCTATCAGTATGCAGGAAATATTCCCTAAGGTTGCACACCTCACGATTGTGCAAGGTCTTGGCATTTAAGAAACCTCGACCTCCACACTTTCGTGGAATGTACAACCTCATAACTGATGAACGAGGATGATGCATACGATTTGCGGTCAAGAGACTGCGGACCCTTCTATCCAAGGTGTCAAGTTCAGTCTGAGTTCACTTGAGTATGCCGAAAGAGTACATAAGAAGTGGCATGACCCAGCCGTTGCAGGCGCGCACCTTGTTTCCACCTGATAGAAGACTACTTAGTACTTTCTTCAGGCGGCCAAAGAAGCGCTCCCGCAACGATTATTTCATGTCCAACTCACTAATGCCTAAAGCTTGCGACATACCCAAGTATTTATAGGTATCAGTAACGAGAAGAGGTCGTAAATAAGTAAATCCGAGAGTTGAATTCCCTCGGATTCCACTACTCTTCCCCGTTTTACATGCATGACCGCACATTTGTCTACACCAAATTCCATCCCAATCGAATTACTAAAGGACTTGGTTAACTTTAGCAACTCTATTAGTTGGAATCTGGTGGAGGCAAACAACTTAAGGTCATCCATGTAATACAGGTGGGATATTTCACGACCATCACCTCGCAACCTGTAGCCCAGCCCTGAACTCTCTAATAGTGTACTGAGAGGGTTCATGGCTAGACAAAACCATAAAGGACTCAGACTGTCACCCTGGAATATACCCCGCTCAATCCTTATAAGCTCAACGCAGCAAACCAGAGTCTGCCGACACGCTGGATAGCTAAGAGCTGTTCTCCAGTGCCCCATACATGATTTTAGGAAGGTGCATAAAGTAGGATGAACTAAGCTTTTTTATAGTCTATCCAGCATGTAACCAAATCCTTTTTCTTACGGTAAGCATGTTGGCTAATTGCCGTATCAATAAGGAGGAGCTCCTAAGTACCACGGCCCCCACTCCTACATCCATTCTGAGAGAAAGACGACCGAATTTGTTTCAATATGATTAGAAATTTTTGTTCTCAGAATAGATGTAAGGACCTTATAGTGTCGGTAAACACGTAATTGGTTTATAATTACATGGTTCCGTGGTACTGCCTGATTTATGGAGCAAATGAGTGATGCCAGTAGTCATAAAATCCGGCAACGGCCCCGATTCCACAGCCGATTGAAACTGAGAAGCCAAACGAGCGTGTGAACTTCGTAGCCACTTAAGCCAAAAATTGTGCAGTCCGTCCGGTCCCGGAGACTTCCAATTTACCAAAGAGCGGACTGCACAGGCTACGTCTTGTTGTTCTATTTTGATTTGTTCCATCGCTGATATTTGTTCACAAGCTCGTTCAACATTCTCAATCCAATCGCCCTCAGTATGTATGATGGGCACCGACCAGATGTTGCGCCAAAATTTATTTGTTGTTTCAGCATCCGGCAGCTGTACATCACACACACCTTCACGAGGCCGCTCCCAGCTTCCATAAACTGACTTCTCATTTTTTTGAAACATGCGATTCACAGTATAGCGTTCCATACGTTTTTTGTATCTGCGAATTCGATTAGCCCATGCATATAGTTTTTATTTCAGGAGGTCGATGCGCTCCGTAACACGGGACATAAAATCTTGAGGCCTAATTCCAGTCCCCAAGAATGTCCGTTTTACGAAACGCATCACTCGTGGACGTGTATTGCCCATCCTGAAACAATTCTGTTTACCAATTAGCACCCTTGTCTCGGCGATACGGCACTCAATCCTGCACTGCCATACAGGTTTCGCATACAGCGGCCGCATAGTGGACTCCTTTTTTAAAATAGCGAGTCCAGCCATATGGCACACCGCAACGGCTGTACAGTACAAGATGGAGTGTGTATCGGCAAGATTTTCACTAGTGTCTAAATAACTAGGCAAAAGCGAATCAAGGGTACTAACCAGCAACATGTTCCTCCTATGAATGGGTAATCGAGGCAGATAGGGCCTAAAGTCTATTGGTTTGAAACTATAATCACGAATCGCATATTTCAAAGCCTCTCTTACCTCCTCGCAGTACTGAGTGTTGACAGAAATAGTCTCATCACCCACATTCTCGTATGACCTTTGTGGAACATGGTCTTGAACGGATGTAACAGTTATTGGTTGCGAAGGAATGCGGGTAACATGACTAGTCTGTATAAACTCCGAGCGTAGCCGATCAAGTACGGTGTCGTCCAACATGTGAGATCGTTGAATGGCCCGTACTTGGTCCGATAGTCGTTGATCCGAGACGTTGATGGCTGATTCCAGGCCCTGAAACAGAAGCAGCATACGGTCACGGTGAGCGGTAAGGCAAGTTCCTCCCTCTGTGGCCCCAAAATAGGCGCGCATGACATTTTCGTTTATAGAATTCGTCCATTTCATGCGCTGCACTTTACCACTGTCAGTGGGAACCCTGTTTGAAGCTGGTGGGCCTCGGGGTGCCAAACTAGCCGGTGGCCGGCCTCTCTTTCGCTGACGTACTGGTATTAGCGACGTCGGCGCTGAGTAGTACTCATCACTGGAAGAGCTCGGTGCGTGTGGTGTGACCGGTACCGCTGGTGCGATCACTGGTGGCTGCGGCGCAGAGCTGTGTGACGAGCCCGGGGGTGGTATGCGTGCTGCTTGTGCTTTTGATCTGGTTATCATATTATTAAAACGGTATTTATATCATTTTGTAGATTAGGATTTTCATCTTGACGTTTGGTCTCGTGTCAAATGTCATATTGTTACTACTTTATGCTTTTCTTCGTATTTTATAAATTTTTCAATAGATATAATATATAATTTGCGTTCTTCGGTTCTTTATATTTTACTGGATGTTGTTAAAAATATATAAATATTATAAAATAATATGTTTAATCAAAATCCATTCACAAATACAGTTAGCCGTTTTAGTGTTGCCAGATCAATTAATATTATTATTTGTTTTGGTTTGAAAGGCACGCTTCCAAAGCCCGGGGGCATGTTCGCGAAGCGCCTGATAAACTTCTCATCGCAATACGCTTGTGCATATGTGTGCATGCTAGTAATAATTTTTTTGTCATGATCTTTAATATTTAGATATTTTTATATATTTTTTTAGCATTTGACATGCTTAGTCACATAAACAAACACAAAGTGTGAAAATGTGAAATCGAAAATGACAGTCACGAGCAGGATTTGAACCTGCATCTCCTGGATACCATCCAAATGCTTTGCCAATTCAGCCATCGGACAAATGCTCCTGACTACTAATTTCAATAACACATTCATACTTAACATCTTGTGTGACGCCTGCGCCATCTGTCGTTTCATTGAGAACTTCAATGTTCTAGATGCCATAGAAAATATCTTTAGCTCTCGGACTAATAATCAACTTTCGATTGGTGCGCGTGACGCTTGAATGTTTATAAAGAAAACTCTTGCTGTGAGTGCTCTTTATAATGGAATAAAGTATGATTTAACAGTGAGTAAATCAAACTTTTTAAGGAGTAGATAACGCATAGGTGACAGCCCTGACAGCGCCCGCAGGGCGACAGCGGAGCGTGGGAAGCTAGAAGGGAAGTAGGTAGTAGTAGTAGTAGGCTTTTGTGCATGCATAAAAGAGTTTCGCTTCTATTCGTATTATTTATTATTAAAAATTTGTTTCGATGGTCGAACTTCAAATATTAAACAAGTCTCACAAAAATCACAAGTGATGCACACAAATGTCTATTTAAGTTACAATTATGATTAAAACATTTCTTACATATATCGCAACTGTATCTTATATATTATCAATATTATAACTGTATGGTTTTTTCACCTGTATGTACACGAATATGCCTGCGTAAGGTAGACTTGAAAGAAAAATATTTGTTACATAACTCACAACGGTATGGTTTTTCACCTGTGTGTACACGCATATGACAATTTAGTTCATACTTCTGACTAAAACATTTCTTACATATATCGCAACTGTATGGTTTTTCACCTGTGTGTACAAGGATATGCCTGCGTAAGGTAGACTTGAAAGAAAAATATTTGTTACATAACTCACAACGGTATGGTTTTTCACCTGTGTGTACACGCATATGACAATTTAGTTCATACTTCTGACTAAAACATTTTTTACATATTTCACAACTGTATGGTTTGTCACCTGTGTGACCATAGAGATGATTCCTTAAATTAATATTTGCTTTAAAACTCTTCTTACATATATGGCAACTGTATGGTTCTTCCCCTGTGTGTACACGGATATGACTACTTAACTGACCCTTTTGATTAAAACATTTGTTGCATATATCACAACTGTATGGTTTTTCACCAGTGTGTACACGGATATGTCTATTTAAAACATCTTTTTGATTAAAACATCTCTTACATATATCACAAATGTATGGTTTTACACCTGTGTGTACACGGATGTGAAGACTTAAGACACTCTTTCGACTAAAACATTTGTTACATATAGTGCAACTGTATGGCTTTTCTCCTGTGTGTATGGCGATATGCCTACTCAAGTCACTCTTTCGATTAAAACATTTCTTACATATATGGCAGCTGTATGGCTTTTCACCCGTGTGACCATGAAGATGCTTTCGTAAAGTACCACTTGCTATAAAACTTTTCTTGCATATATCGCAACTGTATGGTTTTTCACCTGTGTGTAAACGGATATGACTATTTAAGCTATCCTTGTTAGTAAAACATTTCTTACATATACTGCAACTGTATGGTTTTTCACCTGTGTGGACACGGATATGCCTACTTAAAATACCCTTTTCTTTAAAACATTTCTTGCATATATCACAAATATATGTTTTTTTACTTATGTGCACACGAATATGATTACTTAAGTCGCCCTTTCTCTTAAAACTTTTCTTACAAGTATCACATTTATATGGCTTTTCACTAATATGTCTATTTAATTGATTTTGGTTACATACGATATTTTTGTCCACAAAAGTTTCGTCGATAGATTCTAATTTATAAAAAAAATTATCATATCTCGTTTCTGTTTGAGCTGTACTTTGAGAGATTTCTTCCAAGTCTGGTTTCAGTTTCTCAGCAGCCAGGGTACCTGCATTACGTAAATACATGTGTAATAAATTGACAAAGGGAAGACATACATTCATCGAGTAAACGCGAGGTTCCATAAAAATAGTTTTGTTTCATACTGGCTTATGTTTAAAAAGTTATTATATAAATAATGATTGTAAAAATGTTACAAATAGTTCATTGGTGAATGTTGATTATGTTTGATTATTAAGATGTAGTAACAAGCAAACCACACTTTTTTACAATCATTATTTATTACAATATTCTTTTCTACTTTTTAGTTCAACTAGCTATTAAAGTATGTTTTAAACAATAATTTATTTTCTTCTTTTTAGTCTTAAAAATACATCAAAAGTACTCTAATTTAAAGAAATATAGCCTACTTAGCTGTGACAATTTTCCTTTTAACTTCGTCATATAGGTACCTATACTACTACCATGAATTTCTCACTGGACTCTAACAACAAATAAGCGTGATAATAGTTAGAGCGTTAAATTACAGCTTTCTAGTACTAAGTCTTTGAGGAAAGCTGCAATCAGCGGACGGACGGAGATGGCGAAACTATTAGGGCTCCTTGTTAGCTACGAAACCCAAAAACGGATAGACTTCTTAAATTATTGTATTATCATCATTCCTTGGTAAATGTGCAAATTTTTTATTGGAACTCAAGACATTTGGAAGTGAGTCAAAATCACGTTTAAAGATTCCATTACAAAGGCGTGTTAAAAAGAACACTTTTAATATAACTAATTAAAATAATCAAAACCGCCATTGCAAAAAAGTAATGCTATAAAAAGACCGAAATAAGATTTAAAATACTTTGGAAAATCCAAAACCGCACGCCTCATAATCTTCATTTTTCGCAATAAAATTGATTATTTGTTAAGTAACTAATAATGTATTGGTTTTACTAAGTATTTTTCAATAAATCACATAGATAGCGCTAATTTCAAAAAGTACTAATGTGGGTTTCATGTCTTATACGCCATCTAGCGCTTATTTTAAGAAGTACTTGCAAGGCGCCATCTGGCAATTAGTAAGAACAACAATCCATGAATTTACATATATACCTGCATAAGTGCATATAATATATATAAACATGTTAAATTGAATAATTTATTAAACTGTAAACAAAAACAATTAAAGAAAACAAAAAGACATCGCTAGTTTCCTTACAAAAAAAAGCAATATTGTGGTTCTATTTAAACAACAGCAACTGAATACATCTAAAAATGCCACTTGCGACATCTAGGGCTGCATTTGTCAATATCTCTTTTACTTTAAAACAGCGACATCTATCAATAGAAAATTGCAACTTTGGACAATATTATACGACTTATTTAAAAATCAATGAGTTCAACAAGAAATCTCTAAACCATTTATCTTCCTAACTTGGTTGCCTTATAATTTTATACTTTGTTCTAAGTGAAAACACTGTGACCCCAAGGCCACGCAAAAAAATTGTGGAATGTAAAAAAACAATGTACCGGCACCGGCCGCATAGATAATATAAAATATAGATAAGCAACTCTCCGTTTTTATTGGGGGACAGTAAAACTATTTAACGCAGCTGCCCCACAGATGGCATTAAATGAATTTATTAGCACACAAATCCACTAGATGGCGTTTATATCAATTTATTGTATCTTGGTCTATAATTAGTATGGGATATTGAATAAAAAAAAACATAACAGAGCTCAACTCAACAAAAATATTACCTATGTACATACAGTGGGACGTATAATATCATTAGAAACTGGTTTTAGTGTCGCGTCGAGCGTAAATGCCGTAAATATTCAGTATTTTTTTGTTTATTTAATAACAATTAAACCACATCGAATCAGACCGTGAAAAGTAATAGGGCTCTATTCCTAGTCATAATAATTCGTAAACGAAAAAAAAGACTCGATTAATTAAGTCTTTTGGTCGTTATTGTGTTAACATACATTACCTACAACTCACGGACGTCCAAGCCAGATTTTTTTCAAACAGTTTTTTAACTAGTTTAAATAACAAAAATGCCATCAAAAATATCATGAGTGTTAAAAATAGTGTTTGTTCTTTATATGTGTGTGTAGATATTATTTTACAAGTGCAATATATGATAAATAGAGAAATTTTAAGTTTGAAAAATCAGCTGTGCCGTGTCAACGGGGGTAGAACCCACCTCAACGCTTCGCTTATGAGGCGTGCAATAGAAAACAAGATTAATTCTCTCGCACCAGAAGTTCAAGAATCACGTATTATTATTAATTATAATATGTTTGCTTGAGGAGCATAAATGAGTAAAAGCACCATTTAAGCATAATAATATTCTGATGGACAGGAGCATTTTACAAAGGACTCACTGAATCCTAAACTAAAACTCGTATGTATGATCGTATTCGTGGACTGCGTTTTACTATATCATAATACATCAATAAATTTATAACATTTGATATCAAGAACTTTAGTTTGTTATTGAAGTGTAAACGTCTTTAGGCGTGTTGAGCACTTTGTGGGTGAACAGACATCACGAAACTCGCGTCATCGTCACCCGTAGACAGAGGATATTATAGAAAACTATCAGCGTATGCAGTGTCGAGATAGCAATAGTTTGACATACTACACTTCTCATCAGAAAAATCCAAACACTTCCCTTTTTATGGTTTCTGTCATAGATTTAATATATAGATAGATCGGCGATGCAAAAGAGTAAGAACATAGTATACGCGTATGTTAGAGCGAGATAGATAGACGAGACCACTATCATACACGCTATGGACCTGTATGAACCTGACATCAATCGTCAACGATACAAATTTCGCATATTTTAGGAAAATTACAAAAATTATCGTATAATTCTGTATTAATTGAAGTGTGTAATCATGGTTACGTGTGCAGTGCTCGGATGAAACTCATCTAAGAAAGAAAACATACAGAATTGTACATTTCACAAGTAAGTACCATGAAAATAATTTGTTGTTTATATTCAAAGCTAGTGAACTACCACAAACGCTGTGCTCATACACGGATGGGGAATTTTATTGCATTAAGTCATATGCATGCTCGGAATGCCTTCGAATTCAATATAAAAAGATAACAAATATGTGAATTTTGTGCTATTCACTATGTTTATTTTATAGAGATTGACACTATCGGTATTTCGGTACCGATAAAATTACATCTATGTGTCTATTATTGGGAAAGGCACTGTCACATATCTGGCACCTTGTGACTTCTTTTTATTCCCTAAAATAAAAAATCTGCTGAAAGGGATACAGTTTTCATCGCTGGAAGACGCGTTAGCAGCGTTCGAGAAGGCCGTGGAAGAGGTTTCTGCGGCGGACTGGAAAAAATGTTTCGAAAATTTGTATAGAGAGAAACTTTGTATAGAGGCTGGTGGAGAATTCTTTTAAAAGATTTAATTAAAATATTATATCCATAGAAGTTAGTTTTTTACTTTCTTAAAACTTTCTGAGTGTCCCACGTATTAATAAAACATGTTTTATTTCAGTTTTATTTCCATTCCCTCGAATATAAAATTTATTTGAATTCACTTTGCACCTTGTGACACTAATACAACACAATATGTCGATAGTCGCGTTTAGTGAACGTCCCAGCACTATTTGAAGTGCACACATGCACATGACACGCACACGTGTCAGTTTTGGTCTCGTCATAATTACTCTATAGCCGATCTATACGAGTATATATACTAAATCTATGGTTTCTGTCCTAATTTAACACAAAAGAGTTTTCATTCGATAAAAAAAATCACATGATTGTATAGCTGGCAGTTTGGCCATTACAGTGATAACCGAAAATTCTAAATTCAAAATTAGAATTCCATTTGTTTATCCTATAAATATTCACTGTTTTGAGACAAATGTGTGTTTAGAGTTGGAGTACATTTCACCTTTGAAAACAAAAATTAGCACATCTTAAAACTCTTTGTTCTGTGTTCTGTATACTGTATGTGTACTGTGACTTTGGGACGTCTGAAAAAGTTTTTTTTCTAAAACATATAGATACTTCGCCCGCAGAAGCCGCCCAAGTGGTGGCATTGCTGGATTCTTGACTTAGTCAGCGTGTTGTGGCTGAAAGATTGCATCTAAGCCTGTCGTCTGTTTATAGAGTCTACAAACGCTATCGGGAGACTGGTTTGTACACGCGCCGTTCCGGATCTGGCAGGAATCGGGTCACATCTGAGCGAGATGATCGATTTATTGTAACAACATCTTTACGAAATCGACGCCTTAGTGCTTTCCAACTGCAGCAGCAGCTTCATGTTGTACGTAGGGTGGCTGTAAGTGACTCTACAATTAGAAGAAGATTGAAGGAACGTGGAATGGCACCGCACAAGCCATCAAATGAGCCGAAATTAACAGCAGACCATCGAAGAGCACGGCTTAACCACAGAATAGATACTAGTCCTACGGACAGATACATCACTTGCATTAAAACTTGTCCAAAATCTATACTATTATAAAATTGTAACAGAGCTGTGTCTGTACATTTAAGATATTTGAGAAAAAATGACTGTATTAGGCTATACATATAGACGTGTCTGAACACAAAACAATTTTTTTTAGATTTTTTGTCTGTTTGCGCATCGCGCAAAAACTACTGAACGGATTTTGATGCAACTTTTCTATTTGATAGATCTCGATTAGACTTAACTACTGGTATACATTTTATACTTACTTACTTGGAAGCCAAGGCTAGTCTCTGTATAATAGCCTACAAAATCTTAATAATAATACCAATTGTTCGTAGCGAGAAGAAATGTACCTTATGTACACAGAAATACAGTTGAGATTGTTTTGCCCGCCGCATGATCCACAGGGAACCGCGTCATTCAACGAATGCGCTAGGGTTGCATCTATGGCGATTTTACTTACTTACTTATCATCACGCTATCTCCGTTGCGGGGTAGGCAGAGAGAACAGAGTGATAAAAGGCTCTATTTTAGCATACATCTCTCGCTTCCTCAACGTTTATAATTCTCTTTATACACTCTCCGGTTTCCGCTCGCCGGTTTCGGAGACTCCTGACTCCACCGACAGCAACAAAGCTGTCGTTTATAAAACTTAAACAAATATTTTTCTAGTAGATTCTATTTGATTACTTTTTATATCATTTTAAATGTTATTTTCAAGTTGGATTATTTTTTTATAAATTGTTTTTTTTTTTGTTGATCATATACGTTTTAGCTCTGAATTTTCGGTTACTAAATTTTATTGTCGAAATACCCTCGCGTCGACGAATACGAATCGCATAAATAATTTTATTTTAATCAATACCACAAACGCGAGCGCATAGGCACGCGTGCGACAGCCTTCTGTCGGTTGTACCGTGGGCGATACGCGAAACGGTAGGCATTTAACTCGGAGCCTTGAGCGAGTGATATACGCCTTTTTATTTTTTTTTGTTAAGGCGGGAAATAATGTTCCTAACCGCACACCCCGTCGTTCGGGGCAACGAACAGGGTTGTGTGGGGCCCTCACCCACTAAAGAAACCCGCGCGCCGTCTCTCCGCCTTTATTGGCGGGCCACCGGAACTATATTAGATTCCTTCAGTGGTGAGTGATATACGCCTGCCTTAACTTTGCACGTGAGCACCTAAATTGATCATACCTCCAGTGGAACAAAGTCCTCTTTTCTGATGAGTGTAAAATTATTCTGTACGGTAACGACGGAAGGAACAAGGTCTACAGAAAAGATGGAGAACGCTTTGCACAATGCTGCATTGAAGAAAAGGTCAGCTATGGTGGCGGTTCGTGGACCGTTTGCGCCAGCTGTGAATGAAGAAATGAATAATTAAATCATAATTGCACGCCTCATAAGCGAAGCGTTGAGGTGGGCACTATTCTCGTTTTACGCAGAACAGCTGATTTTTTAAACTTAAAATGTCTCTATTTAACGTATATTGCCATTGTAAAACAATATATACACACACATATCAAGAAAAAACACAATTTTTGACACTCGTGATATTTTTATGCCATTTTTGTTATTTAAATTAAAAAACTGTTTTTTTTTTAAAGTTCTGTCTTGGACGTCCGTTTGTTGTAGGTAATGAATGTTAACACGATAACAACCGAAATACTTTACTAATCGAGTCTTTTTTTTTTTTTCTTTTTAACTAGAGTATAACTACGAATAGAGCCCTATTACTTTTCACGGTCTGATTCGACGTGGTTTAATTGTTATTAAATAAACAAAAAAAATACTGAATATTTACTCTCTCGACACTAAAACCAGCGCTTACAGCGCTATACCTTTCATGAGAACTATTTCTATAGACCAATATAGAAGTACTTCTTAAAATTAGCGGTAGATGGCGTATAAGACATGAAACCCACATTAGTATTTTTTTAAATTAGCGCTATGTGATTTATTAAAAACTACTTACTTGAAATCTTCAGATTACGAGGCAGTTTTGAATTTTCCAAAGTATTTTAATTTTTTTTATGAATGATTGAATAATTTTGACTTACAAGTTTTAATTTTATTTGGATATCGAAAAATAACCCTCTTTGTTTATAGTTTTAAGTTTTCACTTCTGTTGGCAGTCCTCATGACTGCTTTAATTTTAGTATTTACACACTTTTTATTAGCTTCACCTGTATGTTTGTAACCGACTCCTTTGGGCGCGATTTTGACCCACTAAACGGCCAGATTTCGTTCAAACTTTGTAGATTTATCGAGGACCGATCACAATACACTAATTTGATAAAATTATTCGGTATTTATCGGTTTTTAGGGTTCCGTAGTTGTTGAATGTGTAAGTTGACGCGATCTCAACTAGAAGCCGTTGTCCCATGTTTCTGAATCGCGATATTAAGATGTGCACCGGCGGCATATATATACTCCTGAGTGAGCGCCGTCCGTCCGATCCCAGGACCGGCCCCTATTCAAGGGCCGCGATGGTAACTACAGCCAGGAGGCCACAAGGCCTCGATGCTGTTTCCGCACACCCCATTCCGGGGTGAGGACTGCGGTTTAAATAATTTAGACAGCCGCCGACCATTGCTCGGAACACGCGCGTTGTTTGCCTGTCTAAACCAGTCGCGATCTTTTATTATATTAAAGGTGTAGTGATAGTGCCGTAGTTTTATATTGAAGGGACCGCCTAGGGCGCCTAGGCGATAGAAGCCGGGGAACATATCAAGTGGATTAACCACCCGCTTGTTATGTTCCTCAGTGAACGCATTGTCGGTAATCTTAGTAGAATCCATGGAGCCAACACCCAGCCCATCAAAAGGCCCTTTTAAGGACCAATCCCATGCTCATGTTTTGCAGCACGATACCACCGTATGGTCCACCGTAACCACTACAGCCACCGGGACCACCAACCCAGGAACCACGGCCACCAGCCCAGTAGCCACGGTAACTACTGTGTCAGCAACTCAGCAAGACACCACCACTCGTGCTCAATCGAAATACTTAGGGCCTGATAGGGCAGCGTTATCACCGATGGGGCAACTCGAGTGTGATATTCTCACACTTGCCCGGCTAATCCAGGTCGGGGCGCTATCGGAGGGAATGCTGTCATGGACGGCACTGTATACTAGATTGCAAGAAGCAGAATTAGAAGGCGTCGAGATTAGTACGGAAGATAGGGTAATCCTAGAGTTTGCCGCTAACGCTATCGTCTCACTGTTACCAGTAACAAATGTTACTTTCACACGAAGGCGAAAGCCGACAAGCCCGCCGGCCACGGACGACAGTGTAAAGCGCCTGCGCGTGCGCTCACTATCGCCTACACCGCCTGGGAAGAACCCCCAACGTAGGGTTGTGACCCCGGTAAGGGCCCGCTCATCAGAAAACGTCGGGCGTATGATCTGCACCCAATTTTTAGAAGACCAGCCTAAACTGCAGCGTGTCAAAAAAGCCGCTGGAATAACACCAGCGCAGAAAACGCTGACAAAAACCGCCCAAATCGAGCATTGTGATTGGCCAACAGGAGGCTCGCAGCATCGCGCATGTAGCACAACTTGCGCGACCAAGCAAAGTTACCTCATACGCCAGGACGGCAAAAAAGAGTAACTATAATGAATGATGCTTTGCAGCCGTCAACATCTACAGCTACGTCCAATCAAGATGTACCACTGCCACCAAAGCCTAAATACCCACCCCTGGTGGTGGAAAAGCTAGATAATTGGACTAAATATTTTAAAATATTAGCTTCCAAATTGGGCCGTCCGCCAAACGGACGAGCGAGTGGGCGTGGTATACGCTTTACCCCAAGCGATGAAGATGAATACCGCGCGATACAAACCTACTTAGGCCAATTAGAGAAAGAGGAGAACATTAGCTGGATTTCCTACTCGCTGCCGGGTCGCTGAAGACCTAAAGGTAAATAAGAGGCCTCCCTGTGGATACTGATCCTGAAGAAATAAGAGAAGCTTTAATAGAACTGGGATACTCGGCCAAATATGTAAAGTGCATCCAGGGAAGACAGGGACGCCCGGGGTGTGTATTTTTCGTCCAACTTAAGAAGACCCCTGAATTGATACCTAACATATACAACGTAACAGTTACTTATGATGCCAGGAATTAAGATCATTGATACCTAACATATACAATGTAACAGTTACTTATGATGCCAGGAATTAAGATCGAGGCATGGCGCAGTAAAAAGGGCCCTGCCCAACGTCACAGGTGCCAAAAATTTAGGCACAGTTCACACAATTGCCACCGCCCCCAAGCGTGTGTTAGATGCGGTGAACCACACTGGGCCGGAGAGTGTTCGCGTCCTAGGGCACAACCTGCTACCTGTGCAAACTGCGGGATGTCTCACCCCGTAGACTACGCGTCCTGCTCGGTATTTAAGAAGGAGATCGGCAATAAGAGAGCGGGAGCCATTGCATCCACGTCGTCTGAAAAGACTACTCCGGTAGCCCGTCAAGACGTACAGGAGACAGCCACCACTTCCCTAATGGCCCCAGCCAATATGCCAGGAACTGGGAGCGAGAAGAAAAAGAAAGTCAAGAAGGCCAAAGTTAAAAAAAACACCAAGCCCTTACCAAAAGAGCAGGATAAAAATCCGTCACTGAGCCAGGCAATAGGCGCTCTGGAAGAGATTCTTGAGTCAGTCCAGGCTGGCGAAGATCCTGAGTTAGCAACACTCAGTTGTTTAATGAAAATACTCGGCAAAAACGAATCAAATTAAAATCGTACACTGGAACGCGCAGTCGCTCTCGGATAAAAGAAGATTATTAATTAACTTTATCCGTGAGAATGACGTAGATATACTGCTGATATCTGAAACGCATCTTAGACAATCGATGTCCTATAAAATACCCAACTACACAGTATACTCGTATAGGAAGGACGAAGTTAGCCCAGAAGGAAGGGCCTATAGAGGTCTGGCAGTTATCGCCGAATCACCCACCAGCCTCCTACATCCTACCTACAACGGACTACCAATCGTTCCAAGCCCTGGGTGTGCTAGTGAATATTGATGGAAGAAACCACCGCATATACGCGATATATAGGCCTCCATATAACTACGTAAATACAACGGTGTTAAAATCACTACTAGGCGATGGAAATATACCAACGTTAGTCGCCGGAGATATCAACGCGAAACACACCCAGTGGAACTCGACGAAAATCGACCTACAGGGGAGAAGACTGCACAGCGATGCGGTAGCCTGTAATTATGAGATACAGGGACCACAACATTACGATCCCAGTGGCAGGGGAGACGTAATTGACGTTACAATCACCAAGGGTGTTAAAACCACACTAGCACAACAAGTGATGCCTGATCTCCAGTCGGACCATCGGCCGGTGTTGCTGACACTAAAGGCTCTCCCAAGTAGAGTACCCGCCCCCTCTGGGAGGCGGAAAATCTGTTGGGAGGCCTTTACAAGAGTGGTACTGCAAAGTACAAAATCCTCCAGCATCTGCTTGGCCTCTGATGTGGAGCGTGAAGTATTAGCAACCACAAAATATATACAGGATGCTCTCAAAATAGCGACACCCACTATTCCACATGGTGGACGCCGTGACAGTCTTCCTATATCAATTAGAGAACTATTGCGAGAGAAAAAAGAGACTAGGAAGATGTGGCAGCAAACAAGATGCCCGGCGATTAAAAGAAAATTAAACCTTTTAATCGATAAAGTGAAATCTAAGCTACAGCAACACTCCACAACAATATGGGAACACCACATCCGCGATATCACTAACCACATACCGTCAGTCCACCGACTTTGCCGTCAACTCGCGGGGACCACTCAGCCAACACGTCCGTTGCTAGGCAGCGACGGAAATGTCTGGTTCGAAGCCAAGGATAGAGCGGAGATTTTTGCAAGCTACCTAGAATCCCAGTTCCGCCCTAATCCGTGCAATGATCAAGAACACTTAAGGTATGTACAAGAACATCTCACACGCTACTTTGGTGGGGAGAAAGACGAAAATGAAAAGGCCATCTTCTTCTCTCCTAGCGAAGAAAGGAGTCATAGCCCGCTTACCAAACAAGAAAGCACCGGGACTAGATACCATAACTAACGCTGCTCTGAAAAACCTTCCATTGAAAACAATCGCCACCTTAGCGCGCATTTACAATGGTATCGTGAGGTCAGAACACTTCCCATCCTCGTGGAAAACAGGGAGTCATAATGCTGCCTAAACCCGGAAAAGATCTGAAGCTACCAGCGTCTTATAGACCCATTACACTACTGAGCACTCTCTCAAGTGTTTAAAAAATTATTTATTGAAGAGCTGCGACCATATATACGAAGTACGGGTTTAGGTCAGCCCATTTTACGACTCTACAAGCCACGAGGATGGTGAACGAGATGGCAACCAGCGCCAACTAAAAAGAAATGGTGGCAGTAATTTTGCTGGACATAGAAAGGGCATTCGACCGTGTATGGCACGATGGTCTAATTTATAAAATATCCACCACAAAAGCTCCGCGACAAATAGTTAAAGTATTAGCATCCTTCCTAAAAAATAGGAAGGTAGTAGTGGCAGTGGAAAAAGCCCTATGTGAAGAAACACCCGTCCTAGCTGGTATGCCACAGGGTAGCTGCGTCTCACCGGCGTACTACTCGTGAGCTATTGTACACGCCCCACGTTATGTGAAGAACAGTACAATTACCCGTGACCTGAGACACGACGTAATTGATACTTTTAACACCTAGCAACCAGGATGTTCACGAAAGCGGACACATCAGATCATGTACACCTGCATGATATAGCGCCGTTGCATGCAACACCACCGGAACAAAAGGGGAAGAGGAAAATGAAACCTTTTTCGCGAGATTTAATAGTAAATTAAGAAGCCACAGTAAAAAGAAATATCTGGTGATACACTAGTGTCGGAGCCCGCGGGAACCAGTGCACCGGTTAGCTGGGCCTCCCCCAGGGGTCTCACCCGGCATGGCCTGATTGCCCGGGCATACCCCGGTGACCTAGGTTACCGACACTTAGAAACAGGAATACTATAAATTATAGTAAAAAGACTAGTCTGTAGTTACAGAGTAAGACGAGCCAGGGTAAGAGGGCTTTGCCCTGATCCCCTCACCCACGCCCCCAAGTAGGGGTAAGGAAGAATACCACAGAAAATAATTTTTGCTTCTATTATAGTGTAGTTATTTATCTATGTTCTACTTTCATGTAGTATTACTTTACTCTTTGCTTCGTACTTTTGATACTATTTTGAGACTAAAAAGAAGAAAATAAATTATAGTTTAAAAAACTAAAATAACACGCTATGCTTTAAATTTAAATAGCTAGTTGAACTAAAAAGTAGTAAATAATATTACAATAATGATTGTAAAAAAGCGTGAGGTGCATAATCAAATGTTATAAATAGTTCCCCTATATAGTAAAAAGCACCCCACGCTTTTTTACAATCATTATTTATTGTAATATTATTTACTACTTTTAAGTTCAACTAGCTACTTAAATTTAAAGCATGTTATTTTAGTTTTTTAAACTATAATTTTTCAACACGCTTTATATTAGCTTCGCCTGGATCTATCTAACTATGTAATGAAATCTTTGACTGTAATTTTCACCGACTCCAAAACATTGGCATAAATTACTAGTAGTAGTTATGTTTCAAATGGTGAGTAAGAGCGCCGGAGGACCAGACCCCCACCCTATCTTCTCCTTAGTATCTTTACCTATCCACCTCCTGTCCCTTTCCTTGGGAGATTGCGACGCGCGTGTGATGCCTTATTATTAGGAGGAGCCATCAACGTTGACTCCCAATCTCCAAGACTGCTTTTAGATGTCTTGTCTATACGACTCATGCCATCTATCAGATGCATATACATGCATTATTCCAATAGTAATATATATAGTAAGTTTGATTTTGCAATTAACATTCATGCTATTTGATGGAGCCATTTTTAAAATATTTTGATCTGTATTTTAGCACTGCTGAGACATGTTCTGGACAAGCTGGACCGATTTGGACAGGACTATAGCAGATAGATGATGTTATTATAAGAAGTAACTTAGATTACTTTTATTTTGGAAAAATAATAAGGGTTCAACACAAAAAAGAAAATAACTAAATTCCACATAGGCAGTGGTCAGGTAGTTACTTTAATATAATACCACGTTGGCAAGTAGACGCCTTTTTACTATAAACTAAAAAACTTCATATATAATGAGTGTCATTGAGCCCTATCACAGATATGTATTGACAATGATATAACCCTACAGTGGATCAAAGGACACAGCATGATGCTGCCGATAAATTGGGAAGGGGGGGCTCGGAGATGATTGTGGAAGGACCAGAGCCTATTCTAACCCTGCCATTCGCCTTACTACGACAAAGCACCAAAAATACTGCTCTAACTTAGGTACATGCCAGCAAGCCAGAGAGGCCCTTCTGGCAATCTACCCCAGGCTGTCACTTAAGCTATGGCGTTTGAAGAGGCCTCAGCTCCGGCTCCTAATGGGAACCATTACTGGACATGCTCTATGGAACAAACACTTATTCACTCTAGGTGTTGACAGCCCTCTTTGCAGAGCCTGCATGGCGGCAGACGAAACAGCCATTATTCTTAAATGCATGGGGGTGGCAGAATACCGGGTAGGACACCTCGGGTCTCCGAGGTCTCTCCCAGCAGTCGTTGGCAACTTCAAGGGTCTGCTAGGCTTTCCGGGGATACTGGGTTGGCAAGAGTAGTGCCATCAACCTATCACGCAAAAAAGGCGCACCTACAACGTCAAGCTTCTTACTGTTCCAACATTGCGCACTGGTCTCTTTCCACTGTGAGAGGAACTCAAGTCACAGTCCGTCACACAGATCAGTGCAGAATAACAGCCGCTGCTTTAAGCAGAATAAAGTGAAGACAAGAAATGAACATCATTTTACAAGAGCACTTACCAGTTTTAATGTAGTCCAAATCTTTTCTGTTCAACACAAACCTAACTGGTGTATTATCACTGAATTGTGTAGAAGCCGTGCTGTGATCTGATTGGAAGTCATCTAGTGACTCCATACACTGGAGGATGTGTTCCAGTTTTACATCATTTTCCACACTGAGTTCTGCAGATTTTGAGGGTGACTTCATACTGTGAACTGATTGGAAGTCATCTAGTGACTCCATACACTGGAGGATGTGTACCGGTTTTACATCATTTTCCACACTGAGTTCTGCAGATTTTGAGGGTGACTTCATACTGTGAACTGATTGGAAGTCATCTAGTGACTTTATACACTGGATGATGTGTTCCAGTTTCACATCATTTTCCACGCTGAGTTCTGCAGATTTTGAGGGTGAGTTTGTACTGTGATCTGATTGTAAATCATCTAGTGACTCTATACACTGGATGATGTGTTCTGATTTTATGTAATTTTCCGCAATCCATTCTGCAGATTTTGAGGGTGAGTTGTACCCTGCTTCTCTAGTGTTGGTGTTGTAGCTTGCTACGTCATCTTCTGTTTTAACAATATCTTGCCCCATATATTCCATGATGAAATCCTGGTTGGCAGTGTTGTCATGTGTAACTGTAAGTACAATCAGAACAAAACATCATTTATCACTTCAAAACAATTTAATATATGTTTATAATTCAAATTGTTTGTAGTTTTCATACATAAGTATTAATATAATGTTCACAACAAAACAAATGACACTTTAATTAGTACCTTCAACTGTTTCCTTCTTAACTTGGACATTGGCATGTATCACTCCTGAGGGATTCATAATGGGATGTTTATTATCACCCATCTCTGGAGTTACAGGCGCACAACTCAAATGTATTACTGGGTACACTATTTTCTATGAGTTCAAATTTTGTATGAGCGTTGGAGTTTACTGTAATACAAATATTTATTAACTTTTAAGTATTGTTTTGACTGGAATAATTATTGTGAAGATGGAAAAAAACCCATTTCCATAATACTAACAAAGAGTATATACCAGTCACAGAACAATATTACTCAAGAGATACCAGTGGGGGCACAGTTCTTCTTCTTCTTCCTTTGGGTTTTTGGCTTTGCGTCACATTGCTACTTTTATTTCATTTTCATTGGATGAAATTAAAAAAAAAATCATATGATTTCACAAGAGAAATTTCATTGACAATGATTTTTCATCCCACGTCACACGTTTCGTATGCTAGCATAAAATGAAGTAGGAAGTTTTGTATGAATACTCCTAACGAAGGTTTATTTTATCTATCTATTGGTCTCATTTACACTAATCTAACATATGTATATTAACACTATACATATACATATACTGACTTACTAAATAAAAAATAATAATCTTTACCTATATAATTACAATAAACTATGTACTGACTGATGTACAATGAAAGTAAGTAAATCGCAAACAATCATCGAAGACACACTCGACTGACTGAGCTGTGGTCTGTGATAATAATGAAATGGTTTCATTCATGTAAACAAACACGTGATTTTGAGATCTGCGACAAATGATTCCAAGGAAATTAATACTTTACGTCACTTAATTTAAAGTCTATTTTTAAAATACTCTTTTAGGATACTCAAGGTCAAAACTGAGGCATATAGTACTAAAACGTCGCATGCGTGGTGCTACGCTCCGGCGACGAATCATCTAAATATAGTTTGTTCTTTCTATCACGCCAACAGTGAGCGTGATAGAACGAACAAACTATATACCTATCTAGTGGGCGCGATTCGTCGCTCGCTAAGTCGCTACTCGCTCGATCCCGCGATTTCACTGAGTGTGACGTTTCACAGGCCAAATGAAGAGTGGTAGCAGATGCGAAGTATGATAATTCAGTTCATATGAAATTTCACATGCTACTTGTGAAATGTTCCAAGCTTACACAGGACCCAATTCCGCCAGAGTCCGTTATGTATGATTACTTTACTCTATGCCGTTATGGTAGTATCGTAAACAGAAGAGATTGCAGCGGTTGGAGCAGAATTTGACCAGTTTAATGAACAGGTATAGATACGACCGAGATGGTTTACTGAAATAAATGACAGGACACTAGGAGTGTTCGTTATATTAAATAAATAATAAAATCACTTGCTATTTATAAATAGTCAGCCCCGTTATTTATTTCACCAGGCAACCGTTATTTTCGATTATTTTTATTATATAAGCGCTACCACAACCGCTATGCCACGAACGACACACTAGAAATGTGTAACTCAGGAGTGATTGAAACAAAAGATGTATAATCTTTCAAAATGTGTAATCAATCTTTAAATCTTTGGTTTCGAAAATACATCTTTAACTCACTAGCTCACTACGTTAGGATTGAATAGATAGAATGGATAGAATGATGGATGTAGATTTAGAATGAGACAATAGATAAAGGATATTGTGAATTGAAAAGAGATAACATAAGTTGTAGGCACGCACAAACGGACTCTTGAAATACAATGACGATAGGTACACAGAAACTTAGACTCTGTCGTTTTAGTAAAAAGCTCAAAACCAGTTGCGACTTGAGGGAATGAGAGAATAACTACATGAATCAATAGATATTTGCATCACTTATGATCAACTGAATGAATAACGTCATTCGTAACCAAAGATTTAAAAGAGTTAAAGATTTAAAAGAGTGATTTAAATCTTTCGAAGAAAAAGATTTATAAATCCCTGATCTCATTGGTGATTTAGTTTGCGCATCTCTACGACTTTTAGTATGATTACTTTACTCTATGTCTACGACACACTACACCAGTGTTGCCAGGTCAGATTTGTAATTTTACAGTGTTTAGCATATAAAAATACAGTAGTTTGGTATAAAAATACAGTAAAACGCTAACTTAAATACAGCGCTTTTACAGTAGGTAAATTTAAATACATATTTAAAGAAAAATTACTATCTGTGTCACTTGGAGAAGGATAAATTGTATTGCTCTTGACTGTATTTGTAATTAAGAGATATCTTTTTTGTTTATTACGCTAATTTTCCCATCGCACTGTGTTTGAATTTGGTAGACTATCAAATTATATAGCCAGTATAGCTATATACTGGCTATTGAACATTAAATAAATTTTGATATTGACGATTGAGTAAGATTTTGATTTGAAAAAAAAACCATGAAGAGTACCTCCATTAGGTATTAAATTTATTTTTTGAAACTAATAGTGACAAAAGAAATTTATAATGCTAGGCATCCTGTACAAAAGTATTTTTCATTACTCATACTCTGAAGTTGCCTGAGGAGCGGGTAAAAAGTAATACTTTTCAGCCTTAGATAAACGATAGCAATAGATATGACATGCGTACACCCGTAAGGGACAGATATAAAGTACATGCAAAAACAGTGATGTCAGGTTATGATAAATTTTCCCCATTAATAATTATTAACTACTAAATACGCAGTTATATTATATTGACTAATGTGTCGTTACAGATATACACAAATAGAGCAAACACTCGTAGCCATCACGAATATATTTATCATGGGTTAGAATCAAACCCACGATCTCCAGTTTCGCAGTCAGGGTCACTAAGCACTAGACCACCAGGCCGGTTAAGGAATGAGTGAACTATATACAAATAAACACATTTCATTCGCGTTACAATAACTGCGACCATAACTTGACCACTGCTTGCTGCCAAGCGTGATCTAGTGCCATGCTTGACGGCGAAAGTATAAGTGGAAACGCTATGCGGATATATGGCGGATATAGAGGAAGGGGGTATTTTGCCCTCTCCCGCATAGGTGAGATCAGCAAACAGAGGCAGATTCTATTAATATTACAACATTTATATGTTGTTGCCACATTATTGTGACAGGACTAGGGTAAAATAGTAAGGTAAATTAATTTAAAAATTGTTTATTATCCTTTATTAACCATCTATTTTCCATCCTAATAATTTTGCAATAGGACAATTTGCTGAGGTCTTTCAAAACTTCAAGTCCATATTCACTGACCATATTTATTTACATCTTTACTAGGGATAGTTTTTGTATGACCCCTCGGGAAATTTACAGCTACTGTTTAAACAAGTGAGCATGAATACTAAAACTTCTCTGGCCACAGGTTGCACATTATCTTCTACGTGCTGCCATAACATCTTCTTCCATGTAGTTCTAAAATGCATATAACATAATTGAATTAAAAATATAATTTTATGATATATTTGATCATTACTAATATTACAAATGCGAAAGTGAGTTTACTTATTTGTTTGTTAAAAATTTGCCTAGTGCTGGCTGGAAGGCTTCACAAGCTATCAAGAATGTCTATTAGGTTTACAGGCTCACAAATAATCACTCCACCACCTATACCGGGAGTATTGTCAAGCCGCTGTTCACCATTTCATTTAAGTTATGAAATGAAAAAATTAACAGCTATCTAGATATTTTTATATACTTTTTTAGCATTTGACATGCTTAGGCATATACATTAATTTTTCACTTTGTGTTTAATTAACAGCTATCTCGTGCTACGACCAAAACACACCGATGTGCTTCATGGTCGACACGTGAGATGGTGGTACCAACCCGCTCGGGCGCTATAGCGAGCACTCCCACTTGTTACCCAGCCCTACCACCAGTAATGCAATGGGTGATAACTGCTTACTTCCCTTAGTCGTCTGGTACCATAATCTTGGGAAAGAATGAGGTGGTGACACTTGTATTCTTAATCCGTCACCATACGGAAACCAGCTAATAACGCGATAATAACCAAAATGAGGCGTTATTCCTGATCCCGTACCAATAACGGGATAAAAATACGTACGTGTGCCAAATACTACCCAAATCCATCTAGTCATATTTTGCGTGATTAAGTAACAAACAAATAAGCACATATGGATTAGTAGTATTTAGTTTAACAACATAAATTTAAATTTAAACAATTTTTTAAATATCAATTTCATAGAACTTACATGTTTCAATAATTTTGGAAGTGCGGACTTATCCAAAAACACCTTGCGCTGAGTTTTGCAAAAGAAGTGTCTCTCAAAGTGCTTTGAAGAAGTGTGTGTGTGGATTTCTACTGCATACACCCACGCAGTAGAAATCCTACTTAGCCGCTCAGTAGCCAGCTCATCTTTATTCACTCGGTCACTTTCTTATCTTTATGGAATCTGATAAATACACAACGAACTATTGTAAAATCTCTAGAAACGAAGTTTTCACACTGGTGATAGGGCTGGGTACCGTCACTCGGTCACTTTCTTATCTTTATGGAATCTGATAAATACACAACGAACTATTGTAAAATCTCTAAAAAACGAAGTTTTCACACTGGTGATAGGGCTGGGCCGTGTGGGGCCGGCTTTAGAATTACCCCTTTCTACCCACGGGAGTCGTAAGAGTCGACTGAGGGAATACCGGGAAAGTGGGCAGCAGCACTCCCTCGAGTATTAGCAACATCCACTGCGATCGCCAACCCGCCTGCCAATATCCAGCAGTGGACGCTAAAAGGCTGATAGATGGATGGACCTAGTGGGAGTACTCACTTGGTATCGGGGCCCGAGCGGGTTAGTACCACCATCTCCCGTGTTACCGGCCATAAAGCACATCGTTGCGTTTTGGCTGTAGCCGTTTATGCTTTCATTTAATATCTGTGAAATTAAATGGTGAGAAGCGGTTTGACAATGCTCTCGGTATAGTTGAGTCCATGAGTGACAGTTAACATTTACCATCAGATGGGCCTTGGCTCGTCTGCCGCTAAATGCTATAATAAAATGGTTAATATAATTTATCCTTAACCGCTATGCATAAAATGCTGGATAACTTGCCTAAACTGAAGAATCCGCTTACCTTGACTTTAGACGGCCAACTTCATTAGTCAGTTAATACTATAAAAATTTAGCAATCAATTATACGATTTATGCAATGTATTATACAATTTTGCGAGGAATTTAAGACAGCATTTCGTATATTTTTGTATTTAGAATTAAATTTTTTTCCCCACATAGATGGGTAGTATAATTCATCTTAACCGGTATCCCTTAAATACTAGATAACCAGGCTAAATTGAATTTACTAGGCATACTGTTTTTTTTTGTAATTTCAAATCTTTTTACCTTAATTATTTTTTTGCTTTCTTTTATAAACAGCAATTTATGTACCTTTCTTTAGTTTTTTAGAAACTGTTTTGGTTAGTAAGTACTTATAACGAACGTAAACAAATAATAATGCACGCTCTTTAACAAAGTACTAGTGATTCCAAATGTATGGACAGTAGGCTTAGAAACGCATAACAAATAAATCGACGCGCAAACATCGAGTGCCGGGCTGAACGTCTCCGAGTACGAGTACCGACGAACGTCACCGGAACTGACCAACCGAGCTTGTGAGTGTGTGACGCGTCGGCGCCGTACGCCAATATACGCGCCTATATGGTAAAATAGTAGCGAGTCTATATTATTCTTCGTAACATACGTTACACCTCCACCCTTATTTAAACACTACTATAATAAAATTACTTAATATTAAAATAATAAAACACACATTTTAACCTATCCTACATAGAACATACTAAGTTTGAATTATAACAATAAACGAATGACAAATAAGCAAAACATATTTTAATCGATATCTTCAAAACCGTACCTGCGTACGGGTTTCTTAAGTCTTTTAGGGCGGTTCACGGGTAAGTCCACCTGTGGGCTTTCTGTTAACTCGTCAACTCGGTCCGGTAGTTCTGAACGCGACTCGCTTGCCTTGGACTCCACGAACTCCTTATCTATGTTTAGATCACTTACGGTTTCAGATGTCGAATTCTCCACGATTGATCTATCACTTAATGATTCCGATACCGCATTCCTCCCGTCTAATCCGGTATCCAGTGATGAATCGCTATGATCTCCAAATAGCATCCCATAACTACTCCTCCTACCTTTAATCTGATCTACATGTCTTTTTAAGAATGGACCACCTTCCTTGCCTATAACATAATTACGAGACCCAATTTTTTCAACTATCTTACCACCTAGCCATTACACACAGTTACGTGCCCACACAGAGTCACCCACATCCAAACTTCTAGCTGTACCTCCTGCATTATATATTTGCCTTCGTTGTGCTTCGCAAACACTAGATTCCACTTGGCTATCCTCTCCCAGTAAATTTAACCTAGTCCTTAAGTTTCTTCGCTGTAATAACATAGCTGGAGATACATCAGTAGAACTATGTTCTACATTTCTATACATCATAAGGTAAGTTTGCAGTGCTTCGTCTAATTCAATCCCGTCCCTTAACGATTTCTTAATAGCGCGCTTGCAAAGTTTGACTGCGTTTTCCGCGGCGCCGTTAGAAGATGGATGATAGATTGGTGTGTAAGTGACTTTAATACCGTTATTATCCATGAGTGTCTGATAATCCTTACTATTAAACGGTGGACCGTTGTCTGAAACAACTTCTTTGGGTAGCCCAAAACGAGCAAATGTAGTACGAAGCACCTTAATAACTGCACTAGCTGTAGTTCGTGGCATTAAAACTACTTCTAACCATTTACTTGTAGAATCTACAAGTACCAAGAATGTTTTACCTTGAAACGGTCCCAAAAAATCTACATGTAAGCGTGACCACGGCTCTGTGATATAGGGCCACGGCTGCGGTGGCACTTTCGGCGGTGCAGCACTTTCTAGACAACACGTTATGCACTGCTTACAAGTAGCTTCTATATCACTATCAATACCTGGCCACCATACAATACCACGCGCGAGGCTTTTCATTTTTACTATACCTAAATGCCCTACGTGCAATTCTTTTAGCACTGGTTCTCTTAGTTTACTCGGAACAACTAACCGATAACCCCATACTATGCATGCTCTGTCTAAATACAGTTCATTCCGTCTCGTAAAATATGCCTTTAAGTCAATATCTTTACACTCGCTGGGGCATCCTGTTTTTATAAAAATTATTACTCTATTGAATATGTCATCCTTACTAGTATATTCTCGCAAGTTTTGCCTCGTAATGGGTAAATGATGTTGAATGAAATTCAAATATGTATATTCTTCATTTAACTGTTTCTCTTTGTCTACTGGTAAACGAGACAAAGCATCCGCGGCATTCTTATTACTACGTACATATTCTATGGTGTAATCGTACCCGGCTAGAATGACCGCCCAACGTTGCATTCTACTAGCGGCCATGACCGGTATTCCCGTTTTATCCCCAAAAATCGTGACTAGCGGCTTATGATCTGTCCTTAATATAAATTTTCGCCCATACAAATATTGATGGAATTTACGTACCCCATAAATTATAGCTAAAGCTTCGTGCTCAATTTGTGAGTACCGTAGTTTCAGCCGTATTGAGTACTCGTGATGCGTATGCCACTGGTCGCTCGTTTCCATCTGAGATGAGGTGTGAGATAACAGCGCCAACCCCCACACTATTCGCATCTGTCGTCAATACCAGCGGTAGGTTAGAGGAATAGTGAGCTAATATTTTGCTAAATATCAATAGACATTTTACTTTCTCAAAAGCTTGCATGCATGGCACACTCCATTCATACTTCATAATAAATAATGCTACGCGTGCATTTTTTAACTCATCGACGGTAAGATTCCCGCCGCAAAATGCATTCCGGTTGCGCAAATTAAAAATAAAGCACACACGCTCGCAGCATACGCTTGAATTGAGAAAATCTATTAAAAGGAAAATATGAAGTATCCGTTGTAGTGGTAGTAAACATGTATGTTTTTGCTGGCTTTAATTCAGGCAAATCAATATGTGCTACGTGGGGCGTATTTGCAATAACTTCTAAACAATCAAATAAAGGTTTTTGCAAAAAGGATGGCCCTTCCCACCATAACGTGGATACTCGCAATTCTTCTAGCCCGAGTCCTCGAGAAACCAAATGGGCGGGGTTGTATTTTCCGTTTACGTGACACCATGGTACATCCCTGGTTAGTTCGTGAATTTCAGCCGTTCGATTTTGCACGCAAGTTTTTAGTAAATTGGGAGCCATGCGCAGCCAACCCAATACAATAGTGGAGTCACACCAGAACATCACATTATCAAACTGACAGTGGAGAGACTCACGTACCCTTTTAAACAGTCTAGAACCTAGTAAAGCTCCGCATAGTTCTAGTTTAAGGATACTTATGAGATTTAACGGTGCAACCCTACTTTTCGAGCAACACAACCTCACAGTCACTGACTGGTCTCGATTTACTGTGCGAATATAAATACATGTCCCGTATGCAGACTCTGACGCATCCGTGAAGACGTGCAGCTCAATACGCACAGGGTCGGTACCTATAACGTGACGCGGTACCCTTATATCGGTAAGGAATGACAGAGAACGCACGAAACCGGCCCAAGTGTGTTTTATGTCACTGGAAACTTCGTCGTCCCAGCCTATCTTTAACAACCATAATTTTTGCAAAAGGATTTTCGCCATAACTATCATGGGACTTAATAATCCCAAGGGATCAAAAATCTGTGAAACTATTGACATAATATAACGCTTTGTAATTAATTGATTTAAATTATTATTATTATTAAATTGTGTATTAAAATAGAATGTATCGTTCAAATTATGCCAACCTAATCCTAGTCTTTGAATTGACATTATCACCTAGTGAGAGCTCTTTAAAATAATTTGATTGATCGTTTTCTTCATTACTAATCTTAAAGTTAAACACCCACTTACGAAGAGGAAACCAACCTGCCTTTAACACATTTGTTATATTTTTGCATACTTCTAACAGCTTCTCTTTATTGTCCATACCCGTGATCATATCGTCGACAAAAACATCCTCATTAATAATCCTTCTGACGTCAGGATCCACACAATCAGCTGCCAGTCGCTTGAGGCAACTACAACTTAGAAACGGCGCTGATGCCGTACCATATGTAACCGTATTCAGCTGGTAAACGTTTAGAGGCTGTGACGGATCATCACGCCACAATATCAATTGTAGATTACGTTGATCTTCATGGATTAGGCACTGCCGATACATTTTCTCGATGTCTGCACAGGCAGTGTATTTATGTTGCCTAAATCGGAGTACTATAGACAAAAGATCGCCTTGTATCGGTGAGCCCACCATTTGAATTTCGTTAAGTGATATGTTATTGCTTGTTTTAGCACTAGCATCGAACACCACACGCAATTTCGTGGTGGTACTATGCTCGCGAAATACACCATGATGCGGTAGAAAATAGCTGGGCGTAGCTATACGGTCAATACGAGTCATGTGACCTAAAAGAATGTACTCGTGAATAAAGTTTGAATATAGATTTCTATAATCAGGGTTACATAATAAACGCTTTTCAAGGGCAACAAAACGGCGTATTGCATATAAATATGATTCACCTAGTATCTCGGGCGATTTTTTAAAGGGAATTCGAACGTTGAACCTTCCGTCACAATTGCGCGTAGTGTGACTAACGAAATGTTGTTCACAAATACGCTCTTCCTCCGTGCGCGTATCCCGAGACACAGGCGTCTCTTCTAATTTCCAGAATTGACGTAATAGTGAATCAGTCGACTGAGAGAAATTACACTGTATGTACCTTTCATCACGCGTAAGAGTACATATCGAGCCTGATATAATCCATCCCAATTTTGTGTCTAATAAAAATGGCCCACTAGCTAATCTCAGTTTGCGAGAATTAATTAAATCCCAAAATTTATCTGCGCCTATAAGAATATCTATATTTAGAGGTTCATTAAATTGTGGATCAGCTAAAACAATATGGTCGGGAATGATTAGCTGTCCGCTTGCTTGTTTAGGCAACGCAGGCAATGCTGCCGTAATATTAGGTAATACGAAACATTATAACCAAGTAGTATACGGGCGGATGCGCGACTTAAGCTCGATGTCACATATTTGCCTAGATATAGTGACTGAGCTACCTACACCTCGTATCTCCTGAGTGGACTGTATAATTGGCGTTTGTATTAAATTATAAAAAGATTTTGTAATGAAACTGCGCTCACTACCGCTGTCAAGAAGTGCGCGTGCTAGATGATAATTATAATAGTTATCAGCTATCTCAACTAATGCAGTAGATAGTAAAACTGGTTTCATCACAGCTGACCGAGTCGATATATCTATGTGCGCTTTATTTGCATGAATAATATTAGAGCCCTGTGTGCAGGACGAGCCGGGTGCGGAGTGCTCGGTGAGCAATTTAATTGGTGTCATGGAGCCGTCATCTTTAGAAAAAAGTGTTCCTTTGTATTGTTCCCACTCGCGCTCTGTGACCGGGTCTAACTTCGTAACAACTAAATAGATGATAAGCGTGTCCCACGAGTCAGTGGACTCGCCAAGGATGCTTAATGCACGTAAATTCTTTAGTACGTTGTCAATTAATCTTTTAATTAAAACTGGCGATTCTTTGCGTAAATTCTGGACAGTGAACAAAGACCTTACATGGTTATGCACTAATAATCTGCTGTTATTATACCGAGTGAGAAGCAAATCCCATGCAACCGGGTAATTAGCACTTGAAAATTCTACCGAATTAATAACTAACGCTGCACTTCCCTTGAGTGATGATTTAAGATAATGGAACTTTTCAATGCTGCTTAGATCATTAGAGTTGTGTACTAATGATTGAAAAGTGTCCCTAAATTCCAACCACTGCTCATATGAACCATCAAAATTGGGCATGGAAATTGTGGGTAATTTAACCGTTTTCTTTTGAATTTTATTTGAGCTATCGGTGACCCTATTCTGCTCTAATAGATATTCAGCCTGCGATAGTATACTGTAATATGAATTTTCGAACACTCTTTGCGTCAGCTACTCCTCTACGTCAGAGACTGATTCCTCGATCTTACTTTGTATATCGTTGAACTCTTTAAACAGACTTGTCGACACCCTGAATGCATCAGTATCTGACTAGACAAGGCCACATTCGTAGTTAGGTTAGTGAGGTGATTGGAGAACCTAGTTAGTCTACCCTTGATTATGCCGCGTTTTTTAACAAGCTCCCCAATATCTGGACTATCATCCCCTGTTTCGAGCCTATAGGGAGATTTGTCGCGAGACTTGCTAGCTAGAAAGGCTTCTGATGATTGTGGCTGACTCATTTTGGTGGCTAGTCGTATGGATGAAGTACTTACGGTTTACTGTGATGACCGTTAGGATGAGATGATTTTGAAGGCAGCGCACACCCTTTTACAACCAGGACTCACTGAAATCATGTAATTAACACGGTATTAAACAAATGAAGTGGAGATGGAGTAGGAATGAGTAGGATGGCTGGCCGTACCTATTATGCGCGTTTTCAGGTCAGGAACAGACTACTCCTACTGCTTGCGAGTTCCTGCGAAGAATGCGTTTCTTCTATGACCCTTCTCCTTTGCGCCTTAGTGATACCGCAATCTCCCTCTGTAGGCCTTCAACACCCGCTGCTGGTTCTATTGATTTCAACCGCTTTTACGTCCGGCTCGAAGGTCCAAATGTTGAAATCGGCTCTTGTGTGTGTTGAGAGAGGGTTTCTTTTTAAATGATGTAGTCGAGACTTGTTGATTTTACTGGTTTATTGCGAAATTACAAAAAAATGGTGTGCGTACATTTAGTCGTGCGAATAGAAAAGTCAGTAGTAAAATTTTTAAATGTGCCACCAATCCCAATGTGTAGAGGGCAGCACTGATGTCACTTATGGTAATGTTCTTAGTTAGGGCGAAGTTCGAACAATAGGTTTTCACCAATCAGCTTCGATTATAATTATAAGAGGTAAGCGTTGTTAACTGCAATAACGGCAATTATAAATAATTCTATCTCTATGAATACTTTCCTTAGTCTATGGCATTTTGCTATTGTCTACTGAGTACCTGTTATTGTCCGATCACTGCCAACAAATGACAAACCTCTAAACTTTAAGCGAACTTGCGATCAATCAGTATTTTTCCATGTATGTCTAAAATATCAGAGCGGGTTAAGGAGCGGGTAGTGTAGTGTCGCTACCATAGATATAGGTCGCTACCATGGCCCGCCGCATCGGTGTGTTAATACCGAATAAAATATTAACATTTCTACATCGTCTTAAGATAGAATACGAGTATGTGTGACATTATATTATGTAATAAGAAGTTATTGTACCATACTCTGGCCAATAAACATTCATTCATTGATGGGAATGTATTATTTTTGCAGTAAAACCCTTTCGTAAATTGATAATAAAATTCTTTACTAGCAAAATTATACAAATAGTTATAACATAGTAGTGTCTAACTTAATTTAAAATCGATCAGTATAAAACATCAACAATAATATATAGGCAACATAAAGTATCCACGAACGTGCGAACTAACACTGTAACACTAGGATATGGCACTCTCGGCCGCTCTAGGGCAGGCTCAGGAAGTAGAACGTGAGGAAGGACAGCGCGTAGAACAGTCCGCCCAGCGTCAGCAGGGCGCGCACCGTGCACTCCCGCAGGCGCTCCGAGCGGGCCCCCCGGCGCGGCCGCTCCGTGTTGAGCACTTTGCGCGTCAGCGCCTTGTCGTACGTCTTGTCGCGCACCGCGCTCGCCAGATTCGTCACGCTCACGCGCGTCGCCGAGCCCTTGGCGAGCGCCTCGTACGTCGCCTGCGCGTCCGACACGCTCGCCGCGCAGTACTCGGCCGCCCGCTCGGCGTCGGCGTCCGGCAGCGCGAACTGCGGCCTCGGCGCCGAGTCCGTCATCGACGAGGGGCGCAGCGGCGGCGCGCGGCCCGGGCGCGCGGCCGCGGGCGGCACGCGCGGCGCCACGCCGCGCGTGCTCTGCCGGTACTGCAGCGGCCGCCGCACCGCCGCCGTCGGCGCCGCGTCCGCCGGCTCCGCGAACCGCGGCGCGCACACCACGCGCAGCACGCGCGGCGCGGCCGCGCGGCGGGCGGGCGGCGGCGCGGCGCGGCGGGGCGGCGCGCCCGCCAGCAGCAGCACGCCGGCGCGCGGCGCGGGGCGCGGGGCGGCGCGGCGCAGCGGCATGACGTGCGCCGGCGGCGCGCGCGCGGCGGCGAGCGGCCGCGCGGGCTCGGCGCGCGCCAGCAGCGGCAGCCCGTAGCGGAAGTAGCGGTCGCTGTAGACGGCCGTGGCGAGCGGCGCGCCCTGCAGCAGGTTGTGCACGGCGGCGGCCAGGCGCGCGGGCGGGCGCGCGCGGCGCAGCAGGCGGCGCAGCGCGGGCAGGGCGCGGCGCGGCGCGGGCCGCTCGTAGGGCGCGGCGTACACGCGGCGCGGCGCGGCGGCGGCGCCGGCGACGCGCGGGCGGCGCGGGCGCGCGCGTCAGTCCAGCGAGCGCGCGGCGCGCGCGCGCGCGAGCTCGTGCAGCACCTCGAGCGCGACGCCGGAGCTCCAGGCCTGCGTGGGGCACGAGTGCGCGCACGGCGCGCCGCCCGCGTTGGTGAGCTCGGGCAGGCCGCGCCACGGCGACGCGCGCAGCTCGGCGAGCAGCGGCGCGAGCGCGGCGTAGGCGGCGGCGACGGTGCGCGCGTGCCGGCCGCACTGCTGCGCGAAGGCGAGGCGCGCGCGCAGGTAGTAGCCGAGCGGCCACAGCCACTCCGGCCCCTGGTGGTAGTTGAAGCCGTGCGCGACGCTCGGGTCGTCGCTGTCGTTCGCGTTGTCGTAGTCGGGGCGGTAGGCCCAGTCGGCCGGGTCGAGGGTTTTGATGCCGAGCGGCCCGACCAGCAGCCGTTCCACGTTGTCGAGCGCGAGCCACGCGTGCCGCGGCTCGAACAGCTCCGGCGCGACGACCATCGCTATGGGGAAATTGCACCGTAGCTGGTAGTCAGCCCAGGGCTGCGAGGCGCCGTGGCTGTCCTTGTAGATGGCGCGGCGGTGCACGAGGTCGGGCCGCAGGTCGGCGGCGGAGGGCTCGGACGGCACCCAAAAGTAGCGCTCGAAATTGCGGCGGATGCGCTCGGCCCACTGCGCGAACGTCCACGAGGTGAGCGAGCCGTCGCCGTGGCGCCGCACGACGCCGGGGTACGGGTAGCGGCCGGCGCGGTGCTGCTCCGCCAGCCAGGCCGCGGCGGCGTACGCGAGCCCCACCAGCTCCACGGCGCTGCCGTCGCGCGGCGTGGCCGGCTTGCCGCGCGTGCCCGCCGCCTCCGACGAGCCCATCTTGTCCATCCACGTGCCGCAATTGGCGTCGTTACCGCCGAACGGAAACCCAGTCTCGGGATCGATGCCGATTTGAACATTGAAACCTTTGTCCGACATGTGCGCGTCGATCGCGCGGCCGGCATTGCGTTCGCGGAACACGAGACCCTGCAGGCGGAGGCGAGGAGTGAGCGAGTTACACTTTACGCACCGTGTGTTATACGACGACATGCACGCACCTGGAAGTGTACATCCAACGCCTCCTGCATGACGTCATGCAGAGGCTGGTCGGCGGCACCGGGGAGCGCGGGCTCGGAGTCGTCGCGCGGGAACAGCCGCGCCACGGGCTCAGCCAACAGCGCCGAGCCCTGCGGCGCCTCCTCGCAGTAGTGCTTGATGCTGTGCAGCCACCACCACACAGCGTCGCGGCAGTTGTAGCGTGCGCCGACACCGCCGCCCAGGAGATTGGGGATGAGGCCGTGGCGGAGGCACGCGGCGTAGCCGAGGATGTGCAGCCGCGCGTCGTGGTAACGGCCCGTGAGCAGCATGAGGCCGCGCAGCGCGACGAAGGTGTCGCGGCCCCAGCAGCGCATGTGGCCCGCGGCGAAGTGCGGCAGGCCCGCCGACAGCGGCGGCGCCTCGCGCGGCGGCGCCAGCGCGGCCGACGCGGGCGGCAGCGGCGCGCCCGGCGCCGCGCCCAGCAGCTGCACGCTCGTCAGCGCCAGCGCGCGCGCCAGCGGCCCGGCGGGGGCGCGCAGCAGGCGCAGGGCGGCCCGCGAGGCGGCGGCGTGCAGCTGCAGCACGCGCGCGGCGAAGTGCGCGGGCACGAGGAAGCGCGGCAGCGCGGCCAGCGGGCCCAGCGCGGCGCGCACGGGCGCGGCCAGCGCGCGCAGGCGCGGCTCGCGCTCCAGGCGGCGCCACAGGTACTCCGCCAGCCAGTCGCCGGCGCGCAGGTGTGCGCACAGCGCGTGCCCCAAGTCGTCGCGCGGCGTCACCTCGCTCAGCAGCGACACCACGCCCTGTAGCCGGAGCACACAGCGGTAGAAGCAAGTCTGTCGACGCATAGTGTCGCGAGAGCGGCGCGCACCTGCAGGCCGGCGTACACGAGCGCGCCGTGGCCGGGCACGTGGTAGGCGCCGCCGCCCGCCTCGCGCTCCTCGGCCTCGCAGCGGTACAGCAGCGCGTTGAGGTCGGGCAGCTGCAGCTCGGCCAGCGCGGCGTCCAGCGCGAGCGGCGCGGCCAGGTCGCGCAGCGCGGCGCGCGCGGGCTCGAGCGGCGCCACGCGCAGCGCCAGCACGCCGCCCGCCGCGAAGGCGCCCCAGGCCAGCTCCGTGGCGCCGCCCGCCGCGCGCGCGCCCGCCAGCGCGCGACTCTCGCCCAGCGGCACGCGGCGCCGCACCGCCCACGCCGCATCCGCACGTCCCGTGATGTACCGCGCGTGCGGCGCCCACGCGGCCCTGCGACCGCACACGCGTGTCAGACCGCGCCGTACAGGAACGACTTAAACGGGCCATTCGCGTTGCAACGGTCGTACGAACAGTTCTACGGACTCGGTCGTATGCGACATGTTCGATCGAGAATTGATTTGTTTTCCATAGTATTTTGACAAAACAAGAGCGCTATATCGCAATAAAGACATCTAACAACTGAGATGCATTTTAAGGAATATCGATACGGCCGAATCGTAACTTTTGTGCGGTTAGCGAGCTCTGTCTCCGCGACGCTTCGATCCGACAGTCTTTGCGACCATTGCAACGTGAATGACCTCTCTTACAGACCGCCCGGCCACGACGTACTTGTCCTCGCGCGTCTCGAACTCTATCTCGAACAGTATCTCGAGCAGCTGCCCCTCGAAGCGCAGCGGCGCCAGCCCCCGCGCGGCGGCGGTCAGCGCGGCGGGCGCGGGCTCGGCGTACGCGGTGAAGGCGACCACGACCACGGACTGCAACACACGCGCGGTCAGGCGCCGCGCCGGCCGCGAGCGGCGCGCGGCGCGGGACTCACCTGTCGCGAGCGCGGCTCGTGCCGCGTCACCGCCACCACGTCCGCGTCCATCTGGTCCACGTATACCTGCACACGATACCAGCCCATTAATACCCACCAGACTAACTATTTATATATTAGTAATACTTTAGACGCTACTAAACTTTCAGAGCGATCAATAATCTCCGCTCGGAGGACCATAAAGCATGTGCTATTTGTTTGCATCACACACTCCTTGGTCATATGAATGACCACTACGTGAAGCTCTCTCGTTAGATGTAAATTCTTTCAGGTCCGAAAGTCAAATTTGTGAACTTTATAACTACGTTTCTGCTACCAATTATGTTAGAAGAAATAGGGAGTTTATTCACGATAGGTCGAGTGTCGGGACGCACCTCGTCATATCCACTGGAGGCGAGCTCGTAATGCAAGTCGTTGAGCGCGCGCTTGGCGGCGAGCGCGCCGCAGTCGGGCGCCACCAGCCCCGGGTCCGCCGAGGACCCGTGGTCCAGCGGCGGCCCGCGGCCCAGCGGCGGCCCGTCGGCCCAGGCGGCGTACAGGCGCGCCTCGTCCACCACGTGCACGGCGTGCGGCACGAGCTCGTCCAGCCCGCGCGTGGAGCCCGAGGCGCAGCACGCGGCCGCCACCAGCGCCGCACTGGGCACCACGTCACGCACGCTGCGGCGCTGCAATGGCGAGGGGTTGTCGTGCGTCACGTCCATGAGCATGGCGTGCGCCACTCGCGGCGCCGCGTCGCGCCGCGCCTCCTGCGCGAACGCGCCCACCGGCCGCCCACCGAAACGGTGCACGAGTCGCCCCGCCTCCTGCGCGTCCCACGCGCTCTGCGCCTCGCGGATCAGCGACGTGATCCCGAGCCGGTTCACGAAAATGTTGTCCACGTCCGGCGAATTGGTGAACAGCTCGGCCACCACGTACAGGTCGGGCTTGACGCCGCGTGCGCAATCCAGCATGTACTCGGCCACGTGCAGCGGCGTCGAGTGGCAGTTGTCCAGGCGCAACCCGTCGAACACTTCGGCCGTCAGCTCCACGTACTCGCGCATGTGCGCCCACAGGAAGGGGCTGTCCTCCGGCTTGTCGCCGTACCGGAGCTTGACGCTGTCACCCCAGGCGATGAGCTCGCGCCGCAAGTACACGCGCGCGGCCGCGGCCCGCGCCGCGAAGTCCACGAGCGGGTCAGCGTCCATGACCCAACCGTTGTGAGCCATGCACAGGCGCCCCGCGTCCGAGTACAGGGCCGCCTCCACCTCGGCCAGCGAAGCGCTGTCCACGTCGCACGGCCACGTGAAGTAGCGCGGCACGAGCGGGTGCTCGGCGCTCAGCTCCTGTATGCGCGGCCCGTCCGCCTGCAGCCGGTAGTACCTGCACACGGGCACACGTGAGCGAGCGAGGCCGCAGGGGGCGCGGTGGCGGTCGGAGCGAGCCACACCTGACGCCGGCCACGACATTGTCGACGGCGACTCGCAGGTGCTCATTGAGCTCGGCGGCAGCCTCGTCGTTGAGCTGCTCCAGCTTGCGCTTCAGTTCCTCGCAGCACTTCTTAAGACGCGACTCCTCGTCGTAGCAGTCCGCCCTGCAACGCGTCGCATGTGAATTAGATTGTAAACATTTTTCCATAACAAGACACGTCGTAATTGCAATAAAAAATACTTTGGAATATCCAAAAGCGCACGCCTCATAATCTTCATTTTTCACAATATAATTGATTATTTGATAAGTAACTAATAATGTATTGGTCTTACTAAGTAGTTTTCAATAAATCACATACCTATGTGTACGCTAATTTCAAAAAGTACATTCCCATGTCTTAAACGCCATTCATCCATCCATCCATCAGCCCTTTAACGTCCACTGCTGGACATAGACCTCCCGAAGAATGGGAGATAGTGCCGTAATTGCCACTCTTGGCAGGCGGGTTGGCGATCGCAGTGGATGTTGTTAATACTCGAAGGAGTGCTACTGCCCACTCCCGCGGTATTCCCTCAGTCGGCTCTTACGACTCCCATTGGTGGAGAGGGGTGGGAAAATTCTAAAGCCGGCCCCACACGGCATATACGCCATCTAACGCTAATTTTAAGAAGTACTTCTACATTGGTCTATAGAAATAGTTCTATTTTTTTGTTTATTTAATAACAATTAAATCACATCGTAGACGACCACCCTCCAAACCAGCAAATCTTTGAAAAATACTACATTGCTACATTAAATGTCCGATCACTAGCAAATGAAGCCAGAATATTGGAATTAGAGTATGCAATATCAAGAATCAAATGGAATATCTTAGGCATATCAGAAATAAGAAGAGAAGGACTTAAAATAGAAGATAGAGGAAATTATCTTTTATATTATTATGGAAAAACAAAAGGAGAGAAAGGAGTTGGCTTTCTCATTAAAAAACAATGTAATACTGTAATACAGGACTTTACTGCAATCTGATAAAGTCGCCATACTCCAAGTTAAAATATATGAAAGCCTATTCAGTATAATACAAGTTTACGCTCCTACTGCTACATGTTCAGAGGAAGAAATAGAAAATATGTACTTTGATTTAGACATAGCAATGAGTAAATGTACACAGAATATCATACTTATGGGAGATATGAATGCCAAAATAGGCGACCCTAAGATAAATGAAAAATTTGTGATGGGAGACTATGGTTACGGGAAAAGGAATAAAAGAGGTGAAATGTTTATAAATTTCTGCCTCCAATACAAATTGAAAATACTATGTTCAATAAGCCTAATAAACTAAGATGGACCTGGATGTCTCCAGATAATAAAACAAAGAATGAAATAGACTTTATAACAACAAATAATCCCAGAAATATACAGAACTTTAACGTCGTAAGCAAACTACACCACCCAAGTGACCACAGACTCGTGAGAATCACGATCACTCTACAAAATAAAAAGAAGATCCGAAGATACTATAAAAGAAATACAGACCATAAAGAAAACAATATTTTAAAGCTACCTACTCTATCTTCCTCTGACTGCGAAAACATAGAAGAACTTAACAAAAAAATTGAGATATCAATATGCCATAGCTCAAAATCTCCAACAAACATTGATACGAAAAGACAATACAAAAAGGATATTACACAAGAATTTCAACAACTGAAGACACAAAAATTTTTATTAAAAAATAAGAAAAACAAAACGAAAGTAGAAAAAAGAGAGTTAAGCAAGTTATATAGAATTATTCAAAAAAAGAGAAAAACATCTAGAACCATAGACTAAGTACGATAAGTACTTAAATACATAAAAGAAACAGGGGGTGTAAGAAAAGCATACAGAAACCACGCATCTTTTCCAATCCGGGGAAGTGCTCTAAACCACTGAGCTACCCTACTGATCCTTCGATCATCCCAAATTCTTAATCACATTTGTCTTACGACTATTCACAAATATTTGTCTTTATTCACAAATAATTTGTACTTTAAAAAGTAGCGGAGCATGTCAATTGCTAAAAGAAATAGATCTAAAAAGCATACAGAAAGATAGATAGCACTAAACATCTAATGACACAACTTAAGGACACTTCGGGAAATATAGTCACACATAGACGCGACTTAATAGAGATAGCTACGAAATTCTACAAAATATTATATAGAGCCGACGATAAGATAAACAGGTCACAATAAAACCGCTGTACCACCACTTAGAGAGTGAAGTAGAGCTATCAATTAAAAACTTAAAATTAGGCAAAAGCCCTGGACCAGATGGGATAACACATGAAATGATAAAGGCAAGCAAAGATGACCTCTTAAAACAGTCACAAATGGAAGTGGGCAGGCCACATACAAAGAACAACAGACAATAGATGGTCGCAAATTGTAACAAACTGGTATCCAATATATAAAAAGAGAAGACGTGGCAGACCATTGAAAAGATGGAGCGATGACATCGCAGAAATAGCTGGACCACTTTGGCAAAGACTAGCACAAGATTTAAGCTGGCACAATTTGGAGGAGGCTTTCACCGCAAAAGGCGGCCCTTACGTATAATAATCAAAAATTAAGTAATAATACTAACAAAATCCAATATATAATATATACTATCTTAGAGTATAAATAAACTAGAGCGCGTATCGCTTCGGTCAGTTGTGCCAATTGTAAGCAAATGTGTTATAGGTACTTAACTATGGTATAGCGCTTTTATAGTGACGTTCCATGCGTGACGTAATTTCTGCAAAAATATCGATTGTTTGCCGGGAATAGACTTAAGTTAGGAATTAATGAATTGTATGTTCAATATTCTAATAAATAGCCTAGCGGTAAAACCAAGGACTGCAAAGACAGTTTTATCGAGTTCAATCACCAGCCCGAGGTTTTGTACGGCAGACACCTCTGGCTTACCAAAGTAGAACTTAACTTAGAAAATGTGTGTATTTGTTTACAAGTTATCACCGCTCGGTGAGGGATAACATCGTGAAACACCTGCATGCCTGAGAGATTTACTCAACAGCTACGTGCTTATGAAAACTTGTAGTCTGCTAACCCGTACTAGGCCAGCATGGTGAACTACGGCCCAAATACCTTTCAATCTGAGTAAATAGGGTTGGAAGAATAAAGTTTTCGGTTTGCTATGATAGGTATAATTGATACTTACAAATATTAAACACAAAGTGAAAAATGTGAAATCGAAAATAACAGTCAGGAGCAGGATTTGAACCTGCATCTTCTGGATACCGTCCAGATGCTTTACCAATTCAGCTATCCTGACAATTACTCCTGACTGCTAATTTCGATAACACATCATACTTAACGTCTTTGGGTGACGCCTGCGCCATCTGTCGGACGTATTTTCATACATTATACCGACCAGGTAAACTTAATTTTACAATTAAGATTTTACCTAATAATGACACAAACCCTTTAAATATTTAGATATTTTTTATATATATTTTTAGCATTTGACATGCTAAGCACTATACATTAAACACAAAGTGAAAAATGTGAAATCGAAAATAACAGTCAGGAGCAGGATTTGAACCTGCATCTTCTGGATACCGTCCAGATGCTTTACCAATTCAGCTATCCTGACAATTACTCCTGACTGCTAATTTCGATAACACATCATACTTAACGTCTTTGGGTGACGCCTGCGCCATCTGTCGGACGTATTTTCATACATTATACCGACCAGGTAAACTTAATTTTACAATTAAGATTTTACCTAATAATGACACAAACCCTTTAAATATTTAGATATTTTTTATATATATTTTTAGCATTTTTCGATTTCACATTTTTCACTTTGTGTTTAATGTATAGTGCTTAGCATGTCAAATGCTAAAAATATTATAAACACAAAGTGAAAAATGTGAAATCGAAAATAACAGTCAGGAGCAGGATTTGAACCTGCATCTTCTGGATACCGTCCAGATGCTTTACCAATTCAGCCATCCTGACAATTGCTCCTGACTGCTAATTTCGATAACACATCATACTTAACGTCTTTGGGTGACGCCTGCGCCATCTGTCGGAAGTATTTTCATACATTATACCGACCAGGTAAACTTAATTTTACAATTAAGATTTTACCTAATAATGACGCAAACCCTTTAAATATTTAGATATTTTTATATATTTTTAGCATTTGACATGCTTAGCACTATACTTTAAACACAAAGTGAAAAATGTGAAATCGAAAATAACAGTCAGGAGCAGGATTTGAACCTGCATCTTCTGGATACCGTCCAGATGCTTTACCAATTCAGCCATCCTGACAATTGCTCCTGACTGCTAATTTCGATAACACATCATACTTAACGTCTTTGGGTGACGCCTGCGCCATCTGTCGGAAGTATTTTCATACATTATACCGACCAGGTAAACAATTAAGATTTTACAATTAAGATTTTACCTAATAATGACGCAAACCAAAAAATATCTAAATGCTAAAAATATATATAAAAAAATATCTAAATATTTAAAGGGTTTGTGTCATTATTAGGTAAAATCTTAATTGTAAAATTAAGTTTACCTGGTCGGTATAATGTATGAAAATACGTCCGACAGATGGCGCAGGCGTCACCCAAAGACGTTAAGTATGATGTGTTATCGAAATTAGCAGTCAGGAGTAATTGTCAGGATAGCTGAATTGGTAAAGCATCTGGACGGTATCCAGAAGATGCAGGTTCAAATCCTGCTCCTGACTGTTATTTTCGATTTCACATTTTTCACTTTGTGTTTAATGTATAGTGCTTAGCATGTCAAATGCTAAAAATATATATAAAAAATATCTTAATACTTACAAATAATTTAAATAAGGTAGGTATCATTTATTAAATTTTAAAAATATAAACCCGTACTTTTTTCTGAATTTATCAAATTCAGATCATAGGTAGACCATTATTGCCCCTTAAACAGCGTTAATTATTATATTATATTTATTTATGTATTTTGTTGTTACGTCTACATATATTTGCACTACTGCACGTATCAAATGAATAATATAATAGCACACATGTACCATATTTATATTATTTAATCACCAGATTATTTATTAGACAGAAATAATATTTGTATTAAAAAAATATCGCATAAAAATAATTGCGATACAACACTATGCCATCGTGAAGAAAAAATGAAAAAAAAACCTAACTAACCTAACATAACGGAGGGCACGTTTGATGGGTGCATATTTGGATAAGCTGAAAAAGAAAAAACGATGATAGCGTGCAGGGACGACCCGCACTCTATAGTTATTTATACTCTAAGTATACTATACTAACAAAATAAAACTAATTACTCGGTAAGGGATTAAATAAAGATTAAATTAAATTAAATCACATCGAATCAGACCGTGAAAAGTTATGTCTTGGACGTCCGTTTGTTGTAGGTAATGTATGTTAACACGATAACGACCAAAATACTTTACCAATCAAGTCTTTTTTTTTTCGTTTACGAACTATTATGATTACGAATAGAGCCCTATAACTTTTTTAAACAGTTTTATAACTAGTTTAAATAACAAAAACGGCACAAAAAATACCATGAGTGTTAAAAATAGTGTGTTTTCTTGATATGTGTGTGTATATATTATTTTACAAGCGCAATATATGATAAATGAGACATTTTAAGTTTCAAAAATCAGTTGTTTTTTTTTAAGTCTTTAAATAAGAGCTAAGTAGCTTCGTTAACATGACGATGTCACTCCGTTAAGTACAAACTATGAACATTAAAATTACATAAAATATTAAAGAATAGGTACCGATCTAAACAGTTGACATGAAATTATTATATAATTTGTATAGTTTCATAGCCTCTTCGGAAAGTGGAGAGGCCAAAACACTATTACATAGCCTAGTATGAATTTTATTAATCCTAAATAACGTTCTCCTTAAATTGTCATTTCGGACACACTCCATCAATACGTGGTGGACATCCTCTATGACCCCGCATATTTCACAATTAGGAGATGGTACCAAATGTATGTTGCTAAGCATGTCAAATGCTAAAAATATATATAAAAATATCTAAATATTTATAGGGTTTGCGTCATTATTAGGTAAAATCTTAATTGTAAAATTAAGTTTACCTGGTCGGTATAATGTATGAAAATACTTCCGACAGATGGCGTCTGCGTCACCCAAAGACGTTAAGTATGAATGTGTTATCGAAATTAGCAGTCAGGAGCAAGGGTCATGATGGCTGAATTGGTAAAGCATCTGGACGGTATCCAGGAGATGCAGGTTCGAATCCTGCTCGTGACTGTTATTTTCGATTTCACATTTTTCACTTTGTGTTTAATGGTACCAAACCCATGAGATATGTAAACTTTCTAGTTGGAATATGCCCCGAGCGAAGTCTTAGAGCATTGACAATATTTGGCCTGCTTAACGAACAGTTATGGATCCAAGACGTATTTAAAGGTTCTGGCTGTATAGTCCTATACCAAATGCCCTTATCCAGGTACCTCTCATCAAAATCTTCTTTCCATAGTTTATAGCAGTTATTTCTTATCAAATATAGATAATCAGTATAATAAGGTTGAATATTTGTGGGGATACCCTCGTCGCATGCCTTTCTCGCCAGTATGTCTACATTCTCATTATGAGTTATGCCGATATGTGAGGGTATCCACTGAAGTTTAATTGTTTTAGAATTTTGCTGCAGGTTTAAAATTTTACCTATTATTTTGTATGCTATCGGTGTTCCTCGAATCGTCGAGATACAACGAGCAATATGCTGTAGTGCACTTTTCGAATCACTTAAGATTACGAATTTGTCGAAATTTATCGAGTTTATGTACGAAAGAGCTTCACTTATGGCTATTAATTCTATATACATAATGGATACTTTGGCATCTATTTTAAAACATGCAGATGAATCGGCTTGTGGATCTAGAAAGGCTGCACCCCCTTCATTGTTAGTCTTAGAACCATCAGTAAAATGTTTATAGTGGTTGGAATACTCCCTAAATAAAAACAAATTGCATAATTTATTTATAACTAACTTATTATATGATTTTTTAGCTTGATCTTATTTATATATTTATATTATAATTAATAATTGTGGATAAATCTATTAAGCTAATCCATGTTTGAAACGCAAACATTTCTGTTTCCTGACCGCGACTTGTGAATGTTTAAACATGTTATGAGTATTAATTAAGATAGGTTTATTTTTTCTTTTCCACATACTGATTTTTGCTGATAAATTGTCTAATAACTCTATAATTTTATTTTTGTAGTATAAAGATTTACATTTAAACCAGAATTTTCCCGCTAAGTAGCATCTCCGGATATATAGAGTTTGTAAGGACAGTTAATTATTCATTATATGAATTGGAGTAGACTTAATAAACCCGCCTATAATACGCATTGCCTGATTTTGCACCTTGTCTAATTTATATAGGTGAGAATGGTTGCTATCGCCGTATAAGATGCTAAAAAACCAGTTGTTCTACGTAAAACGAGAGCAGTTCCCACCTCAACGCTTCGCTTGTGAGGCGTGCAATAGACGTAACGTGAGTCTAGTTAATATTACTAGATAAAATTGTCGCCGATATTCTAAATCTCTTTTTGTGAAACGTAACAAGATTAGTATTACAACAACAATAATTGTAAATTACAAGCTACAAGTGATATCACGTAAACTTGTAATACAAATGCTTTTTCACCCATTTGTGGTTTTGTTCATCATAAGTTCCTTCGTAGCTTGTAAGTTTGTAGTCACGAAAGAGTTGGAGGGCTCCTAAATTCATGTTAGATATTATTATAGATACAATGTCAGAGTTGTGTTTGTTTTGTTGTTCGAACTAAGTTCCTTACGGCAGGCTTGGAGTACATAAGGATTATGTAGCGCGACCGAACTGAAAAAAATGTGAGACTAAAACCGTAAGAAAAACATATAACCATAACGAAAGTCGTCGACAAGCGAATAGTGTATAATACCTTTCTCTTTCTGTTGTATCATCCCTTCTCTTTCTGATTCCACTCCGCCTGCCGCCTCGCCAATGCATAGTATAATACTCATGACTTCATGTACAAGCAACGCGCATGTTAAAATTTTCTTTTCTAAGCACGTGGTGTAATCTAACATTATAAATTCATATTACTCGTAAATAAACACGTTTATTTTCGTATTGTTTGTAAATCTTCAATACGATATTAAATATAGCAACAATGGCAAGTGAACTAACAAGTGACTTAAATGAAATTGTCAGTGATAATAGTGGACAATTAATTAGCGCAATAAAATGGAAAACGTAAGTAATAGTTTATAGATATAAGTTAAAAAACTATTAAAAATGCCGTGGAACGGAGAGCGGTAGGTAAATAGTTATAATCTTTTGAATAATATGTGTAGTATGTGCTAAAAGTGTTAGGTATATTTTTTGTTCGTTGACTATTTTTGAAAATAAAACTTAAAAAGTTAGCAGACCTTCTGCGTCGGTTCATATCGAGAATACTCTATGTATACCTACCTATTTATTAATTCGAAAAGTGGTGATTGAAACGACAAATTGCATGTAATGTTGTTATTTATATAACAACGTTTTCAGCATAATAGTTTACCATTTTAGTGAGATAAAGTGATAACAAAAAGCAATTTCTAAACAACTGCAAACATAGTAAAAATGGCTTATCAAAAACTACTAACTGGAGATTCAACACTAAGAGACGTCCGAATGAATAATTATTAAAAATGTAATTTATACGAGTAGAGTCAAATAATACTTTTAATGTATTTTTAATATTGTATTATGGCCGGTTTCTGAGGTACATTTAACAGTAGTTTATCTGTCCGATAGAGCTATTGGTTCGATAACTCATGAAAATGCGTTTCTGAGTATCGCGTCATGAGATAGATAAACGTAGTTTAAACTAGCGTTAACTTAACTGATAATATGTGGCGTTTATTGGTTCTATAACTATTTGTATATGTAGTCTCACTCTTAAACAAAATCCTGGAGTTTTAGGTTAATACGTATTATCTTTTTTAAATAAGTTGCTAGTGAAAAGTAAAATACCAAATACGACGTGAAGATAAAATCAATGTAAGTATTCAAACAGCATTGTGCATACAAGCCGCTCATCCAACTCTCATTTGGAAGTATTGCAGTTTATTTCTAAATATATCTGTGCCTAGAAACTTAAAATCTTGAACAAAAAGAAAATTAGAATACTTAACGCTTTTTTATTATAAAGCTGTAACAGAGCTTTGTCTGTACATTTAAGATATTTGAGAAAAAGTAAATGTATTGTCTATACGAGGAGGGATCAAAAAGTAGTGAGAATGAGATAGAATATAATGATTATTGATAACTTAATAATTAATTTTTCTACATAGTCTCAGTCTCTCTACACTGATTCCAGCGCTTTTCCAAGGCTTCAATCCCTTTCAAAAAAAAAGTTTTGTCTTGGTCCTGCTAAAAGCTCTCCACGGCATCCATCACCTCGTTATCGTCTTCGTACCTGTTTCCCCTTAAGTATTCTTTCAATTTGGGGAACAGATAAAAATCACTAGGCGCCAGATCTGGTGAATAAGGGGGGTGGTCAACCAATTCGAAGCCAGCTTGCTGAATTGCAGCCATCGCAACTGCCGACCTGTGCGCGGGTGCGTTGTCGTGATGAAACAGCACGCCCCTTCGAAGTTTCCCTCTCCTTTTCTCTTTGATGGTATTCCTCAACTTGGGAACTAAAGCTGCATAATATTGGCCTGTAATAGTGGTTCCACGCTCCAGGATATCAATCAACAATATCCCTTCTGAGTCCCAAAATATTGAGGCCATAACCTTTTTAAGCCGATGCCACAGTAGTGAAATTTAGACGCAAAAGGAAACACTGCAAACGTCGTTTACAAACCTGCTATAGTAATTAAACCTAAAACTTTGATGATTACTAATAGTTTTATTTCATTAGAGATAGTATTTTTAACAAAATCTTTCTTATTTTAATATTCATGTAATTGCGCGAGCGAAGCCGCGGGAAACAGCTAATATAGTATAAAGATAAGCAATATTTTTTTGCAAATTGTGTTGCTTCTATATTATCCGAAGGAACTTCGTTCCTCCCTGGTGTCCCATGATACCACTTCTTTTTTTTTCTCGTTTTTAGCTTTGTAGGAGGAGTCCTACAAAGCTAATGATTCTAACTTGTTCATACTCACTGGAGAGTGAGTATGAACAAGTTAGAATCATTTAACCCAGGATATATTATATATACGAAAAGAATACATGAAAATTACGTACGAGTTCAATGAAAAGATTTAGATTTCCACTCACTAGGGTTCAGAAAGGTGTCAGATGGGTGCCAAATGTACCTGTACACGTTGTATATCTGCAGCGCCAGGTCCATGTCGACGGAGGCACGCAGGCGCCGGAACTGGGGGTCCGGCACCAGCCGCAACTCGCGCGCACCCGAGTCTGCGCCCGGCGCCGGTACTCTGCGGACACACGCGCGTTCAGTGGAGCGGGCACACGCGCGGTCAGAAGAGCGGGCACACGCGCGGTCAGTGGAGCGGGCACACGCGCGGTCAGTGGAGCGGGCACACGCGCGGTCAGTGGAGCGGGCACACGCGCGGTCAGAAGAGCGGGCACACGCGCGGTCAGTGGAGCGGGCACACGCGCGGTCAGAAGAGCGGGCACACGCGCGGTCTGTGGAGCGGGCACACGCGCGGTCAGTGGAGCGGGCACACGCGCGGTCAGAAGAGCGGGCACACGCGCGGTCAGTGGAGCGGGCACACGCGCGGTCAGTGGAGCGGGCACACGCGCGGTCAGAAGAGCGGGCACACGCGCGGTCAGTGGAGCGGGCACACGCGCGGTCAGTGGAGCGGGCACACGCGCGGTCAGAAGAGCGGGCACACGCGCGGTCAGTGGAGCGGGCACACGCGCGGTCAGTGGAGCGGGCACACGCGCGGTCAGTGGAGCGGGCACACGCGCATTCATTGGAGCGGGCACACGCGCGGTCAGTGGAGCGGGCACACGCGCGGTCAGTGGAGCGGGCACACGCGCGGTCAGTGGAGCGGGCACACGCGCGTTCAGTGGAGTGGGCACACGCGCGGTCGGTGGAGCGGGCATGGGGCCAGGGCCGCGGGGCCGCGGCACTCACCTGTTGCGCGCCAGCAGCAGGAACTGGCGCACGACGTCGGGCGCGTCGCACGCGTACAGCTCGTGCAGGCGCGCGGCGGGCAGCACGCGCGCGGCCAGTTCGTGGCGCAGCGCGGCCAGCTGCGGCTCGGCGCTCACGGCGCGCGGCACGCCCGCCGCCGCCAGCTCGCCGCGCGCCGCCGCGCCCGACACGCGCGCCAGCACGGCGTCCAGCAGCGCGGCGGGCCGCAGGTGCGGGCACTGCGCGCAGTTGTACGTGGCCTCGGGGTGCGCGCCCAGCCACGCCGACTCGCTCGCCGTGTGGTTCAGCACCACGTCGCAGATCGACAGCACCTGCGCGACACACGCCCGTCCTACATTGTCCGCTTCGCTCGTGGCGCGAACGCGGCCACGCGACGCTTACCTTCCACTCGGTGCGCATCTTGGAGACGATGTTCTCGACGTCGGCGAACGTCGGGTCGCGGTCGGTGCCGGCACCGAAGGCGGGGTTGACTCGCAGCTGATCGGCGATGCAGTAGCTAGAGCCGGACGCGCCGAGCGCCTGCACGGGCGTGAAGTGCACCATGTTGTAGCCCGACTCGCGTGACACGCGAAGTACGCTCTCCCAGCGCGGCAGCGGGCCCAGGCACTTGGCCAGCACCGTTTGGCACGCCAACCCATCCAGCGGCAACTCGTCGCGTCCGCCCGGGCCGGCGCGCAGCGTGGGTGCCACGTGGAACCAACCCGAGCCTTGGGGACCCACGGGTGACTCGGCGCTGTCGTATACGAAGTAGTAGTGGAACGAGCCAGCGCGCGCCAGTCGCAGCTCGCAGTACGCGTCCGTGTCCGTGATCAGTATGCCAGCGCCCAACGAGGTCGCGTCCTCCACGAGCCGCCACTCCAGCCCGTAGTACTGGCTGCGCACGAACTCGCCCGCGCACCCGTCGCCCTCTTCCTCTGCCACGACACGCACATCACTATGTGTCCACTAGTAATAAGCATACATACCTACTGATGTCCATAGACACTCACCTCCGTCGGTTGCCACATAGTTTGTATAGAGGAATACTTTTCGCCCGAGCAGCGAAGGCCCAGGACAGAATTGCAAAGAGCAGCCTTTTTTGAACCTGCAAATCACAAGAATGTTAGCACATCGCAAGGCACAGCCTCTGGTACTGAGCGGTGTGTACCTGTACAGCGTGGAGTCGTTGTGCTCGCCGTGCTGTAGCGTGAGGCGTCGGGCGGGGGGCGGTTCCGCAGCAGTGTCGCCCGCGGGGGCGGAGCTTCGCTCGATCGCCATCTGCCTCTGCACAGACAATATGCTCACGTCACCTACCTACTGACAACAGCGGGACTGTCACACTACACTTACGCTTTAGTTTTTAAATAATAATTGATATACCTGATAATCCTATAATAGCTATAATCGCTGGAACGGTAATTTACTACCATTACCTACACTCGTGCATTACACTCAAACGACATCCGTCGTACCCACTCTATTAAGATCTCTAAATCTATTATAGCTTGTACAAAGGCAAGTGACGAACTTCTGCTCGGTATACTAAACGAACCGGGAAAAGGTTCCCTCATCCCGTGAGGGAGCTGCACCCACTATGTTGGAGGAGGATTAAGAAAGAATGACCTTTTCTATGACGGCTTTCTCCTGCACTTTTCTACCGAATTCGATCTTCTCGCGAGTCACCATTTTGGACATATCGAGTAGATAGGCACCGTTGGTGACTTGGTGAGTACCCATGAAATAGCACGGCCGTTTTGAGCTCGTGCAACTGCATGTCGCGGCTTATATAACCGCGGGGCGCGAGCGTGACGATGGTCTTACGTTTCAACCCTTTGTCTCAAACAATGCGAACTCTGACTTTTGTGATACAGACCTACCTACGTATATTCCTGTACTAAAGTGTAGTGTCCGTTTCTAGATGAAATAATAATACGATATAGGTATTTGTATTAGTAGATATTTATGTGTAAGTAATTACTTGATGATGACATGGTATCAGACCGACGGGTTTCCGTACTTTCCGAGGCACGGGCCAATTTCCTATCTTCGAACTTTTATTTAGAGTTAAAGTAAGTACTTACTAATAAAACACTACAACTGGTAATGATACGTCTGGCTGCAAACTCATTTTTATTCCAATTAATTCGTAGACCTTCAGGCAATAATATGATTTTTTATGAACATGTATTTTACTAGGTAGGTACTTAAGTATATATTAGGTAGAAGTTTTATGTTTTGCATATAATTTATAATAATTTTGAGATAAGTACTAAACATTACTTACCTATTTGGATAGGTACCTACTGTGTCGAAGAACGAACGAAGAAGGTAGCCGACTATAGAATATAGATAGGTAGGTACGACATAAGGTAGGTACCTACCTAGAACTAAATATCTTTAACCTTACTTGTTAAGTAAATGGATCACTAATTGTTTTTGTATGGCAACGTTACTTAACTTATAGGAAACGTGCAGGTTCAACGTATATTTAGGTAACATACCTAGGTACCCACCTCCTTAAACCGCGCAGTCAATCTTGACAAACAGCAGAACATTGTGCGCACAAACTCTCATACCTATCTCTATCACAATAACTTGCAATAAGCAACTACAAAATATTGGAGCACCGACTGATGTGCTAATCAGCATTTCTATTAGAAAAGTAACGCTTCTAACAAAATACAATGAAGTAGAGTCGTAAAACCGCAATAGTGTGTCATGACGAGGGACAATGGGGACACCCGACACCTGTCCTCACCTCACATGGAAATCTTTATCTTTTAAGCCTCCAGTAAGGACCAGGAGGTAAGTAAATGTAGGTAGCTAGTTATGAGATAAAACAAAATGTACAATGTTACCGATCAAACACGTCTTATAAGTTATGACTCGACAAAATAAAGTGTTTGTTAACTAGCCGATTGCATCGGAAATTGTTGTAGTGCAAATTATATTTTTTTTTTTATTATTTCCATGAACAATTCACGAAGCTAATATCGTTTACAGAACTAGGATAGGTGGTCTACATATTTAGTTATAGGCGTTTATCTAAAGATTTACTTTTTTTTAAATACAAACGGCGTCAGGTCTTGTTGGGTGTAAAATATGAACCGTATGAAATTGACAGTTGAGAATCTCGTCGCTCAGAGTTAAACACAATTTTTGCATACAGTTTGTTGACGATGCTGAGCAAGCTAATGCCTCGGTAGTTCTTGCAGTCTTGCTGCAACCCTTTTCCATTATAAAACGGTACGATAACGGCGTTGCACCAGTCTAAAAAGGCGGTGCAGACTGACTACCACGCCTTGTCCAGCCCTAAGCATCTCGACCGTTATTCTATCATAAACTGCAGCCTTGCCTAATTATACTATTCAACGCATCCATAATCTCTATCGTACTAATTTCACTTTCGTTGTAGCTTTAATTCGTATCCTCAAAGATATCACATCTTTCTCAAATAATATTTCGAAATATTCCTTCCATCTCTTTAAGACACATTCCCCTCCTCTCACTATACTTCCATCCATCCATCAGCCTTTCAACGTCCACTGCTGGGCATAGGCCTCCCCAGGAGAACGCAACGATAATGCCGTAATCGCTACGCTTGGCAGGCGGGTCGGCGATCGCAGTGGATATTGTCGAGGGAGTGCTGCTGCCCACTCCCCCAGTATTCCGACAGTCGGCTCTTAGGACTCCCATGGGTAGAGAGGGGTGGGACAATTCTAAAGCCGGCCCACACGGCCATACCGGTTTCTAATTTAACCCAGGTGAGACGTCATGTCGTTATCCCTGGCTGACCTAATGGACCTCCAGAAGAATTATATAATTAAACTAGCCTTTGCCGGCGGCTCCGCCGCAGCCAAATCCTAGTTTTTTGGTTATATCTCAGGTTCCCGACATAGTAGCGGGATAAAATGTATACCAGTTGTTAAGTCTAATCAAGAGCTATCAAACAAAACAAGTTGTTTTCTCTAAACGGTCAATGTAGTAGGGGAGCCGCAGAAAGAAGTTCGGGATTTACTCGAGCGCGGCAGATTAACATAAGGGAGGATACCTTGCATCCTGCTGAGTACCTGTACCATATATAAGCCCTCTATATAGTGACGTGCGTCTAGGGCAGCCCATCAGATTAGTAAAAAAAATCGATGGTCAGAAGAAATATTAAAGCGCGTCAGATTAAGATAAGGTGGGTTGATTATGAGCTAATAAGAATATATTTTGAAAATCTGACGATTTGAGCGTGACGAAAGGGAGTGGGCGGGTTACAAAGCTGCAAAAAAAAAACGATATCTTGACATTCTCGAGTATGGCTATATTTTCTTTTATTTTGAAGGAAATAATTTATGGATAACGTAAAATATATAATCTGACGATTTCCACAAGCCGAAGTAACAAAAATTCGTTGTCGATGGAAAGTTCAAAATGATCTGGTTTGCAGGTGATCAATTGCCGAAAGCGTATGAAGATGTAGTCATAACACCTGATATTCTTGAGGATACTCCAGAATCAGGTATATCTTTTCTCCAATAATTAAAAAATCACGTTATATTCATAACAAAACAAATTGTTAAATATTTTAATGATTTCTTGTTATAGATACGCAATCTGAGGATGAAATCGAGCCAGAAGAGGAAGATGTTTCTACGGATGAAGATCATGATTAATTAATCAATTAAATATTTTTTCGACTTTTTTTAGTTATTTTCTTATAAATACAAGTATTCTACTTAAAAAACATACATATTTTTATTTTCATGCTATTTCCTGAGCTGTTCAATTAATTAAGTACAATTATTAAAAAAATTTTTTAGTTGTCAGACTAGGCGAATCCCTCTAGGTAATCGTCAGATTATAAGACAGCACGTCTAGGACATAAAGATGAACCATATATATCTTAGTCTGACGCGCTTGAGTATTTCAAATTTTTTGCACTTTATATTAATGACCGCGAGTTTGCGTCATATCGAAATCGTCAGATAATTGAATGAGCTTTTTTTAGGTTCACTTAGAAAATCTGACGCACTCGATTTTTTTTTTTTTTCCATCATGCAACATACATACATTATTAAAAATACGTAGGACATTGATGATATTAATATCTGACGCGCTCGAGTATGTCCATGCAACAGTTTTTTTTTTACATATTTGAAAATCTATAGCTGCTTACCCCACTAATGTAAAGGATACATTATATAACATTTTTTTCTTCTTATCATCTAAGCTTTGCAACCCAATAGGTCTCCATGACGCTCGATTAAATCCCCAATTAGCATCGTCGGCTCCCCTATTAATGTATTTACCATAGCATGGATTCCAAATTTGTGATCCGTACTCTAAGTGGCTTCTAACATACCTGCAATATAATATTTTTTAGGTTTTGGCTTGTTTGAAGCCTTTAGAAATACTTACTTACTTACTTATCATCACGCCATCTCCCTTGCGGGGTAGGCAGAGAGAACAGAGTGCCAAGAGGCTCTATTCTTGCATACATCTCTCGCTTCCTCAACATTCATAATTCTCTTCATACACGCTTGCCGGTTTTGGAGACTCCTGACTCAACCTTTCTTCAATACATTACCGATTTGGTCTAGGTAGGTGAGTCTCGGTCTCCCCCTGTACCTACATCCTTCCACTTTCGCATTGTATATCTTCTTAACCAGTCGCTCGTCCGGCATTCTTTCCACATGTCCGAACCATCGGAGCATTCCCTTTCGCATCTTTACACCAATACTCTCTTTCATACCTACTCGCTCTCTTACGTCGTCGTTACGAATGCGGTGAGTCAGCCTCACTCCACAGATTCTCCGCAGAGATCGCATTTCGACCGCATTAATTTTACTCATGCTCCTTTTTGCATACCCAACTCTCGCTTCCATATAATAACGTTGGGACAAGCACTACATTGTGTAATGTGACACGTGCCTTCTGGCTGAGGTGATGACTGCCGAGAAGTTGTCCCAATGCTCCGTTCACTCTATTTCCCGCATTTACTCTTCTCTCTACATCAGTGGTGTGCCTTACAACCCGACTGAATCCACATCCAAGATATACAAATTCATCCACTTGTTCTAGCACACAATTTCCTATTGCTACTCTAACATCTGTTCTGGCTTCTTCTCTTTCAACAACCATTATTTTGGTTTTGCTCACATTCACACGTAGGTCCCTTTTCTTACAATCTTCTACCTTTAGAGATCGTCATAATAAAGCCAAGTGTTTTAGAGGCCCTAGCGACTATTTCGTCAATGTCGCCGTTAAACAGTAGAATAGACGCTTACTATACATATAAATGAAAATAAAGTGCGAAAATGTGAAATCAATAATAAGAGCCGCGAGCAGGATCTGAGCTTACATCTCGAGAAGCTTTGCCAACGAAGACATCGTCAAATGTATTCACTCAGGACCAGTGCCGTAAATAGGGCGGTGGCAGCGGTGCCCAGGCACAGGCCTCAGGCCCTGGAGGAGCACAAAAATGACCGAGCGCTGTGCTTAGACGCTGGCTGCCCTTCGAGATATGTGATGAATGAGAGGCTCTGCAAAGTACTGGTTACCTGCTGTTAAAAGACCCAGCTGCAGTTGCATGAGCCGCCCGCACAAGCTAAGTAACACCCAGTTTAGGTATCTTTTACCTCTGGTCAGGCCAGGATCCTTGGAAGGTTGCTTTAGTTAATTGCCCCGAACAATAACACCCTTAACTCTAAATTATATATTATAATATAATTTAAAAAAACTTAACGACTACATTTTTTTTTGTTCAGCATGCGGCGATTTCATAGAGGTTTGGTAGATTTGTTTATTTTTATTCAATATACACAGTTACACAGCTTTTTAGTTTACTTTATTTACTTTATGTATACTTATTTATTTATTTATTTTACTTATAATGACTAATAATAATGATAGTTTTATTTCATGTTCTTCGACTTGTGCATCCGATGTTAGCTTTGCCAGTACGTTTAGCGGGGACAATATTCTATTCACCTACACGATCAGTTATCATCTTCTTTTTCTAGCTTTACTAAATTTTTCAATACTGTCCACATTAATGCCCTAAGTATTCACGCTCACTATTCTGATGTTGTCTACTTTCGATGCTGATATGGTTCACGCTGGTCTTGTTTCTGAAACCTTTCTGAAGCCTGTAATGCCCTCAACACAATACTCTCTACCTGGCTATAAACTTATACGTAAAGACAGAACAGAGAGAATATTTATCTCTGCGGTGACATCACATGCACGATAGTAGACCAATCTCCTCGTGAATACCATAGATTCGCTGAACATCTTTTCATTGAAATTGAGTTTTATCATTCGAAACTACTCCTTGGAGTATATTATTCCCTTTCTTGACAGATTGATTACTTTTCATCTTTCGAAGCTAAATTAGAAAATTTTCCCCCATATACATGCAACACCCCATATCATGTTATAATCCTCGGGGATTTTAACACTTGTCTACTCAAGGGCAACGCACGTAGTCGTAGACTATTATCACTTGTCTCTTCCGTCAATATGCATATTCTTCCCTTGAACGCCACTCATAGGGCTCCTCACTGCTCTCCTTCTCTCTTAGATCTCATTCTTGTTTCTGACCCTAGCAAAGTAGCGACGCATGGACAGCTGTCTGCGTCATTCTCCCACCATGACCTCATTTTTCTTTCTTACAAAGTTCGTTCTCCGAAGCGCAAGAATAAATTTCTCTATCTTCGTTGTTTTAAGAACATTGATCTGGAGCGCTTGAGGAGAAATGTGAGTAATATCGAGTGGTCTTGTATCCATAACTGTGATGATTTGGATGATAAAGTATCTGCTTTTACCACGAAAGAAATTATTACAGTTGTATGATATTCATGCACCTCTTAAAAAGGTGAAGGTAAAACACTTACCTGCACCATGGGTATTAAAAAAAGTCGCCTACGGAAGAGAACTGGGTACTCTACAAAAAAACTGCGAAACCGCTGCAGTCGCATGTGTAGAGATGCTAAATGGCGCCACATTCACTGTTCTATTCAAAGTCTGTATACAGCACAAGTATAGCAATTTCTTAAATCTTTAGGCATTGGCAAAGGGTTGGAAGAACACTAAAGTATTTAGATATTTTTATATATATTTTTTAGCATTTGACATGCTTAGCACTATATATTAAACACAAAGTGAAAAATGTGAAATCGAAAATAACAGTCACGAGCAGGATTTGAACCTACATCTCCTGGATACCGTTTTCACTTTGTGTTTAATGTATAGTGCTAAGCATGTCAAATGATAAAAATATCTAAATACTTATAGGGTTTGCGTCATTATTAGGTAAAAATCTTAATTGTGAAATTAAGTTTACCTGGTAGGTATAATGTATGAAAATACTTCCGACAGATGGCGCAGGCGTCATCCAAAGACGTTAAGTATGAATGTGTTATCGAGATTAGCAGTCAGGAGCAATTGTCACGATGGCTGAATTGGCAAAGCATCTGGACGGTATCCAGGAGATGCAGGTTCAAATCCTGCTCGTGACTGTTATTTTCGATTTCACATTTTTCACTTTGTGTTTAATGTATAGTGCTAAGCATGTCAAATGCTAAAAATATATATAAAAATATCTAAATATTTATAGGGTTAGGTAGTATGAATGTGTTATCGAGATTAGCAGTCAGGAGCAATTGTCACTATGGCTGAATTGGCAAACCATCTGGACGGTATCCAGGAGATGCAGGTTCAAATCCTGCTCGTGACTGTTATTTTCGATTTCACATTTTTCACTTTGTGTTTAAGAACACTAAAGAGCTAGATCTCAATGCAATCAATGCTCACTTTTCCAAGCTGTCAATGTCTATGGATAGTGTCTCTAAATCTTCGATACTGAATTACCTCTCATCTCTTCCTTTGCCATTAAATACTTTTTGATGTGAAACATCTAATGCGGAGGGATGTTAAAACCAGCTGTTAGCGTGGCGACGCTTTTATTTTACTTCTCCCGTTCAAATCTTGTTGTGATTTATGTCCATTTCCGTTATTTTACACATGTCATAATTTTATACAAGCACATTGAAAAATATATGATCATTTTATTTCTAGGTACTCATTATTACTACAAAATAATTTAGATGTTTTCACATCTGTTAGACGTCCTGCAACGTCTAATTTTTTTCTTTTTCCACCCAGTTGCGGAATCAGACATTGAAAAATCCATCCTGTCCCTTTCCACTAAAGCAGTTGGTGACGACGGCCTCCAATTACAAATGCTTATTCCTACCTCAAACTATATTATTCCTGTCATTACCCATCTTATAAACTTGTCCCTCTCCTCAGGCATTTCCTTCCTCTTGGAAAAGGGCTCACGTGATACCTATTCCGAAAGTTTCGAATGCTTCTTCATTTTCCCAATTTTGTCCCATATCTATCCTCCCCATACTGTCAAAAGTTCTTGAAAGTACTGTATACAGCCAACTCTCACTTTTCCTTTTGTCTAACAATCTATTAAGTTCATTCCAGTCTGGGTTTCGTCCGGGTCATAGTACAGTCACTGCCTTGGTCAACATAACCGATGATGACTTGTTACTATCTTAATACTTCTGGACTTCAGCAGCGCTTTCAACTCTGTAGACTTCGACATCGTTCTTGGTATACTTTCTAGTCTTAATGTCTCTTCCTTGGCGATTGGGTGGTTTCATTCATATATTCATGGTCGTTCTTAATCTGTACGCTGTGATCAAAACTTCTCTGATTGATACGATCTGGCTGCGGGTGTTCCTCAAGGTGTTGTTCTCTCTCCTTTTCTCTGTTTTTATAAACGCTATCACGAAAGTTATTTACTCTCACTTCCATCTCTATGCAGACGACTTGCAGCTGTATCGTCATTCTTCAATTGGTGATCTCCCTGATTCTATCATTGCCATCAACAATGATCTTGAAAATATTAGTAAGTGGCTAAATCTTTCGGATTGCTGGTGAACTCTGCTAAATCACAAGCTCTCATTGTTGGTGGGAGATATATGATTAACAATTTAGATTTTCAGGCTCTTCCTCCTATCACTTACGACACGGTACCTATCGTTAAAACTTAGGCATTCTTTTTGATCAATACCTTTTCTTGGATAATCACATTGCAGAGGTTGGCAGAAGAATGTTCTGCTTGTTCGTTCACTCTCCAGAAATTCCTGCGTTTTCAAACCAAAGTTATTCTTGCACAGTCCCTCTTTCTACCACTGCTAGATTATGCTGATATCTGTTTCCTGGATGCTAAGGAGGAACATCTTAATAAACTCAAACGTCTGCAAAATTTAGGCATCCACCTCATTTTCGGTCTCGGTAAATACGATCATATCACTGACAAAAATTAAAGCGGCTGCCTATTCGGCAGCGACGGGATTCTCACAGTCTCTCTTTCCTTTTTTCTATTCTATACAATCCTAATTCCCCTTCCTACTTGCGCGACCGCTTCGAGTATCTTATCCCTCAGGGTAAGCCCTGCCGCACTTCTTCTTCTCTCTTATTACGCACTCCTATTCACAATTCTAATCGGTACGATAGCTCTTTTACGGCCCAAGCAGTTCGGCTCTGGGGGGTTAGGCCGAATGTCATATCTCACATGTCGATCGTATCGAGATCACTGTGATTGGTTGAGAGATCACCGTGATTGGCCAACGGATTATTGTGACATCACGCGTCGGTTTCTCAACCAATCACAGTGATCTCGATACGGTCGACACGTGAAATATGACATTCTGCCTCAGGGGGCTGGAATAATTTTCCTCAGAATATACGCGAAAGCACGTCTTTGTGCGTGTTCAAGACGAAATTAAAAGAACATTTTCTATCACTTATTAACAGTCAATAATTATGTATTTAGTATATTGATATAATATATTTACATCATTATACATCTATATATGTAAATATAATATGTATATATTTTATTGTACAAATGATATGTGGTGAGAAATAAATTATTATTATTATTATTTAAGTTTATGTTTATTTATTTATTTGTATTTACCTATGTATTTTAGAATAAATAATAAACAAAAGCTAGTCTACAGTAAAATTTCACAACCCTAGGTCCACATGATACTAATTTATGAGTGGAATAAAGATAAATATTATGTGCTTAAATAACCTGTTGCCGTGTGGGGCCGGCTTCAGAATTGTCCCACCCCTTTCTACCCACGGAAGTCGTAAGAGCCGACTAAGGGAATACCGGGAGAGTGGGCAGCAGCACTCCGTCGAGTATTAACAACGCCCACTGCGATCGCCAACCCGCTTGCCAAGCGTGGCAATTACGGCACTATCCCCCATTTCTTGGGGAGGCCTATGCCCAGCAGTGGACGTTGATAGGCTGATGGATGGAAATAGTCTGTGCTATATTATAAAGTTGGGAAGCAAGGTTGAAGAAACAGATCTGAAAGTATATAGGTAGGTATAGATACTATATATCATCAGCCTTTCAACACCCACTGCTGGACATAGGCCTCCCCAAGAGAACGCCACAACGAGCGGTCCTGTGCTGCTATATGGTGGGGGGCCGTCCTACGCTGCGCCATCCGATACGTGGTCGCCACTCGAGAACCTTTTCTTCCCCAACAGTTGTCGGTTCATCGAGCGATGTGCCCGTTGCCACTTCAGCATGGCAACCCGGCGGGCTATGTCGGTCACTCTCGCTCTCCTATGGATCTCCGTATTACGGGTACGATCCCGTAGGGAAATACCAAGCATAGCCCTCTCCATGGCCCGCTGAATGACTTTGAGCCTTGATATGAGGCCAACATTCAGAGACCATGTCTCTGTTCCGTATGTCATCACTGGTAACACATACTGGTCGTAGACCTTCGTTTTCAGACACTGCAGAATATTGGACGAGAAGATCTTCCTTAGCTTTCGGAATGCTGCCCAGCCGAGTTGGATAAAAAGAAAAACAAACAAAAAAATATATTGCGGCCTATTTTTGTTATTCACAAACATTTGTAAATGTTTGTTAAGAACTATACTATCAGTAAGTGTTGGCCAAGATCAATCAAACTACAACTGCTTATGCTCGCTATTAGTAATTTCAAAAACTAGAAAATAAACTAATTAAAATAGTGCTTATACCTTGACCTCCATTTTATTAGTGAGTGTATAATTATATTTCTAGTTTTTTTATATACTACATGTGTGGCAAACAACCATACGGCCCACCTGATAGTAAGCAGTTACCGTAGCCTGTAGCAACACCAGAGGCATAACTTGCAGTGTGTTTTATCAAGTGCACGGACATTACTAACGCATATGAGGATGACATGAGATAGGAAGCCACTAGTTTTGTCACAATGCTATTTTATAACAGGTTTTCCTCCAGATCAGCTGGCTTGATGGTTAATAATAATGTCACCATTATGATTTTGTAGTTCATAAACATAGTTTCATTAAATTGATATAGTTTAAAACTAAATACCTATTTATATTTAGGGTAAGTATATGACTATGTGCGACATATCATTCAGTTTGTTTTGAGTCTACAAAAAAATAACATACATACCTTTTATGAGTATACTTTAATTTTAATAGAAAGCGTACTCAAAAGTTAACTCATTTTTACTTATGTACTTACCTAAATTGCTATAATTTCACAACAGATATTTATTTTTTATATCAGCATTTGTAGCTTTAAATACTGGCTCTTGTACTATTACGTGATAACTTTAGTGATAAAGCAGTTATTTAAATTTGTTATATTAATAGCTGCATCAATGAGATTGAAATTTCATTGTTTTGAATTTGAACATATAAGTTTGACTTTGATATTTGACAATTGTCTCCTCAAAATGACCTTCACTCAGTGTTGCCATACTGAAGGAACAAAAATCCGTACATCCGACAGCAAAACCCGTACATAAACTGTACGTGCAATAAATCTAAAACTCCATACGAAATAAAACCATTATTCTTTAATACGTTGCATTCAACGGGCTTTCTTTGTATATCCACTCATAATTTCATAAATTAAGTGGTTTCTTAACACAAATAGTCCACAAAAACACTCAACGTCTCAAGTTCAAAATGGAAACCAAAGAGAAATGCGTATAACCAGAAACATGGAAATAAACAATGAGTATTGCACACAGAGTAAGGTAACTTATAGTATGAGTATTTTATCCTTTTCGCGTATGCGTTATTTTTATTTAGACCCGATCAACTGGGTCCCATCAATAAGGTGGCCAACCGTCGTAATCATCGGTATGTAAACTTGTTTTTGTATTTACGTTAGAAAAAAACTAGACGTCGTGGGACGTCTACCAGATGTGACAACATCGAAATTATTTTGTAGAAATAAAATGATCATAACTTGACAAAGTACTCGTCAAGATGAGTCAAACGAGTATAAACTCGATAGGGTTGCGTCGTTTTATTACACAGTTACTGTGGCCACCTTCCAGCTCCATCATCAGACTTTGGATACCATCTAGAGACAAAGTACTCGTCAAGACGTATTATAAGGGCCCAAACTCGATGGAGTTATGTCATTTTATAACGGAGTTCCTATGGCCACCTTCTAGCTCCATTATCAGACCCTGGATACCATCTAAAGACAAAGTACTCATCAAGACAAATCAAACGATTCCAAACTCGATGGGATTGCGTCATTTCATTACAGAGTTACTGTGGCCACCTTTCAGCTTCATCATCAGGCCCTGGATATTATCTAGGACTGGATAACTAGTCAAGACCTTTCAAACGAGCCCAAACTTGATGGAGTTGCGCCATTTAATTACAGAGTTTCTCATGGCCACCTTCCAGCTCCATTATCAGACCCTCGATACCATCTAAAGACAAAGTACTCATCAAGACAAATCAAACGAGTCCAATTCGATGGGGTTGCGTCGTTTCATTATAGAGTTACTGTGGCCACCTTCCAGCTTCATCATCAGACCCTGTATACCACCTAGAGACAATGTTATCGTCAATATGAATCATATAAGCCCAAACTCGATGGGGTTGCGCCGTTTCATTATAGAGTTCCTATATCCACCTTCCAGCGCCATCATCAGATCAGCTCCATGTCATCATTGAAGTAAACGACAAGATAGTTCGTTAGCAACTGATTTATTACAATAATACCCTACATACAATATTATACTATACTTCATCTCTCTCCTTAAAAAACAAAAGTACAATAATATGTATCAATAAATTAACTAGAACAAATACGTGTAGGTAGAACACCACAACATAATCACGCATTAACCTAACTATAAGCTAGGAGCATGCAAATAATTAAAAGAAATTAATAAATTAATATAATAGATACACAGTTTAATAACTAAAGCACTAGATGCCTACGAGCATTTACATACAATATTTGCAAGTTGGCTACAATATACATTCCTTTTTTTTTTTTTTTTTAAACTCGAAATTTAGAATTCTTCTTTAAGAATAAACTTATACACAGTTATCTCATGAACACAAAACATTTTCACATTTAAAATAATCATTACATACTGAACAAATTGGTCATAACACTGTAGAAATCGAGCCCACAATACAGTGCACGACAGGCCTTCCAAACCACTATGCTATATGTGTGTTTGCCTGTAATTAATTGCAGATAATTACATATCAAAGATTAGAAAATTTTATAGTAAATTTATTAAATTTAATAGTTTTTTTTTTGTTTTATAATTATCCTATGACTTATTTCAAGGCTTTTATTTTTTCTTTTGCTGCCCTTACAGTAGCCCTTTCAGAACGTGAAGCTACAGTATTCTGTGCCGGACTCGCTACGCCATCTCGGTGCCGCTCGGTAATTTAATAAACTTATATAAAAATCCTCACCGGATCGCATAGTCTTTAACAACAAAGTCTTTATCGTGCGTACAGCGCGTTCACTTCGGCCATTGGACTGCGGATAGTGAGGGGACGAAGTTGAATGGTTGAATCCCCACTGCTCTGCAAATATCCTAAACTCCCTCGACATATATGCAGTACCGTTATCCGTGAACAGTTCGTCGGGTATACCGTGCCGTGCAAATTGGTCTTTCATAGTCAATATTACTTGTTTCGAAGTTATGTTTGTCAAGGGACACACCTCAACAAAATTAGAAAAGTAATCTACCAAAATTAAAAAATACTTTTTGTTAAGTTCGCATATGTCCGAGCCATCCTTAGCCCACGGCAGACGCGGTATGTGGTGCGGCACGGCAGGCTCGCGCTGTGGCCGCGACGAATGCTCGGCGCACAAGCGACACGCGCGCACCGCGCGCTCGATGTCGCGCGGCGTGCCTGCCCAGAACATGACGTCGCGCGCGCGTCTCCTGCACCTGTCTATGCCGAGGTGACCCTCATGTACCCGTCTTATCATATCTGCTCTAAGATTTTTCGGAATGAATACTAGATTATTGACCAATATCACTCCATCGACGTATTCTATAGACTCTCTGTAACTCCAATGCGCACGTGCACACTCCTTCACGCTGTATTTATTATTCGGCCATCCCTTCATAATATACTTTATAACAGTCTGACATTCTTCATCTTGAAGAGTGTGCGATTTTATAGCTTCCAGACGATCTTTACTAAACCTCAAATTCTGTATCAGAAAACAAGTTTGCTCTTCCAGCTCCTCCGTTACCTTATTTTGTAAGATGTCTGGGAGCGGCGCCCTAGACAGCGTATCCGCAACAAACATGTACTTACCTGGTGTGTACTGAACTTCAAAGTCATAGCGTTGCACACGAAGCATCATACGTTGAAGTCTGGCCGGTACCGAATCCAGAGATTTTTTAAAAAGCGACTCTAATGGCTTGTGGTCCGTTTCCACGGTCACTCTTGCCAAAAATATACTGGTGAAACCGCTCAAGGGCGAAGACGATCGCCAGCATCTCTTTTTCTATCTGCGCGTACCTTTGCTGAGTGTCGGAAAGCGTGGCAGACGCGAACTCGACAGGGCAGCCCCTCTGCAGCAGCACGGCACCCAGGGCCCGCGCGCTGGCGTCTACGGACAGCACGACGTGCTCGCGTGGTTCGAAAAGTGTCAGCACGGGCGCCGAACACAGCGCGCGCTTCAGTTCACTCACCACGCGATCCTCGCACTCACCCCAACACCACTCGCTACTTTTCTTTAATAAATTCCGTAGCGGCGCCACTCTCTCTGAGTGACGAGGAATAAACTTACTGACGTAATTTATCATGCTCAGAAATCTCTCTAGTGATGGACGATCCGAAGGACATGGCATATCTACGATAGCTTTAACCTTCGATTCGTCTATTTTCATTCCGTCAGCACTAAACGTATGACCCAAACATGTTACCTCCATCACACAAAATAAACACTTCTGAGCGTTGAACCGTATACCTACATTTTTTGCTCTTTCGAGCAGACATTTTAGGTGCCTATCGTGATCCTCTTTTGAGGAAGCCCAAATTATGACGTCGTTGACAAACGAGTCCACACCATCCAGGTCTTCCAGCAACTGCCTAATTTTGGAATGAAATACTTCCGATGCCGAATTGATGCCGTAAGGTAAACGTAAATATTGGTAACGTCCAAATGGTGTTCCAAAGGTGCAAAGGCCGGTGCTCGCATCATCCAGCTGTACCATCCAAAATCCAGATTTGGCATCTAATTTGCTGAAATACCGCGCACCCCTTAGCTTGGTGGCTATTTCAGTGATAGTGGGTAACGGGTAATGTTGTCTCCTAATCACGCGGTTAAGAGGTCGTGGATCCAAACAAACCCGAAAACTTCCATCCTTTTTCGCCGCAATCACAATACCGTTAACCCACGACGTGGGGTAATTTACCTTCCTTATCACCCCTAAACTTTCCATGCGTTCCAATTCAGTCTTAAGTTGATCTCGCACCTAGCGGTATTTTTCTGACGGGACAAATGCAAGGGCTTGCGCTACTCTCAATCGGTATAGAATATGTACCAGGTAATTTACCTAACCCCTGAAATAATTCTTTATTATTATCTACATTCAACGAGTACACTCTTTTTATTATGCTCAATTGTTCCAGTGCATATTTGCCTAAAATACTTTGACGCTCCTGTTCAGATATGATAAATTTTAATTTATATTGAATGTTTTTATATAAGCAGTTAATTACACAGCAACCAATTATTTGTAAATAACTACCACAGAAAGATTTAGCTCGTGTATTATCCTGGATAATGTTAGAGAGACATAAACCTAATTTTATGTAATTATGTTTAGATAATACATTCAGATCAGAACCGGTATCTAATTTAAAATTATGAATAACGCCGCTATCACACAGATATAGCGATTCATACCATTTTGAGTCACTCTCGTGGACAACACTGTTTACGTATTCTAGAGAAGAAATATAATACAATTCATTGTCATTCCCATCATATTGACATTCCTCGTACACTTCGCACACATCTTTCGCTTTACGAGCCGGACACATAATTTTGTAATGATCCTTACCGCCACAAAAGAAACACATAGTTCTGCGCGCGGCACAACCGTCTCGCCTGCGCCGGCCTCGCCGCGTAACTACGACGAGTTGCTCCGAACCGCCCGCGCCGTCCCGTCCACACGGTGTCCACAGACACAAAGCTTTGAGACTCACTTTTAATTCTTTCTATTTGTTTCTCACTGTCGCTAGATATTTCATTTGCTTGACATATTTTAATCGCCTTCTCCAATGTCAAGTCCTCTGTTCGCAGCAATCTATCCCGAACAGCTGTGTTTGTGATACCGCATACAATACGATCGCGTAGCATACTATCTTCCAGTCGTTCAAAATCACAGCGCTGGCTAAGAAGTCTGAGGGCAGTGACGTATGCATCGATGCTTTCGCCTACCTCCTGACACCGCGTAAAAAACTTGTAACGAATCATGGTCGTATTCGTTTTTGTTCCGAAATATTCGTTAAATTTTTCAATTACTTTATTTATATCATCCTTTTGTTCATCGGTGTGAAACTTAAATGTATTAAAAATATCATACCCTTCTGCGCCAATCAAGTTAATTAATAAACTGGCTTGAACATCATTAGATTCCTTGTACACTCCTGACGCTTTCAGAAACACCTTAAACTGGCGTAACCATTTACGCCACGATTCTGTCCGACATGACGGCCCTCCTACAAAACATAATTCTGCTGGTGGACGCGCGTGCTCCATTGTGATTTGTTGTTTATTTTACTAATAAGTTAATAAAACGTGTATTAATATCACTAATTACTACACTGAGCGTACAATATCCCGGTAATTTTAAGTATTTTACGCACCGCTGTCACCATGAAGTAAACGACAAGATAGTTCGTTAGCAACTGATTTATTACAATAATACCCTACATACAATATTATACTATACTTCAATTATAATATTGCATTGTCACGCGATATACATATGCGTGTAAAATTTCAGCTCAATCGGAAACCGGGAAGTGAGTCAAATTTAAACTAACAAGATTTGAACGGGACAAGTAAAATAAAAGCGTCGCCACGCTAACAGCCGATTTTCCCCTCCCTCCGCATTAGATGTTTCACATCAAAAACCTGCATTAATGACGTTATATACGCTCATGTTACACGTTTTAACTTCTAATACATTTTAAGCAAAATATAAACATAACTGTAATTTCTTTCGTCCTGTCATTCTTGTATCCGGCTAAAACAGATAGTACGTTTTTGGTCAACAAAGTTATAATCATAGTAATCTTTTAAAATTATTCCGGTTAGCTATTGCTATCTCGACACTGCATACGCTGATAGCTTGTCTATAATATCCTTCGTCTAAGATAATATCAAGACGTAGTATATATAGATAGATCGGCTATAGAGTAATTATAACGAGACCAAAACTGATACGTATCAGTGTGCGTGTCATGTGCATGTGTGCACTTCAAATAGTGCTGGAACGTTCAATAAACGCGACTATCGACACATTGTGGTGTTTTAGTGTCACGAGGTACAAAGTGAATTCAAATAAATTTTATATTCGAGGGAATGGAAATAAAATTGAAATAAAACATGTTTTATTAATACGTGGGACATTCATAAAGTTTTGAGAAACTAAAAAATAACTTATATGGATAAAATATTTTAATTAATTTTTTACCACCAGCCTCTATACAAAGTTTCATGCGTCTGAACCAATTTTCGAAACATTTTTCCAGTCCATGGCAGACACATCTTCAACAGCTTTTTCGAGCGCTGTGTATCTTCCGGCGATGAAAACTGTATCCCTTTCAGCTGATATTTTATTTTAGGGAATAAAAAGAACTCACACGGTGCCAGATCAGATAAGGAGGGTGACCCAAGACTGACCGGTGTGGTGTCCAGGAAGACGCTCGTTTTTAAAGCTGAGTGTGCGGGCGCGTTGTCATGGTGAAGCAGTACCCTGTGGAGCCCGGTGTTCAGTCGCTTGTTGCTCATTGCAGACAAAACTTCTGGCAGGCATTTTGTGTAGTAGTTTGTACATTTGTACCTAGCCCTACCACCAGTCATGCAATGGATGATAATTGCTTACTTCCCTTAGTCGCCTCATACGACACCCGTGGGAATGAATGTGGTGGTGACACTTGTATTCTTAGTGCGTCACCACATGGAAAAATATCATAAATATACAGATACAGCTATGTTACAGTTTTATAATAGTACTAGTGGACCTAACAGACGTTGTCCTGTCCGAACATTGACGTTTCGTTTGGATGGAGCATTCATTTTAGCTACTAAGGATTAAACACAAAGTGAAAAATGTGAAATCGAAAATAAATATGTGTTTAATGTATAGTGCTAAGCATGTCAAATGCTAAAAATATATATAAAAATATCTAAATACTAAGGATTATTTTCTGGTGTGGGTAATTTTGTTTTTAGGTAGGAAATCCTATCGTGGCGCCACCTACCGGGTCCAAATGTGAATCTAAACCATCCCGGCACTTACGCAAACATACACAAAAAAATTCGTCGAGATCGGTCCAGCCGTTTAGGAGGAGTTCAGTGACATACACTCGTACAGTAGAATTATATATATATATATATACATACTAGCTATGATACCCGGCTTCGCTCAGGAGTTGATATGAGATTACGTGGTAGTTGAAATAAAAAAATAAACTATGACGAAAAAAGTAAAAAAAAAATATTGAAAACATTTTCTCATTATTTACACTACTTGTTTATAAACAAAAATTTTTCATTTTATTGTCCAGGGTATATATATATAAATTTTTCGAATTTCCTACTCTTGAGCAAGCTACATATAGCTGACCGTGACAGAAGCAGGATTCTTTGAGGTTGATGTCACTATATTTTAAAGTTTGCCCTTGCGCTTTGTTAATTGTAAAACTAAAGTCTAATTTAATTGGAAACTGCAATCTAAAAGATTGATTGAAATGGGAATTCAGAAGAGATCAGTGGTATTCTAGGTATAAATACGTCCTTTGTTCTTTCCAGAAATAAGTTCAGCTTCAATGATATTATTCGATAGCTGTTTTACGATCATCCTCGTTCCATTACATAATTTTGGGGAGTTGAGATTTCTGAGTAGTATGATTGGAGATCCAATTTTCAGACGAAGGCAGTGTAATGGCATTCCTGATACTTGTAAAGAGTTTAGAAATTCAGTAGGGAAGTTGACACTTTCTTCAATGAATACCATCGTGTCGATCGATTTAAATATTTTCTCTTCACCAGGTATTTTCTTTAGAATATTAAAATTCATATCTTCAACAATATTATTTTTAGTGGCCAAAATTGCTCTTTGAAATGACCACTCTACAGTATAGGTATAGTTCTGAATAATATTTGGATAACTTTTGTCGATTAGTTCGTTTTCAATAGTGGCTATGTTACAGAAATCACTATTGAGTTCAATGAGGCCGGTCGTTTTGTCAGTAGGATATGTACCTTCGCCTATTTGTAAAAGTATTTTAGCAAAATGTGCTGTTGTTTCATCTTTTGATAATTCAACTCGCAAGTTTTTTGTTAATTGCAGTATTTGTACTTGTGGCCAGAGATGTGACTTTTTTAAGCATGCATTGATCTCGTCTGCTGGTGTTGACTTGGGAATAACTGGAAGTGTTTGTCGAAAATCTCCTGAGAGTATGAGTATAGCTCCTCCCATTATTTCAGAGTTTTTTCGCAATTCTTGTAATGTTCTGTCCACGGCTTCTAGTGATTTTTTACGGGCCATGGTGCATCCATCCCAGAAGATAATTTTAGCTTGTTTTGGAAGTTGTCCCCATCCAGATTTTCCTGAGATTTTACTTACCTGGAATTGTTGTTCGGCTATATTCAACGGTTGTTGTAAGGCAGAATGGGCAGTTCATCCTCCTTCCATAAGTGTGGCTGCAATGCCGGATGATGCTAGTGCCAGTGCGATGTGTTTTTAACACGTATTTCCGCCAGTATTAGATTTATTAGAAACGTTTTACCGGTGCCTCCTGGTGCGTCCAAGTAAATAATTCCACCAGTGTTGTTATTTATCCGGTTCATTATAACGTTGTAAACTTTTTTTGATTGTCATTGAGGAGTGGTTTGTTGTGAGCAATGTATTCAAGTAGTTCATTGACTTTGTAGCTTTTTTCCTTTGTAATTTCGTAGTGTAGGACACTGAAAGCATTTCTTTGTGGTGCTGGCATTCCAAGTTCTACTAAGGCCTGGTTATTTATTGCTAAACATTTATCTTCTAAGCGAATGAGTGTTTCATTAAAGATGTCGTCATTGAATTCTATAGTCAGTTCTGGATTAGTTTGTCGGATTTGGTACAATATATCATCACTCATACTCCTTTTGAAAGAGTCCCATAGCTGTTTTGGGTTTGATGGGTTTCATGTTGTTAGAATTATGGCGAATAACTCTCGAATTTGTTCAGCTGAAGCTGTGAGTGTGGCTTCTTGTAGTGTTAATTCCCAGTGGTTATCGTTTTCCAATAATCCTAAGCGTTGATATGCTTCTCTGTACGTCTGGCATAGGTAGCCGTCAATGGTCCTGAGATCTGTGAAACTTGTTGGTCCCCGTATTTCGTGTAACAACATCCGGAGATAGAAACATTCGGCATTGTTTGAATGTACAGTGTATACTCGACCTATTGCGTTAGTTTTCAAGATTTCTGCATGACCCTCCTCTGGCATTCCTTGTTTTCGTCGTTGAAAAATTTTCCTTGTTTTGTCCCATGTATAATAAATAGGGACGTCGACATACAGTAATGCCTTTGCAAATGGATCCGTTTTGCACAGTTGGAAAAAAGCTGTTAATGTTGTGTTCTGAGGTGGTTTGCTTGCAATTTTTCTAGCCGAGTCTTTTGTGAAGTAAACTCTCTGTCCATTCTCCAAATGTACTGCTAGATGTTGCACAGCTGGTTCGCGTTCGTGTATGGGAAAACTAAAAATCCTCCACGCTGCTTCGTTCTGACCATAATGAGTTGCATGTAAATGTTATGAAGAGATCAGGTCGTCCATATTTTCATACGTAGGTCATGGCATCTTGAGTATATTCGTGCATATGTCTTGGACTTCCTATGTATGATGAGGGTAAGATTACCATTGTTCCAATATCGTCAATATTGCCGTCATTTATGATCGCGTCTCGAAGGTTGATGTATTCTTCTGTGCGTAGTTTCTTCTGATTCAGTCTTATGTAAAGCATCTGTTCTGCTTCTATTTTTGCCTACATATCTACCATATTTAGATATTTTTATATATATTTTTAGCATTTGACATGCTTAGCACTATACATTAAACACAAAGTGAAAAATGTGAAATCGAAAATAACAGTCAGGAGCAGGATTTGAACCTGCATCTCCTGGATACCGTCCAGATGCTTTAACAATTCAGCCATCCTGACAATTGCTCCTGACTGCTAATTTCGATAACACATTCATACTTAACGTCTTTGGGTGACGCCTGCACCAGTTGTCGGAAGTATTTTCATACATTATACCGACCAGGTAAACTTAATTTTACAATTAAGATTTTACCTAATAATGACGCAAACCCTATAAATATTTAGATATTTTTATATATATTTTTAGCATTTGACATGCTTAGCACTATATATTAAACACAAAGTGAAAAATGTGAAATAGAAAATAACAGTTAACAGTTGACAAGGCTGAACAGGCTGATATGTTATTTCAACGGTTTCATCTACCCACAGTATATGTTATTTATTTATTTTAACCCACCTAATATTCGTTTAAAAACACAGTGAAAATATCTACTTCAAATTTTTTATGCTTACAGTGTTAGTATATTAAAATGAGTATAATACTCCTCTTTAAACTGTATTTTTTTTGTTTTTATTTAGTGCTCAAAAATTCTACCACAAACTACCAATTACTACCAGTAAGAAGACAATCTTGGTTATTAGTTTATATTATTAAATATATTGATTTTGCCAGAAGCTAAAACTAAGAAGCTACCACCGGATCGGAACACGGCCTGACTGAGAAAGATCCGGCCAGAAAACTCAGTAGGCAACAACTGTTATGAATTATTAAATTTTGTACGGAATTACTGAGAGCTAATAAAGTTTTTTTTTTTTTTTAAAAGCCAAGAACTAATCGCTACTGTGGGTTTTATCTACACAATAAGCGCTAACCGTGTCTTGTAATCTTGTGGTGTGCCTTTTTGAATTTTATTTGGTGAGGCCTATCACAGGATTCCAGCTTGATGGTAAGACCCAGCCGTCTTCTCTATTGAAACTGGGATGTTTCTTCATTTCAATAGCCTCACGTATCATTCTAGGGCGATATCGATGTACTTTTACGAGGATTTGAGGTTTGTTAAACCTAATGTAATGGCGGGTGTGGTCCTGTATGTGCTCACAAATTGCAGACTTTGTATAGCGACGGTGCTTCACATCAGCTATGTGTTCTTTGATCCGAGTTGTTATGGATCTCTTTGTTTGCCCAATGTGGGAGAGACCACAATCACAATCCAGCTTGTATACTCCTCTGGTTCTGCAGCTGTAGCATACGTAGTAAAGGCGCGAAATTTAAACTGAAATATTAAAAGTTTTCAGAACTAATTTGAATAACTAAAATTATGTCGCTTTAACTCCAAAATATAAATTAGCTACTGTTGTATAAACACACAAAATTTAATAACTAACAAACGTAATGTAAGACTTTATTGAAATTGGAATTTTAAATTTCGCGCCATTACTACACATGCTGCAATTGCTCGCAGCACCTTTCGAAATGCAACCCAAATAATCGTTGTTGAATGAAGTTCAAATACTCTCCAACAGATGGCCCCACTACACTTAATTTCCAAGTTGAAGGGTTGGAAAAGCCCTTATATCTTTAAAAACACGCCCTTTAGGTTAAAATGGGAAATTTCTTGTTCGAGGGGGGATAAAGGGCTATCACATTATATAAGTCCCTTTATCGTGCCGGGACTCCTTTTTCAGTTTTATCGGTACGCATATTTTATCAACTTAGTTTTATTATTTATATAATGATAAAGATAGATGTAATAATGTTTTTTTTTTACAGCTTCTGATGGCAGAAGATGCAGACATGTACTTGGAATTTCAACCTTTAAATTAAAATGGTACACAAGAAAGTGAAGATCAATATTAAATCAAAATACAAAATTAACATTGGTTGTGAAATATATGTAAATATTGTATTAGAATATATTCTGGAATTTAAGCCTTGTAATACATAACTAGTGCAATAAGATAGGATCATTTGTCAAAACAGAGATTCAAAATAGAGATTTCTGGTAAAAAACTAAGATTTGAATAAATTAAATTAAATAAAAATTGTGTTTACTTTTACTACCTAAAATTAATTAATTAAATAAGTAGTGATAATAGAGGCTACAATAATATATTTTGAGGATAAAAAGACCTACACTTTAACCAAGTACTTTTAGTAAACTGTCGAAAAAAAAAATACAAAAATAAAAAAAATACACATGTTAAAGTCTAAAGTAGAGTTGTCATTCGGGAAGTCTATTTTTTCATTGAGCTCTAATAAGGGGGAGAGGAAATAACTACAAATTTACCGAGCCAAGACTTTGAATTCCAAAAATAGCGGAAATTGCTAGGGAAGCGCGTAAAATATATCGATATCGATACTTCAGTCCTTCAAGCGATCTATAAAATTTTGGGTGGACAAAGGTTTTTGAAGTTATACTTCTTTTGGCACCTCAGGGAAAAATGATGAGAGTAATTTTTTATGATGCGCGAGTTAGAATTGTGTTAATTTAATCACAATTTTATGAAGTATTAATAATAAGTAAGTCAAATTAGCGTAGTCTGTGAACTGACAGCTAATATTTTAAAGACACTGAGTTGACTTCTATGATTATTGAAAGGAAGGGGGTAATCATTTCGCTATATAAGGCGTAACATCGCCGATTTGAGCACTCTTGAGAGTAAGAAACTTTCCGGTAACAGCAAGTTTAGTTGTCAAACAGTGTCCTGTGAGTGGCAGTACCTAAGATAAGTGTTTAATCATATTCTTAATTTTATAATATTCTTAGTAAGTAAATGTAGTTTGCATAATGATTTTGTGTTTATGGTACGTAGTACCTTTATGATCAAAGCTGCTATCCATGGTTATATTATGGGTACTAATAAACTACCTTAGTAAATGCTTCCTGTAAGGAAGTTGATACTTTAATATTATACTAAATAAAATGTATTAAAAGATGTACCTACTGTAATTTTTTACAAATATCTACATTATATTCTATGTGTAAGTATTTAAATATGGTTAAATTGATAATTGAATTATTTAGTTATCATTTAGAGTATTCATAACGTGTTTTAATCTTAAACACAAAGTGAAAAATGTGAAATCGAAAATAACAGTCACGAGCAGGATTTGAACCTGCATCTTCTGGATACCGTCCAGATGCTTTGCCAATTCAGCCATCGTGACAATTGCTCCTGACTGCTAATTTCGATAACACATTCATACTTAACGTCTTTGGGTGACGCCTGCGCCATCTGTCGGCAGTATTTTCATACATTATACCGACCAGGTAAACTTAATTCTACAATTAAGATTAATACAGAAGTAAATACAGAATTAAACGATAATTTCTCAAATTTTCCTGATATATGCGAAATTTGGATCGTTGACGATTGACGTCAGGTCCATACAGGTCTATAGCGTGTATGATAGTGGTCTCGTCTATCTATCTCGCTCTAACATACGCGTATACTATGTTCTTACTCTTTTGCATCACCGATCTATCTATATACTAAATCTATGGTCCAAACATAGCTATATAAGTTTGTGATGTGATGACATCAGGAGAAAAAGATTTGAAAGTGAGGTATTACAATAACTAAAAACAAGTACATATATAATAATATTTTATTCCATCCATCAGTCAGTCGACGTCCACTGCTGTACATAATAGGTCTCCCTAAGAAAACGCCACAACAAGCGGTCCTTTTTTTGTGTTAACACGGTCCAAAATGCAAGTTTACGCACGTCACTGGGGTACCAATAGGATCCAGGGGGAGTGTCGGGCTTGATGGCATACAGGCTCGACTCTTGTGTCGAGTTCGAGGCCGTCCTATGCTGCGCCTTCCTGTGAAACATGTTGTAGCGCGTAGGCACTTCAAATGCAAAAAATAGCGATAAGTGTTCTCCGTTAACGTAAATAAGCCAAGCCCTTTTGTATACTCCTTTTAAAATATTAAACCAGTCAGTCAGTCCTTGAGACTCCAACACAGAACACGCGTTTTATTTCTTTGCTAAACCTTCTGATAAATCTCTCATATATATTCACCAGCGGTCACTTACCATAACCAAGGTGGTGACTAACAAACTAACTATACACCAACACCAAAGCTGGTGACATCCCGACGTGAAACCAAAGTTAAGGCTGAAACAAACTGTTGGACGCGTCCGTTAGCCGCGGCTCACAGCCACGACTGATAAGTGTGCACAATCGTTCGGGACGCGGCTTGCGGATGCGGACTCATCCGAGTAGGCTTGTGCTAAATCGTACCTTCTACCGTTCGCACCGTAACGGGACAGTCCGAATAGTATGTTAGTACACCTTATTAGTACTTTTGTCTGTTTCTAACTTTTAACCATCTGTATGAGGCTGCGATTAATTTTACGAATAGGAATACATAGTGATTCTACTTAGTGTCCGGAAACGTTTCCTTCCTCATTCCTTCAGTTACATCTCCTAATCGTACCTCGTACGTTACCTACGTACATACTCTTTGGTTACAAACACGAATATTAAGATTAATTATTTTTTGAAGCGAAATCTTCTATATGATGGTTTGGATAGGGAGTAAATTCATGTAAATCATCATCGACATGGTCACGTGACGTGTTAACGATAACACTGTCTCAGTGGTGCACGCGCAGCCAGTACACATAACACAGGTCGACAAGTAATGCACACGACATATACCAATACATATCTTATTAACCCATAACAGGTACACAAAACATTGCGTGATTCACGTAAATGTCACAATTAATTTGGATATCCAAAAATAACAACTGTTTGTTTTGAATTCGTCTGCATGGACCTCAGAATATAGGGTCACTATAGGGTTTTCATTATCTGTATACCAAAAATAGCTATCCCACAACCTAATATTTTTCTGGTATAAAAATATATCCTGTGTTAATTTAGGTAATAAACTACCTATCTTTGTGCCAAATTCACCCAAATCTGTTCAGCCATTTTGGCGTGATCAAGTAACAACCATTCAAACGTCCAAATTCTAAACATACAAATGTTCACATTTATAATATTAGCATTACAATATGAATACAGCAGTACGTTTTAAGTGCGTGATTATGTCACGCACTTAAACTTAAAATTAAAAATAACGAATATCGAGTCTCTAATATGTGGTTCTCTTAAGAACATAATTAATCCAAAGCATTAAAATGCGTGCAATTGATGATCAGTTAAATGCGTATTTAACTGATAATCAATTGTTTTGTGTATATTTTTATAATTTAATTTTATAAACTCGACGTATGGTGCTAAAGCTGTTTCAGTTGATGAAACATAAACAGTACCTATCTACATGTTACAAGAGTACCGCCGTCTCTCTTACTCGCACACAATGCATCGCGCTTTATTACTCTCGGACAATGAATGACGACAAGCACTTGGGTGCAGTGTACTAATAGTCCGAATAGTCCGAATAACGGATAGCGTGCGGAAGCGTATCTTTTAGTACAGTGCAGAGTAATGTTACCTATTCGTACATCGTACACGTACTACACCTTAGCTACATCTCAGTGCTATTCCACTAAGAACTCTCAAAGAAACACGTCGAGTAGTGAAAGCCACGACGATAAATTTATAATCTGTGGTCGCATGCTATCAGTATTATGTGTTTAATGTACGGTCACCCGCTTCGTTCTGAGTACCTTTCTAAAAATAAATGGGGATATTTATATCTGTGTGATGTACATACATGATTGTCACCTCAGTGTACTTTTCTTTCCCAAAAATCCAACGTAAAAAAAGTGGGAAAAGTCGCAGAGATTTTATGGCTATACAGGATAGCATCTTTCAATTCTCTAATCTTCCAGGTACTGTACATTTTAACAATATCGCTGATTAACCGGATTAAATACAAAAAATTGACAAGAATTACAAAGAATTCTCAGGCAAACAAAGCAACTACAATTTGATAGTGGCCTTCTCGCCAATATCGCCATCTGCGCTCAGCTTTGCCCGTGGATCCCGATTACCTATAAAATTACGATTAGCTGTCTGTTTTATTTGATACAATTTACAAAATCTAAATACAGTTAGTATGCATTACGATATATAAAAACGGCTACTATTTATTTGTTTAAAAGAAGGAAGCTGTGACAAATATTATCTGTATTGTTTATTACAGTTTACGATTCATATAGTAAGTATACTAAGTATAACGTGATTTAAAAGCCCTATCATAACTATCTAACAGTATAAAATAATAAATAACGGAACTGCCTTAATATTAATATTAACCCTTTAAGCGTCCCATTTACCCGTTTTTTCTGGATATCGATTTATAAAAACGCCTATATCTCGTCATTTTTATAATTATATAATATGTTGCATATATCACAAGATTCATTGTGAAGTATACTAGCGAATGCAAGTGAAATATGAAAGCTTAAATTTTTTCTGAACTACATAAAATCAATTTAAATCTAGTACTTACATAATTTCTCACGATCTGCCGAATTATTTGAAACAGTTTTGTATTTTTCCATTGAAATTTTGTAATTTCAATTATTGTATTAGCTAGCACACTTCATTGTCAATCACTTTAATATTTCACTTCTCGTACACATTACTATTATCTAAACAAAAACGACATTTTACACTAATATAAACAAATGGCGGCTTTTGCCAAAGCAAACACTGTGCGCTTGGCGGGCGCTTTGTTACTCTCAATTGACTAATCTTGGAGATAACGCTGTGTATGGTACTTACGGTCGAGTAGTCAAAATGAAACTGATTTTTTAGAAATCACTTACAATACGAAACTATTATTTTCAAACGTTGTTAAATAATTATTAACAATTTTACAAGCAATAAAACTTTGTTTAAATGTACATTTAGAATTGTATTATATAAACAATTCTACAGAATTCTTAGTATGAACGCGCTCGGAAGGTCTTCAAAATTTTTATGTTTGCATTTAAAAAATACACAATGAACACATAATAAAACACTTTTAGCACATTCTACAGACATTTGTCTAAAGATTATAACTATTTATTGACCGCTCTTGCTAATGTAATGTAATGTACACACGTGACGAACGACACCACTGAACTGAAACATGATACTCAATATGGCGCGAAATGCTTTTATTCGCTGTAGCATTGCGCTTCCAACTCTGTCTTACTCAACAGTTTTGTGTCCACAGTATAAATATTGTGGTAGAAATTTAGTCTGTTACATTGAAAATCGACTAAGTAAATTGATAACGTTACTACGTCCATGCCGATAGAGAAAAAACCAGAAATATATGACAGTGGTCTCTTAGGTTCACATCTATGAGCCGCAGGACGCTCAAGGGGTTAAGTTCCCCAATATTTTGTTTTAAATACAAACAAATTACTTACGATATACCGAAAATGTCAATGTTGTGCGATATTATCACAAAGTACCAATAGAACAATACGATATATTACTATATCGATAAAAATATCGATATTTTTTGTACGTGTACGTCTCGCACCTAGTGAACACCGTCCGCGGACGTTTTCGGCTGACAAAAACATCCGGCGAGCCAGATTCTTATCGGACGTCCGAACGCTCAAGGACGGCGTAAGGTTACATCCGTGACTTACATCTGATAGTTTGCACAGTTCAGCGTAGTACATTCATTGTCCAGATACGTACAAGTCGCGGCTATCAGCCGCGACTTACGGACGCGTCTGACAGTTTGGTTCTAGCTTTACGCGTAAATAACGGTAAAGTTGACAATCCGACCCGTAAATAACTAGAGCTTCGGGACCACCGCGTGATACCATGACTGACCCGGCCGTCGCACACCAGCAGTCTTCAGCAACACCAACAAGGGAGCTGAGGCAATCACCTGAGACGATCGCAATATCCACCTCATCGAGGATACCGGACTTCTGGTGAGATCGACCTAGACTCTGGTTCCACCAGTTCAACGCCATCGTGGACCCAAAAAAGGCAAGTGACCTTCACAAAAGTCAACTTTTAATATCTAGGCTTAAACAAGCCGAATTAAGTGACATAAGTGACATTCTAGACACATATTGTCTAGAATGTCACTGAGACAAATAAGTTTGACACGTTAAAAAATAGGTTAATTTCTGTATATGAAGAGTCTGAAACCAAACAATTGAATCAGCTCTTAAATGAAATTGAACTGGGAGATCAAAAACCGTCTCAACTATTACGACGGATGCAAGATTTAGGTAAAAATAGAGTGCCAGATAATACCTTAAAGTCGCTATGGTCTGGCCGGCTACCACATTCTATTAGAGCTATAATAACCGCTTGCGATACTGGCGAATTAAAACTCGATAGTCTAGCTCAAATGGCCGATAAAATATTGGAAAATACCAGACCATCAGAATTAGCCCCCGTTACCCAAGCTAGTCCGAGCACAAACCAAGGATCTAGCTACAATATAATGAGTGAGATCAATCAAATTAAATCAGAAATATCCTCACTAAATCACAAAATTAATCACTCAAATAATAATCAAAATCACAAGCCGCGAGACCGATACCGTTATGAACAAAGTACGTCTCGATTACGTTCAAAAAGCCGCGAAAATATAACAAAGAATAGGATAAATTATCCTAAACAAACACAAAAACCAGGTGACATAGGTTACAAGTGCTTTTACCACTTCACCTATGGCTCCAGCGCACGCAAATGCGGTGATATAATTAATTGTAAACCGAACTCGGATCATCGGAGTGATCTGAGCTCGCAGCGCCGCGACGAGTGGTGCTCGACGCGCAGCTCCGAGGAGTTATGGCTGAGCATTGAGTTAACGCCAGCGGCAGTTCGACCGCGATGTATCACTAATACCACTTGCCCGTACTCTTTGCATAGGTTGCGCTTACTATCCGCATGGTCCACAACATTCAGTTTCGCTTCAAACATTTTTTGATTCTGCGTCGAATATCTTACAAGAAAAAAGTGACTCATTGTTTCTGCTGCTGGGAGATTTTAATATCACCCATGCAACGTGAAATATTTAATACTTGCACTGAAACTGGTATCATTACACACGCACACAAACACAAATTGCACGAGCGTAATGACAGCTGTCACACACACTAGCATAATAATTCCCGCCCGGTTTTTATGACTATTTTTATTTTTCTTTATTTAAAAAACAAACAGTCATTTACAAAAAATTACATACATAAATATTAGTTCAAATAGACCTAAAGTTTCATTTTTTAACAACTAACATTAATTTAGGTTACTATAAGATCACTAAATACATCCAATATATGCGCTAAATATTAAACTATAACAAATAAGGATTACAGGTAACTCAAACAGTAATATCTGACAAGGACTTAGAACTATTAACTAAAAGTAATTTTATAATTTTGGATTTAAATTGATGAAACTTTGATGAAATGAATTTGAAAAAATGTCCACCATATTAAGTTTTTTATTATATAAATTACATGATCGCCCGACAAAAGTGTTTTTAGCATAATTTGTACCGTGCACTATGATAGAAAAGGTATCTTTAAGACGTGAGGAAGCTCGAGGCACCCTGAAAGTAATTTTCTGCAACAATAATGATGAATAAATTTGATTATTGATAATCTTGTATAGAAACATTGCATCAAGGTAAGAGCGTCTCATCTCCAGTGTATCGATCCCGTGTCTAGATGGAGAAATCTGGTCACTTTGGAATTTACTTCCAGTACGATATTCAAGGGACTTTAAAAATGTATTTTGTATTTTTTCTAAACGCGCTATATGGATTGAGTATTGTGGATTCTAGATGACACTTCCAAACTCTAGAATGCTGCGGACATAAGCATAGTACAAAATCTAGTAAGTAAGTGGGCTTTTAATTATAAGTGACCATGAAAGTTTGAAAAAAAAAATGCATTAAAATCCATTCAGTAGTTTTTGGAGAAAAGGAGAGTGTGGGGCTCTCACCTATGTATTAAAAAACCGCCGTGCGTCATTGCCCGCCTGTACTCAGCGGACCACTTGACCGGTACCGCGTAAATTTACTTCAGTGGTAGAAAAAGACCTGAGTAGGTATATTTTAGTCTAAAGAAAAAATAAAAACTGAAAATATTTATAGTCAACTATTATATTTTTTTATCTTTATCAAAAGTCAAACAGGTTTTGCTCTATGGCTTGCTCGGATTCCCAAGCTTCTGCAGATTCTGGATCATGTTTGTTTTTTTTCAAACGTTTTGGCACCGGGCCTTCATCTTCAATATGTTTGCGCTTCTTTTTCTTTGTTTTACTTATTTCTTCTACAGTCTCTGGTTCTAACTTAGGAACTGCGCCATTACTTTTTGCATCTGCTTCTTGATATTCTGGTATGCTTTTGTTCTTTTTGTGTTTTTTCTTCTTTCGCTTTTCAATGTCCACTACCTGCTCTTCATTGTTTTCTGGATTTAACCTGTCTGCGATGGCTGTAGGTATTTTTAAAGCTTTTTTGTAGTTAGACCCAAAGAGAGGATGCCGACATTTAGTTTCAGGCAAAGGTATAAAATTTGTCTGATTGTTTATCATCACATTATCATTGGAGAAATGTGCCTTAGGAATTCTTTTCCTAAGATTGATTCTGCCAGAAAGTGGAAAATTTTTAATATCATATTTATTGTGTTTCATTGATAAAACTGTTGCTGTATCATTTTGTTCTTCTTCCAAGCAGACCTCATATGTGTGACCACCTATTTTGATTTTGCATTTGCCATTTATCTTTAAGTCAACACTTTGAAGATCTTGAATGTCAACCTCTTTAGGACATCTTACAAGCCACATGAGGCCATCATTACTAAAAATTGTATTCTCTGGTAGAGCTTGCGAAACTAATTGTAAGTTACTGCTTGCTTTAAGAAATTTTCTCAATCTTGATGTGGTTTTATATTCTTTATTAGTACTTGTACTGCTTGATTCAAAGTCTTCACTATCTTCATCCTCAAACATTATTCTATCTGAAAATTTTCGTGCACTTTCTGTGTCTTGTTCTATTTGTGATTCCTGATCTAACTTAAATTGGTTTAAAATGGTGCTTTTATAAAGTTTGGCACTTTTCTTTTTGTTTACTTTTGAAAAACTCTTATTGTCAGGTAATGATAAGGAGTGTAAATTGTGATCTTCATCATCTTGAATTGCTGAAATTTCCCCAACACTTTCATCATGAAATGAATTACTCTTTGCAATTGTATCAGATTGTCTTTTGATAGTTAACATAGTGTCTGACTTATTTTTTCTATATGGTGTATCCACATCCATTATACTATCTATTTCCTTTAGATCTTCGCTCTTCTTTTTAGATTTCTTTTTCTTCTTTTTCAATCTATTGGTGCTTGTGTCAGACTGATCATAGGAAGTTTCATTTTCCTCGAGGCTATCATGTATTGTATTGTTTGTCTTACCATACGAAGCGTCATCCCATTGCTCAGGGTTGCTAACATCATCATCATCGTTTTTAATATTCTTTTTTTTCTTAGGCACATCACTTTCACTTTCAGATTCCAGCTTGACCATCTTCTTTTTAATATTACAGCTCTCATCGCAAGATTGATCTTTTTCTACCTTAACATTTAATTTTGTGTCTCGTCTATCTCCATATTTATCTATACTATTGTTTGACAACTCTTTAGCTTTCCGTTTCTCTTTATGCTTATTATTAGGTTCCATTTTTTTTTCTACACTCTTGGGTTCTACAGATCTACAATATTTTTTAGAATTTTATTATTACTATAGAAAAAATATTATAAGTAATTTTTAGTTTCACAGGCACTTCAAGGGTCTGTGCCGCCCTTGAGAAGTGCCCGATTGAAAACTCAATAACACATTTTGAGCAAAACAGAAAAAAAGGCTGAGACCTTGCGATTAGAGGTTTCACATACAATACATCACTTACTTATCATCACGCCATCTCCCTTGCGGGGTAGGCAGAAAGAACAGAACATGCATCATTTTACTAAAACTCTAACATAAAAAAAAAAAATGGGTGCGTGTACTTATGTACGCACGTGAGAAGTTATACTTCTTTGGCATCATTAAATAATTAATATTAAAAATTGAAAATTAATATATTTATATAATAATATATTTAATATATATATTTCAAATATATATATTTAATATAAATTTATATATATATATATATATATAATTATTAAAAACCAAATTTAGAGAATAATAAATATATAAGACATAATTTGTACTAAATATTATAAGATTCTTAATTTTAAATGTTTATTATTGATTATTTAATATTTTAAAAATAAATTTAATAATAAATTCAAAAATTGAATTTAAGGTTGGTCATTTTTTAAATATTTTTATTGATTTCTTAATTTAATATTCACTTTTCATTTTTATCAAAAAGTTGCATCAAAATTAGTTCAGTGGTTTTTGTTTGATGCGAGAACAAACAAACAGACAAACAGACAAAAATTCTAAAAAATATTGTTTTGTGTTTAGACACGCCTATATAGCCTATTACAGTCATTTTTTCTCAAATATCTTGTAGAATATAGATTATTATAACTTAGAATTAATAAAAAATGTATAACAGCGCCATCTTACCGTATTGCTTAGAACTACCACACAATAGTGGCTACACGATTATTCATAGTACTAATTATTTCCTGTAGATATCGTTTTCATGTTGATAAGATTATTAATTCTTATAACCTATACATAAAGTAGATAATAATTAGTCAACTGTTATCTGTTATAGTAGCAATAGTTATTATTTATTAGTGATTGTTGTTGTAGTGAGAATATAATATTTGTAACATCAAAGATCACTGTAGTTATTTGGGTGATTTTAAAAAGTTCTGTAATGGCTACCAGGGCCATGTCACTCCCTAAGAGCTTGTTTTTATTTAAAATCGTGCTCTCTAGTGGGCGGAAGAGACACTAATAATTATTAGTGGGACTCGAATGTTGTTAGAAGAAAATATTTATAAAAAATAATATTAATAAAAATATAAAATTGAATAACAGATGGCGCTGTAATAAATATCAGTGCAATTCTATACAAAATGTACTATAACCTGAATCGCACAATAATTTTTTTTTGTAAATAAAGTATATATACAAATATAATTGTACTTCAAATGTACTTGCTTAGGCAGTACATATACTAATAGCTTTTTTTTCGAGACTTAATGAGCGGTTAAGCAGACAACTTCATACTGTTAATTTTGTGTCACAGATGCGCGCGCATCTTAAAATTTCACTCTCAATTTTTTTTCATAACGCGCCTAAAGAAGTATAACTTCAATACACATTTTATAGAATAACAATAAATAATTTTATGTGAGGAGGCTGTAGTCTCGTTGTGCACTTGCAGTTTGAATGATAGGTAAGGTTAAGCAACTTCCACTCAGCTGACAGTAAGATGGATGGCCAAACCAGATGGTACTTGAATATCTGCTTGTCAATGAAGATAATCAAACGTATGTAGAAGATAATATCTATCAGGTCAGTTAGGTACATTGTGTGTGCTACCTAGCTAGTGCTTATCTATGTGATAAAACAATGTTAACAAGTCATTATTTGATTGGACATAACAGATGGCTTCAATATCATTACTATTTTTTCTTTATAGCTCATTGGCTATTAATTAGTAATTTAATACTCCACCATCAGGCTTCCCACTGTAATACTAAATATAATAGTTTTGTTTTGAGCTAAATATAATGATACTGATATTATTTGCTCAATTAGCTCACTACATCAACTCCAACACTTGTGGAATTCGATAGTGATTCATTATCTCTATATGTGTCACCAAGTAGGCAATCTATTGCTTTCCTTATATCAAAATTATGAAAATCATAATTAACTCAGTACAGTAATCACTTACAAAGAGTGCCATTCTACTATGGGTGTCATAAAAGCCAATTAGAGGAGCAAAAATAAACAGCCACGACTTATAGACACAACTTTGCAATAGGAATATCTGTTTTTGAAGAGGATTAAATTTACCTGACAACATATTCTGCTGCCCCAGAAAACAGTACGGCGCCATCGTCCACTAATGATCTGCTGTGCACCGATTGAGCACGGACTTAGCGGGCTAATGATACCTAGTTGTTACTTATGTGGTATCAATTATTTCTGAAGTATTAAGTATGTATCAGTTCTTCAATGCGCACGATAGTCATGACTAGCAGTTGGATGTAATTTATTATTATTAATCAGATAAGTGGGCTACAATAATGCACGAGTTATCTATTACCAAACTAACCACTTACATAGAATGGCTTCTAATGCTATCACTCGAAGTATCGGTCCATGTAAAACTATCTTCGGAAGACGATTCCATTAAATATTCTTTTAATTTTTTGACAACAGTAGGTTGAGATCAAATATAAGGAATATTTGAATTTTTACATATAAAATAGGCTACATTTAATAAGTTTATAGGTTAGGTTATAAGTTTTAGCCTCTAGTTTTTTTTTATTTGTTTAAGGCATTGGCAGAACCATCAGCCTAACAGTAACATAACATCGTAGATATTCTCTGATCACAGGTAAATTTAATTCATCAAACAAGTCGTAGAAGTCAGTCATATAAAGTCAGTCAAGTCAAAGTCACGCTCCAGTAAAACGATGGCGATCTTACTGAAGCTTCTTTGGAGTTTTGGAAACAACAGGAAAAAACACGTTATGACGCATTACATCATTTGCCAACACTTATGCACATACACAAATAGTTAATAAGCAAAAGGCCACCACTTTTACACATTAATACTTGAAATAACACAAGTTTAGGAAAATAATGCAGAGCGGCATGATCTTCTTCGTGTTCCCGCCAAAAAACCTTAGCCTCTAAAAATCTAAAAACAAAGAGTAGAATAACCTCTTCAGTATATACTCTTTTGGAATAATCTAAAAAAAGATGTTTATAAGTGTCAAATGTCAATGTAAATTTTTTTTTGGGTAATTTTGTGACCTGGTTACTAAGACCTTTAGGTCATTAAAGTCAATTAATTCAATTCAATTCTTGATTTAATGGCGTTGTTAATGTCAATGTAATTAATACAATTCTTCTTTTTTGTAGTGGCCATGGCCCAATAATACAGGCCTTCTCAAATCGCGAAGTGACATACAAAATTTTGCCGTGCATACGTCATCAACAAGGCAGCATTAGCTCTCAATTTTTTTTCCCCACAATTTACCCACAAACCCCTTAAAGGTTAAAAGTCTGCAATAAAAAAGTATTACTGTCTATAAAAGCTAAAATATATTAAACTAGACTCTACCCACAACTCCGTCCGGGTAGTTTCAGAATATAAATATGCCGCACTACTGCACTTTAATTAGCTTTATGCAAAAATAGCTAACCCGAAGAAATCATCCATTTTTCCGGGATGAAATGTAGCCTGTGTCCTTTTCTGAGCTCTAGTACTCTGGGGTTCAGTAGTTACACCGTTAAAGCGTAACAAAAAAACTAACAAATAAAGTAACTTTCACATTTATATTATGGTAAGCATATAAATATTTGAAAATGAGTCGCGAGTTATAAAGGTGACTTGGATTAGAAAAATGGTGGATTTTTTATTTGTCGTACAAAATTATAAAAAAATATTTAAATATACTCCAATTTATCGCCATGAGCTGGTTGGATATTATAATACCTCTCTGAAAAGGCACTTTATAAATTAGCCTTTAGCCTGTTTTCAAATTTTTTATTAAACGTTCTATTCTCCATTCTAACCAGCATTTTTTTTTATAATACCCGCCTCATATATAACCACCCACCACCTATATGGTATGCGGTTACCGTAGCCTATAGACGCTAGCAACACCAGAGGCATCACTCGCGCGACTCCTGCTCTAAGGAAAGTGATAGGCAGTGAAAATAAAGGATAACAAGGAGAGGATAAGGAAGGCCTCAGCGCTCTCACTCACCATACGAAACAATAGTAGGAGTACCTACAATTGTTTCACTTATTAGTTTGTATATTTTTCATGTAAGATATCACCATGGTAGAAAAAACTTTATGATTCAATGTTAACAGAAAGAGTACGAGCTAGTTTTCTCGTTGGTTTGAAAGAGAAACGACTAAAAGCGATAGTTGTCATATTGTATCTGTCATATACAATAACCACGCTATGCTGCCAGACTAATAACTACAATTCTGCTCATATTAATGACTAAGATTCCCTTTTATAAAAATAAACCAATTTAGGCTAGAAATTCTGAAATTATAATTACTGCAAACAATTAAACATTCATTTTTGATGAGTAAATGATTTGTATTATTATTTTGAATATGCCGTCATCTGTTATTATTTACCCTAAATAATTTTATTTGAAAAACGGCAAGGAAAATGTGACGTCATTATGACGTAGTTGCGGCAATCTGTCAACGATTTGAGCAGGCCTGTATTATTGAGCCACGGTAGTGGCAATCAGCATAAGCAACAAAACAATTAATTTTGGTGGGACATCGTGGCAAGCGGTTGAAATCCTGTCACATATATATATATATATATATATATATATATATAAATTAATAAATTTACTGAAAATTGATACACATACACAGAAATGTATTTATAAGCCCAATGAAGTATTCCACTGATGTTAACATAGTGATGAAAAATCTGGTCTAGATACAATATAGTTTATTGTACGCCTCATAAACGAAGCGTTGAGGTGGGTACTACTCTCGTTTCACGCAGAACAACAGATTTTACAAACTTAAAATGTCTCTATTTCTCATATATTGTACTTGTAATATATACACACACATATCAAGAAAAAACACTATTTTTAACACTCATGATATTTTTAGGCCATTTTTGTTATTTAAACAAGTTAAAAAACTGTTTAAAAAAGTTCTGTCTTGGACGTCCGTGTGTTGTAGGTATGCTCGGATAATATATGTTAACATGATAACGACCGAAATACTTTACTAATTGGGTCTTTTTTTAGGGTTCCGTACCCGAAGGGTCAAAACGGGACCAATACAAAAACAAAAAAAAAATAACAATATGTAAGGGGCCTCCCATACAACAAACGTCATTTGTTTGCCCTTTTCTGCTCGTTATTGATTACGTCAACAGGTAGATGCTTGAAATATTCACAGAATATTTAGTTTTATATTCACTTTAAAAATAAATATTTAAATTAAAATATAACAAATATTTAAGGGAGCCTCCCATACACAAACGTGTTTCTTTACTCATTTTTGCTCTGTCTGTCCGTCCGTCTGTCACCAGACTCATACAACAAACGTGATTTTATTGCCCTTTTTTGCTCCCTATTGATAACGGCAACAGGTAGACGCTTGAAATGTTTACAAAATATTTAGTTAATATTAATAATTTTAAAAATAAATAATTAAATGATAATAAAATTAATATTTAAGGGGGGGCTCCCATACAACAAACGTGATTTTTTTTACTCGTTTTTGCTCGATATTGATAACGGCAACAGTTAAACGCTTGAAATATTCACAGAATATTTAGTTATATATTCAATTTAAAAATAAATAATTAAATTAAAATCAAACAAATATTTAAGGGGGGCTCCCATACACAAACGTGTTTCTTTACTCGTTTTTGCTCTGTCTGTCCGTCTGTCTGTTACCAGACTGTATCTCAAGCTAGACAGTTAAAATTTTCACAATTTATGTATTTGTGTTGCTTTTATAACAACAAACACTAAATAAAAACAAAATAAAACAAATATTTAAAGGGTCCCATACAACAAACGTGATTTTTTTGACCTTTTTGTTGTTTTATACGTCCATAGTTGATTGTACTTTTTTAACATTGCTACAATTTTATTACATTTATAAGTTAGCATAATAGCCGTATTTTCTACCAAGTTATTTACATCTGGATCTTCGAAGCAAGGGCATTGAAAATCAAGTTTAAACCAGAGGTCAATTAAAAATAGTGTTGTTTACCTAGTCAATGGTACGGGACCCTTCGTGCGGGAGTCCAACTCACACTTGGCCGGTTTTTTCCGCTACGCTTCAGTATACTTACGAATAGAGTCCTATCACTTTTCACGGTCCGATTCGATGTGGTTTAATTGTTACTAAATTAACAATAAATAGTGAATATTTAGGCTTGATTCGACGATACAGTGCTACACTAAAATCAGCGCTATACCTTATTTCGTGAGAACTACCTTTATAAAACAATGTAATAGTACTTCTTAAAATTAGCGCTATATGGCGTATAAGACATGAGATGGTTCTCATGATGGTTATCATTAGTACTTTTTTGAAATTAGCTGTACTGTTTTGAAATTAGATGGATGGATGTGATTTATTGAAAACTACTTAATAAGACCAATACAATATTAGTTTCTTATCAAATAATAAATTTTGTTGTGAAAAAATTAAGATTATGAGGCGTACACTTTTAGATTTTCCAGAGTATTTATAACTTATAGCTTGGCAAAAATTGACGACCTCGTGGCGTAGTCAGTAGTGTAACAACAGAATAGTTAGAGCTCACTATACTACGTATAGTGTAACCGACTTCCGTGCACGAGGTCGTGGGTTCACTTCCCACTCAGGACAATTATTTGTGTGATGAATATAGATATTTGTATTGCGTGGTGTTTTCTATCAATTATATCCATCCATCAATCCATCAGAATTTCGACGTCCACTGCTGGCCTCCTCAAATTGGGGGTATAGTGCCGTAATCACCACGCTTGGCAGGCGGGTTGGCGATCGCAGTGGATGTTTTTAATACTTGAGGGAGTGCTGCTGCCCACTCCCCAAGTATTCCCTCAGTCGGCTCTTATGACTCCCATGGGTGGAGAAGGGTGGGACAATTCTAGTGCCGGCCCCACATGGCCATCACTTATATGTATGTAGGTATTGTGGTGATTGTGCGAATTGCCTATTATAATGTCGCAATCACATATGTATACAGCGTGTAATTTAAACTACTTTTGATATCGTAGCTACGTTATCGCTATCGATATCCAAATGTAACAGCAAGCTTATTAATAAATGCAAATATGGAAGGAGATGCAGGTTCGAATCCTGCTCGTGACTGTTATTTTCGATTTCACATTTTTCACTTTGTGTTTAATGTATGTTGCTAAGCATGTCAAATGCTAAAAATATATATAAAAATATCTAAATATTTATAGGATTTGCGTCATTATTAGGTAAAATTAGCAGTCAGGAGCAAGGGTCAGGATAGCTGAATTGGCAAAGCATCTGGACGGTATCCAGGAGATGCAGGTTCGAAACCTGCTCGTAACTGTTATTTTTGATTTCACATTTTTCACTTTGTGTTTAATGTATGTTGCTAAGCATGTCAAATGCTAAAAATATATATAAAAATATCTAAATATAGCACAAGTAATTTTGGGAAATATACAATTAAAAAAAACATATTAAATATTAATTAATTAATATTTGTAATATTAAATCGATTTATTACCTCTGACATTCTGCGTGCAACGTTGTATACCTACATCGCGGCTCCTTTGTGTTCGAGACGAAAGAGCGCCGCTCGTATTTCAGCGAACCAACTATGCCTACACCAAGGGTCATGACCTTGTCACGTGTAACTAGATTTTTTAAATTTCATCACCTTACTACACGATTGTTTGTAACTTTTAATTTGGTTTGTTCGATAATACCACACACAATAATACTAATTTATTATCACATCAACTTGACGGTTACGGAGATGTTGTTCAATATGTCCGCCTTGTAAGTCTACGCATTTTTTGCATCGTTTACGAATGTTTTCACAAACACGTTGTAGCACTGATGTATCGGATTTAATTTGGTCAAACGCCGAGACTATCCGTAAACGCATTTCGTCCTCGGTATCGCATGCCTTTCTAAATACAGACTGCTTGATGGTTCCCCAGAGAAAAAAATCCAATGGAGTGTCAGGTGACCGTGCTGGCCAATTAACTGGTCCACCACGGCCAATCCACCTTTCCCCATATTCTGTATTTAAATAATCTCTCACAGTCCGGGAAAAGTGTGGTGGCGCGCCGTCGTGTTGAAACCACATACGACGCACAAGATCGAGATTTAACTCATCAAGTTCTTCACTGAGTTCTTCTCGCAAGAAACGAAGGTAGTTGCTACCACTCATGGTCCTTTCTAGAAAATAAGGGCCGATAACCTTATTACCCATAATTCCCGCCCAAACATTTATCTTCCATCGATATTGGAAGTGACTGGGTTTTATGCAATGAGGGTTAGTGGTAGACCATACGTGTTCATTGTGTGCATTAAAGATTCCTGTTTTAACGAAGGAGCACTCATCAGTGAACAGTATGTGGTTCAAAAAATCTCTATCTTCTTGAACTTTATCTAAGACCCATCTGCTGTACTCCATTCTAGGCTCGTAGTAAGTAGAGACTGAACTCGAAGATAATGATATGGGTGCTGGCCATCATCTTTGAGTGCTCGCCAAACGCGCCTATGGTTTACACCGAGCTGGCGTCCTACTGAACGCGTGCTTCGCGTGGGATCTTCCCCAAACATATCTAAGAATTGTTCTTCGACATTGTCATGCAGTCTTGGCCTTCCTGCGTCAATACGCTGTTGTTCATGACCGTGCACACTGCCAGTATTGTACTTGCGTACATGTAAACGCTGAAATGCCATCGCTGATGGCAATACAATGTTCCGTGGAACACTGAAGAGTTCCTCGTAAATTTTGCGCGCCTCTGCATAATTGCAGTCACATTTTACAAGACACATCAACATATTAAAATACTCCTCGTTTGAATACGACATCTCATAAAACACAAGTCACTCACGGTAGATATTACGTGAAAATACAGACGTCCGTTCGAAAGAAATCTGCGCGGGAGACTAAGGAGCAAGGGGCGGCTTATAAAATTAATAGGTACAAAAGCGGCGCGTGCGAAAGGCGGGCGGTATCGTTTGATATTTTCCCGATTTCTTATTTTTAATTTTTCAAAGACTGCCGGCATAAATTATATCTATTTATGGATCGACAAGTACTTGTAAATGTAGGAGCCAATAACATTTTTTGCTTGTGTCGGTTTTATAAATAATTTTGATTGTCAACTGTAACTGGCTACCATTTTATTTTATTTTAATTATAATTACATATATAAAACACCTATAGGATTAAATATCTATCCCTAAATTTTCCAACGGGGTTTACGTTAAAGCCTGTATAAGCAGGCTAGTATGTAAGGAGGTCAGTTGGACAGAACGCGATGTAAAGTAATATACGAATATAACCATTGCTCACCGACGTTTCTTTATCAGGAGCACCCACAGTATTTACAAAAACAATTAATATATTTATTATATCCGTAATCTGGTACCCATAGCACAAGCTTAGTTTGGGACCAGAGGACGTTGTGTGAAAATGTCCGTGAATGTTTATTAGTATTATTATTAAAATAGAATGGATTTTAGGAGGAGAGCCCACCACTCACCCTCGGATTGTCAATCTGGTGGGCTCTCCTCCTAAAATCCATTCTATAATAGTAACAATGGACTTCCGCCAAGTGTCGCCACATTCAATTAATTATCTTCAATTAATTATATTATTAAAATGTTTAGAAACTGAACTATTAGCATCAAGCACTTGATTTCGCAAAAGGCTACAGCTATATTTAAACACAAAATTAAGCCTAGTGAGTCAAATTTAAAGAAGTACGTTGCCATTAGAAATCACTGCAATAAGGTGTGTAGGAATGCTCAACGCCAGCATATTCATAACTCGGTTCAAAACGGAGACCCAGCAAAAGTCTGGAAATTTCTCAAAACATTGGGAGTCGGAAAAGCACGACAAGAAATAAATACTTACTTACTTACTTATCATCACGCCATTTACAGAGTGCCAAGAGGCTCTATTCTTGCATACATCTCTTGCTTCCTCAACATTCATAACTCTCTTCATTCCGCCACTGCATCTGTTCATAAAACAAGAGGCAGCAGCTACAGCGGTAAGGTTTAAAAACCTGAGTCTCTGGAGACTAGCAATGGTACCGCACACCGAAATCCTCAGTGAGGTAACAGGTAAGGAGCCGCTCATGGCAGCGGTGACCGACAGGATACCCAAGCAATTTGTATTTGACCAAAAGTACAAGATACAATTGCAAGAACAACCGGGTGAAGGTCTTAACCCAAGAGAGATGAGTATCTTCACGGATGGATCTAAAACAACGTCAGGTACTGGTGCGGGTGTATTCTCCGAGGACCTGAACATACAGATATCTACACCATTAGGAGCTCATAACACGGTCTTCCAGGCAGAAAGTGTGGGCATCTTAATGGCAGCGTATGCAATCGACTCTAGAAAGGTAAAGAACCACCAAATCCGTATACTCTCTGATAGCCGATCAGTCCTACAGGCCCTTCAAAGGTACACTATAACCTCGGGTCTTATATACGAGTGTCATCGAGCCCTGTCACAGGTATGTATCGACAACGATATAACCCTACAGTGGATCAAAGGACACAGCAACTCACGCGGTAATGACGCTGCCGATGAATTGGCAAGGGGAGGGTTCGGAGATGATAGTGGAAGAACCTGAGCCCATTCTACCCCTGCCGTTCGCTTCGCTCCGAAACACACTACGACGAAACACAAAGGTAGAACACCAAGAATTCTGGTCTAACTTAGGTACATGCAGGCAAGCCAGAGAGGCCCTTCCGACAATCTACCCCGGATTGTCACTAAAGCTGCGGCGTTTGAAGAGTCCTCAGCTCCGGCTCCTAATGGGAGCCATTACTGGACATGCTTTATGGAATAAACACTTATTTACTCTAGGTGTTACTGACAGTCCTCTTTGCAGAGCTTGCATGGAGGCAGACGAAACGGCCGCCCACGTCATCCTTAAATGTCCGGGGGTGGCAGAATACCGGGCACTATACCTCGGCTCTCCGAGGTCGCTCCCAGAAGTCGTCGGCAACGTTAAGGGTCTGCTAGGCTTTCTGGTGATGCTGGGTTGGCAGGAGTAGTGCCAGCAACCCGTCACGCAAAATAGGCGCACATACGACGTCGAGTTGCGGAAAAATAGCCCGCGTTTACAATACAATACAATACAAACCCTCTTCATACACGCTCGCTGATTTCGGAAACTCCTGACTCCACCTTCCTTCAATACATGACCAATTTGGTCTAGGTAGGTAAGTCTCGGTCTCCCCCTGTATCTACATCCTTCCACTTTCGCATTGTATATCTTCTTAGTCAATTGCTCGTCCGGCATTCTTTCCACATGTCCGAACCATCGGAGCATTCCCTTTCGCATCTTTACACCAATACTCTCTTTCATACCTACACGCTCTCTTACATCATTGTTACGAATGCGGTCAGTCAGCCTCACTCCACAGATTCTCCGCAGAGATCGCATTTCGACCGCATTGATTTTACTCTCATGCTCCTTTTTACATACCCAACTCTCGCTTCCATATAATAACGTTGGGACAAGCACTGCGTTGTGTATTGCGACACGTGCCTTCTGGCTGAGATGGTGACTGCCGAGAAGTTGTCCCAATGCTCCGTTCACTCTATTTCCCGCATTCACTCTTCTTTCAACATCAGTGGTGTACCTTCCATCCCGACTGAATCCACATCCAAGATATACAAATTCATCCACTTGTTCTAGCACACCATTTCCTATTGCTACTCTAACATCTGTTCTGGCTTCTTCTATTTCAAAAACCATTACTTTGGCTTACTTGCTCACATTCACACGTAGGCCCCTTTTCTTACAATCTTCTGCCATTACGTCGACTAGGGTTTGCAGGTCAGTCGCAGACTGCGCTAATAGGACCGCATCATCTGCATATAGCAGCGAGTTAACCACTGAGTCACCCATCTGAACTCCCATATTCATTTCATTCAACCTTTGTAGACATTTATCCAGATATACGATAAACAGTCTGGCTGATAGAACGCAGCCCTGTTTAACGCCGATATTGACATCAAACCAGGGTGACATTCCATCATCCAGCCACACACAAGCTCTGCAGTCCATGTAGTTGGACTGCACCGCTTGTAGCAGTCTACCGTTAATACCATACTCCGGCTAAATGTCCCAAAGTTCCTTTCGTAGAACAGTGTCAAATGCTTTCTCCAAATCCACAAAACTGGAGAAAACCCTCTGGCCTACAGCCAGATGCTTCTCCACAATATTGCGTTGGGAAATAAATCCTAGTGACTTCAATATTGATTTACTTAACCTACATTTCTCTGCTTCGTCCAACTTTGACAGGAATACCAAAACTGATACGATTAACCGTCTTTCATAATTTCCTACTCCTATTTTTCCACCGTTTGATTTTAATCTTTTTACTGCTTGTGATGTTATGAAGAGTATAATGTCGATCACATCCAATGCAGTTGGATCCGACTGTGTCAGCCGTAATATAATCCTTCCTATCCTTGATGAAATCCTTCCAGTCATCTGTCACGTCCTGAATTTTTCCCTATCCAGCGGGGTCTTTCCATGTATGTGGAAAGATGCTCAAATCACTCCTTTGCCAAAAAAGCATAATCCCACAGCCTTTTCCGATTATCGTCCCATATCTATATTGCCTTTCGTTTCCAAAGTCCTTGAACGTCTGGTCCACAGTCAATTAAGTAGTTTCCTTACCAGAAATAATCTCCTCAACCCATTACAATCCGGTTTCCGTCCCGGTCATAGTACCACCACAGCCCTCGTCAATATTACGGACGACATCAGATCCGGTATAGAGTGTGGTAAGCTGACTGTACTAGCTCTGCTAGACTTCAGCAATGCATTCAATACGGTCGATTTTGAGATATTACTCTCTCTACTTGGCTCTCTTAACATATCTTCAACGGTAATAGATTGGTTTCGCAGTTACCTGTGTGGCCGCCAACAATGTATTCACATTGAAAATACATATTCCTCCTGGTTTAATACGTCAGTCGGTGTGCCCCAGGGTGGCGTTTTATCCCCTCTACTTTGCGCAATTTTTATTAATTCCATCTCTAATGACTCCGTTTTATAAACCATAAAGACACTCAACGACGATCTCAATAAAATTAGCGAATGGAGTCAATCTTATGGTCTGACTGTGAATCCGCTTAAGACACAAGTAACCATTGTAGGTAGCTCTAGGATGTTTGCAAGAGTTGATTGGAAACAGTTGCCTCGGGTCGTTTTTGAAGGTGTCACTATCCCTATAAGGGACAAAGTTAAAAATTTAGGCTTAACAATTGACTCAAATTTTACTTGGGGGCCACAACTCCAAGAAGTTAGTCGCAAGATCTTTGCTTCTGCAGGTTCTTTGAGGCGATTGCGCAATTTTCTCCCTACTTCTACCAAAATTACGCTTGCAACTTCTTTACTTCTTCCTATCCTTGACTACGCAGATACCAGCTATCCAGATCTCACCGAAAACGAATTGGATAAACTTGAGCGCCTCCAAAATTTCTGCATACGATTCATATTTGCTCTACGCAAGTATGATCACGTTTCTCAATTTCGAACATAGCTTAAGTGGTTACCAATACGACATCGCCGGAACACTCATATTCTCTCTTTACTATATAATGTACCGCTTAATCCTTCTACTCCTTCCTATGTCAAAAGTCAGTTTGAATTCCTCCATGATACACATAGTGTGCTTAAGGTCATCGCAAAACTTGAGGTTAAAAATGCCATTGCATTCCACTAATTTTTTTGGCAAATCTTTTATAGTTGAAGCGATAAGCCTCGAATGCCCGCCCTACCGGTAGAAATAAGACGGGCAGAGACTATATCCAGATTTAAATTATTAGTTAAAAATCATTATCTAAATGAGTATATTCCTTACACAAACTTATCATTGATGAATTCTTATGAATTAATTCGTATACTTAGCTAACTATTTATGTTATTTTCATAATATTTGTGTATCGTAATTTATTACGTACGTTATTATAGCCATATTTATGTATATATTTAAATTATTTGTATGTAGTATATTTTGTATCTATTTATTTATATGTATTTAATATTTATAATATGCAGGTATTCGTTATGTTACACCAACAACTACCATTCTCTCTCTCTCAATCGTGTCCATCCAAAGGTTGCCTGGTAGAAATTACTTTTAGTAATAAGGCCGCCCATTGTACCACATAATGTAAGATTTGTTTCTGTACTTCTCTACTGCAGTATTGGTGTACAATAAAGTGTATAATAAATAATAATAAAATAATAAAACTATTTTTATTATATGCAAGCAGCATTCACATAATGTCAAAAGTTAGGTATGGTCAGGTATGTGCATGGATACCAATGAAGGTATGTAATATGGTTCCGTTGGCCCGCCAATAAAGGCGGAGAGATGGCACACGGCGGGTTTCTTTAGTATGTGAAGACCGTTCGTTGCCCCGAACGTCGGGGTGTAAGGTTAGGAATATTTTTTCCCACCTTAACAAAAAAAATCTGGAAAGCGATTGACCCTAAAGGCCATCCCTGCAACTGCCCACTAATTTGATACTTAAGCGCTCAAAATTGCACTTATTAGTTCTTCGAGCTCAAAAATGACTATTGAGCTCTTCGAGCTTAAAAGTGTAGTTTTCATGTCATTATACAAGCTCAAAGAGATAACTGTTCACGCACTTCAGTCCCTTCGAGCTCAAAAGTCTGATAGAGATTTAATAAAACATTATACGTTGAATTTTCAAATCGCAATAATTTTTGAATGAACGAACCGATTTTCTCTTAGTTAACGGCATTCAACGCAACTTTTTGAGCTCTTTGAAGAATCTTAAAGCTTGAACTGGTAGACTGAAAATTTCATAGGAATTCTGAAAAAAATAATTTTTTAAATTTTTTTCGACAACGCGATCCTATCGACTGATTTTGACCAGACTGGCGGCGATCGACGTGGTTTTTTGATGTTAATAGCTTAGTTTTAAGAATCCAACCAAAAAAAAAGTAAAACCATTTAAAAGTTATTCCAAACAAAACACATTTAAATAATTTTTTGTAGTTTTTTGAGATTTCTCAAGATTTACCGGTTCAAATCGGTCCTAATTGTATTCAAAATCTAAGTTTTTCAAAAAACGGGGTAAAACTAGTAACTTCCCAACTTTTGAAAAGGAATATGACCAAAAAATGCCTGAAACGGACAGTAACTATAAATAGTCCTTAATTCTATTTAGAATAAAATATGTATAATGAAATAATTCTCAAGTTTGTTTGAGTAGGGCAAAAATATAACGACCATTAAAATATTAAACTTGATATCCGTCTAATTAATTCTTATTGATTTTTGGAGTAGGATAGAATTAGTCCACAGTTATCATTAGAAGGAGTGTTGAAACTCGGAATGCTGAATTTTCTGATAAACAAGAACACCAACACCACACTGAATACTAAAGATGATAACAATGAGAACATTTAGCAACGAACACCAAGGCCTTCTTCAAACAATTCAAACAATCTAACCAACGCACTAAACATAACCACTCATCTTCCAACCCGGCTGGTCACCGTGGAAGATTATGACCAAAACCCTCCAAAGAAAAATAATTATATAAAAATATCAAAACCGGAGTATAAAACAGATATTAAGCTCTACGTTGCAACCTACAATGTAAGAACATTGTCAACATATAGCCGTTTATTAAAGCTGACAATTTAATACCATAAAATATGACATTATCGGACTATCGGAAACAAGACGAATGGGAACAAAAATTGAAGAATATGAAGATTGTATACTCTGTCATATAGGTCGCACAAAAGGAAAGTGTGGCGTGGGTTTATAATAAATATAGCTCATAAAGGAAACATCGAAAGCTTCACGGGCATCTGTGACAGAATCGCAATATTAAACATTAACATACAGGGCAACCAAATATCCTTCATACAAGTATACGCACCCGCAGAAGTAGCAAGCGATGAAGAGATTAACAACTTCTATGTAGAACTATATAAAGCTATGGACCTGGCGCACAAAATATATATCATCATGGGCGACCTAAATGCTAAAATAGGCCAGCCAGGAACAAACTAATATCTTATAATGAAAACGAACGGGTACGGGAAAAGAAACCAAAGAGGCCAAAGACTGATTGACTTCGCCCTCGAAAATAAAATTGCAATTCTGAACACCTACTTTAAAAAGAAACCAAAAAGAACATGGCGCTCGCCTGGCGGAGACAACAAAAACGAAATAGATTACATTTTGTCAAACAGACCTAGACTAGACCCAGAACTTAGTACAAAACATAGAAGTGCTGAACCTCAACTTATCTTCAGATCACAGACCAGTCAGGGCAACATTAATATTAACTAAACAAAAAAATAGTCGAATTAAATGAAAAACCTACCAAAGCTCTATGCTGAATCGCGAAGAAGAAAAAGTACTATATAAAGAGGGCATCCTATCCCACTTACCATATATCTGGTAAGTGGGATAGGATGCTATGGTACTTATGGTCTTATTCATAACAAAATGCTTATCGAAGGTATAAACCTATATTAGTTAAAACGTCTTTTAAGCCTATCAAACGTTCGATAAAAATCTTTATTCATAAACGTTTGATAAACCTCCGATAACTAAAATGTATTTAATGTACATAATGTTGCAATTTCGTAGAAAAAATGGCGAAAAATGTGAATGGTACAAAAATATTTTCATAAGTTTATCTATGGATTGTTACTTGTCATTGTCAAACGTTTTAATTTTTGATTCTGTCACTTTAACAAAAATAATGTTTCAGTGTTGGTTAGCTAGCTACATATATTGTAATCTGTGGTGTTGGTCTGCTCATCACAGTAGTTAGATTCATAATCACCGGCTCTTTTACCTTAATCTACCGAACAATCTCCTTCGTTTGACGGTCTATTCGTATTTTACATGAGACATTGGAAAAGTTGTGTCTATAAGTCTAACAACGCCATTAATCAAGAATTGAATTTAACAAAAATAATAAAATTATTACTCTTTAGTATATACTCTTTGATTATTACATAAACAACGGCGAAATTGTGCTCACACTGCCACAACAAAAAGATCAAGAAGATAAGAAAATGCAGCCAGTTACTGATGGAAAGTTCCTAATTTGGCGGAATTCCATCATCAGTTTCTGTTCTTCTGCAAGAGACGTAGGCATCTTTATAAAAACTGATGAATGTCTTGCTAGCGCACGGGCCACTCTGTTACATATTCGGCTAGTAGTGGCTTGTGACAACCCATGAAGGGCTCCAGCATCTTCTGGAACCTTAAAAAAAGCATTTCTTAAAACGAATAAATAAATATTAATGACGAAAAGGATGAACATTATGTATAAGTTCCCATACCTCACGACGTCTCCAACATCTTATTGCCGTCAATACTTGCAACTCTGGTGAGGTACCACAACCTTTAGCGTTCAGCTGCAAGTCTTCGCGAACTAAATTTATTATAAAAGTAGCCGTCGGTTTGGTAAAACGATACCGTTTGCGGAATTCCTCATTCCCTAAAGAAAAAGCATTGCCTCTTTGCCGATACACTTTTCTGCGCCGATTGATGATATGATTTTCAATCACCGCAATACTTTGCAGGGTTTGTAAAGCTTAGTCGGCGCAGCGTCCACCCTTGCACGGCTCTTGCCGAGTATGGGCGGACCCAACAATGCGTGCCGACGGCTTTACGCGGGATGGTCCGGTCGATGGCGCTGTACGGCGCACCCGTGTGGGCGGGGTCCCTGGACGCACTGAACAGACTCTCTGTGGAGACCATAGAGAGTCGTTGCGTCCAGGGTCATAGTGGATACCGCACGGTGTCGACGGAGGCGGCCTGCGCGTTGGCTGGAATCCCCCCGTGAACTTGGAGGTGGAGGTGCTCGCCGAGGTGTATCGGCGGGCGTCACAAGAGCGGGAGGGGGGTGGACGCCCCCTACCCAGGGAGGTAGTAAGGTGGCAGGGCGACGCCCGCCGAGCTGCCATGGCCAAGTGGATAGCACGGTTGGAGACGCCCTGGGCTGGCCTTTGGACCGTAGGAGCGCTCCAGCCAGTGCTGGAGGAGTGGGCGGGGCGACGGCACGGAGTGCTTACCTTCCGACTGGTGCAGGTGCTGTCGGGGCACGGTTGCTTCGGCAGATATTTGCACATAGTCGCAAGAAGGGAAGCGACTCTGGGCTGTCACCACTGCGGCTGTGACGAGGACACGGCGTGGCACACGCTCGAGTCGTGCCCGGCTTAGGCCGAGCAGCGCCGTGAACTCGTTGCGGAAATAAGGGGAAATAAAAATGAGATTATGCGTGTCAGATGTACCTATTAGAAATCAATGTCAATACACAATCAAAGAGTATATACACAATAATCAGCTGACCAAAATCACCCATGTCTTTTTGCTAATATACGCTTATTGAAGGTAGGCTACTAGCTTGTATAAATCAAAGAGAATATATCGCAGAGTTAATGAACGTTTTAGCGTTATCGAACGATTATGAATAACACTTTTTGACAATCTACTTTTAGCGAGCTTTTAAACCTCCGATAAGTTATTATGAATAAGACCATTAGAAGATATGAGTTCAGTGCAAATATATCATAACAAAGTATTAAAAGCTATCACCCAAAGTCTTCAATATGCTAAATCACTAAACGAGAACACAAAGGGAAGCCGTAAGATCTTATTTGATAATACACTTAAACTTATGAAGAGAAGACAAGAAATACAAAAAACCAAGCCCGAAACCAGGTCAGTGAAAAACGAAATTTCGGCGTTATATAAATTAATTAGTAAACTAATAAAACACGACTACTCAAGATATAGAGAAATTTTTTCTCTACTATTGAAAAACATCTAATGCAAACAGGAAGCACCAAAAAAGCGTTCAAGGAATTACGAACAAATAAGCTATGGATAGACTCACTAAAGACCGATGAGAAAAGATTGTACAATCGTACAGACATTATATATATAGCCACAGACTTCTATAAAAACCTCTTTAGCACACAGAATCGTGAGAGCATTAACCTTAACCACACAACTACCACGGACGCGAACATAAAGGGCTGCAGAGAACCATTAGAAGTGATAGAGGTTATTGAGGCAATAAAAATATTGAAAGATGACAAAAGCCCAGGCTCAGACGGTATTAATAATGAAGCCATAAAAACAGCTCATACCCTACTAGCCAGACAACTGACTCAATTGTTCAACCATATATTAGAGTCATATAAGACACCGGCGCAATGGTCAGAATCAAAAATAATATTAATCAACAAAAAAGGAGATCCGTGCGACATTGCAAATTACAGACCAATAAGCATACTGCCCTGTTTGTACAAGTTATTTTCTTCTATTATAAATCGTAGAATAAGTATCACACTGGAGGCTGAACAGCCCATAGAACAGGCGGGATTTAGAAAGAGCTTTTCCACGATAGACCATATTCATACTCTAGAGAACTTGTTATTGAAAAATACTCTGAAAAACAAAGACCTCTATACATTGGATACATAGACTATAAAAAAGGCCTTCGATACAATATTCCATGAAAGTATCTGGTATGCACTAAAGGAACAGGGAGTAAAAAGCGAATACATAGAAGTAATCAAAAATATATATACGAATAACAAAGGTAGAGTTAAGCTAGAAAAAACAGGTACTAGTTTCCCCATTAAAAGAGTCCGGTAAGGTGATTCAACTTCATCTACACTATTCATCGCTGTACTGTGGAGTCAATAATAAGGAAGTTAAACTGGAAAGGTTTGGGCCTGAACATCGATGGAAAACATCTGAATCATCTCCGTTTTGCTGACGACTTGGTACTACTTTCGGAATCGAGCACAGAACTTCAACTAATGGTTCAAGCACTGAATTTGGCTAGTAGAGAAGTAGGTTTAGAGATGAACCTGGCAAAAATAATGTTAATGACAAACACCACGAAAAATACTATAACAGTTGACAACGAAAAACTAAATTATACGGAAAATTATGTGTATCTAGGAAAACAAATTAGCTTGGATAGAAAAAGTAATGAACTTGAAATCGAAAGGCGTATACAACTCACCTGGAACAAATATTGGAGCCTCAAAGAGATCTTTAAAAGCAATATGTCAACAAACATTAAAAGCAGAGTCATGAATTCATGTTTTCTGCCGTGCCTTACTTCCATCCATCCATCCATCCATCAGCCTTTTAAAGTCCACTGCTGGACATAGGCCTCCCCAAAAATGGGAGATAGTGCCGTAATCGCCACGCTTGGCAGGCGGGTTGGCGATCGCAGTGGATGTTGTTAATACTCGAAGGAGTGCTGCTGCCCACTCCCCCGGTATTCCCTCAGTCGCCACAGTAAGAACGACTCCGATGGATGGAGAAGGGTGGGACAATCTAAAGCCGGCCCCACACGGCAACCACGTGCCTTACTTACGCGTGTCAAACCTGGAGATATACTTCCAAAACCAAAAATAAAATTATCACATGCCAGCCAACGCGGACTAGAGCGCAGTATGTCAAAAATCAGAAAAAAACAAAAAATTCGACACAAAAATCAGAAGCATATCAAAAGTCACGGATGCTCTACATTATGCAAGAAAGCTAAAATGGAAATGTTGCATAAGTGCATATATATAAACATGTAAAATTGAATAATTTATTAAACTGTAAGCAAAAACAATTTAAGAAAACAAAAAGACATCGCTAGGTTCCTTACAAAAAAAAACAATATTGTGGCTCTATATATACAACAGCAACTGAATACAATGATATCGAAATCTAAAATTGCCACTAGCGACATCTAGGGCTGCATTTGTCAATATCTCTTTTGCTTTAAATCAGTGACATCTATCAATAGAAAATTGCAACTTTGGACAATATTATACGACTTATTTAAAAATCAATGAGTTCAACAAGAAATCTCTAAACCATTTATCTTCCCAACTTGGTTGCCTTAAGGCGGGTCCGCAGCGAGATTTTACGAACATAACATTGTTTTGCTAACATGTTAGTAAAACATGTATAGCGAACAGGCCGTCCACTGTGAATATTTGAAGTATTGAATATTTATGTTAGTAAATTATCTACCATAGAGTAACATTATATTGTTTGTTAACATTGTCATTTTTTATTTGCATATGCCATTCTACGATCAATTCCAAATAAATTAGAAGTAATTGCTTTAATATATATTTTAATTATCCTAAAATGAGTTCCGACGAGGAAGACGTTCTAGCGACGGTTCTAGCGATAGTGAATTTAGTTCTTCCTTTTTGTAGAAGAAATAGATTTTGTGTTAGACCCTACCTACAGCAACGTTGTTTCAATATTTATATCAAGAATTGAAAATTGAAGACAGACTTGGTTTAAAAAATTTTTTTCGTTATTCAGAAAGCGATTATGAAGAGCTTCTATCATTTATATTGCCAGATTGCTAGATATACAAAAACAAACGACATGGCGTAGTGATGTTATTCCACCTGACATGAGATTAGGTGCGACTTTATGGTTTCTAGCTACGGGAGACAGTTACACTAGCCTGATGTACCTATCACTTGCGAATTTGTAAGCAACAACTTTCACAGTTGAGCCTTGCCCTCTACTGTAGACTGAAAATATTATATCAAAAGGTGAGTAGAGATAGTACCTAAGTACCTAGATAAATAAATAAAAAAGAGTACTATTATTAATAAGAGTTGTATTTCTTATTGGTTACACAGTTGAGCAATAATTTAACCAATAGTTGAAATATAATACTTTCTAACATTTACGCGAATTTTACACATTTTAAAATAAAACTACGTTTACGGAATCTATCGCGTTTACTTGATTTTTATGCTATCCCGACGTTTCGAATATTTTGCAGCATTCATGATCACGGGTGGACTTAGATGGTAGGCGTCCAAAGCTGATATGTTGTTTCAACGGTTTCATCTACCCACATAATATTCGTTTAGAAACACAATTAAAAATATCTACTTTTAAGTTATATGTTTACAATGTATGAGATTTTAAGCTAGTATAATAATATTAGTATAATACTTCTCTTTAAGTTTTAAAATTTTGTTTATATTTAGTGCTTAAAAATTCTACCACAAACTACCAAATAAAATTTTCAAAATACTACCAGTTAGAAGACAATATTGATTATTAGTTTATATTATTAAATATATTGATTTTAATAGAAGCTAAGACTAAAAAGCTACCACCGGATCGGAACGCGGTTTGACTGAGAAAGATCCGGCCAGAAAACTCAGTAGGCAACAACAGTTATTTATTATTAAATTTATGCGGAAATACTAACTAATCACTACTGTGGGTTTTATCCACACAATAAGCGCTGTGTCTTGCAATCTTGTGGTGTGCCTTCTTGTATTATGTTTGGTGAGGCCTATTACAGGATTCCAGCTTGATGGAAAGACCCAGCCATCTTCTTTATTGAAATTGGGATGTTTCTTAATTTCAATAGCCTCACGTATCATTCTAGAACGATATCTATGTTCTTTTGCGAGGATTTGAGGTTTGTCAAACCTGATGTAATGGTGGGTGTGGTCCTGTGTGTGCTCACAAATTGCAGGCTTTGTATAGCGACGGTGCTTCACATCAGCTATGTGTTCTTTGATCCGAGTTCTTATGGATCTCTTTGTTTGCCCAATGTAGGAGAGACCACAATCACAATCCAGCTTGTACACTCCTGCATCCTGTAAGGGTATATGGCACCTGACTGGTGGTAAAAATTGACTAATTCTTTTGAGTGGCTTATAGTAGATTTTAATTGAAGCTTTCTTGAGAATGTAGCCAACCTTCTATCCTTTAACATAGGGTAGGACTGCAGGGAGGCGTTCAACTGTGTGTGGCTTCATTCGGTTTCTGTGACGGCGGCGCGGAACCTGCAGCTTATTGGCATGTAAAACTTTCTTTACATGCTGCAACTCCCCAGCCAGGTGTGCTTCATCATAGATTCCTTGTGCTCTCTGAAACAAAGATTTAGACACGGTAGCTAACCGCGAAGGATGGTGGTGAGACTCTCCATTCAGGTACTTATCAGTATGGGTTTTCTTTCGATACACTGTATGACTCAAGGTGTTGTTGGGGTTACGGATTACCATAACATCTAAGAAAGCTAAAGAGTTATTTGACTCCAGTTCCATAGTGAATTGAATTTTAGGATTGATGGAGCTCAGATGGTTAAGAAATACGGTTACTTTATCAGATGGTAATATAGTGAAAGTGTCATCTACATACCACTTGTAAAAACGTGGAACCACAGGTGAGGTTTTTAGGGCAGTCTCCTCGAAGTCTTCCATGAAAATGTCAGCAACAATGGGAGAGACTGGCGAACCCATGGCCACTCCGTCCACTTGCTTGTAGAAGCCATCATTCCACATAATGTAGCCAGATGTGAGGCAGTACTTTAACAGATCAGCATATTCCATGGGTATATTGTTCTCTGATAGTTTCTTAGACACAATTCTGATGCAGTTTTCCACAGGTAGGCAGGTAAAAAGTGACTGGACATCAAAACTCACCATAGTTTCATTGTTAGCAAGATGAAGGTGTTTAATCTCACTTACAAAATGGTATGAGTCTTTTATGAACGCATCTGTGTGTCCTCGGAGCGGCGAGAGAACTTTGGCCAGTAACTGAGCGACTTTGTAAGTAGGTGAGTCGATCTGACTTACAATAGGTCGTAGTGGTGCGTTCGGTTTGTGTATCTTAGGCAACCTATACAATTTAGGTGGTTTTGCACAAGGTGGTATCAGGGTTTTTACATCTAGATTCAATGCTTCGAAGCTTCGGAAGATGTTACCAGAATAATTCGCGTAAATGTTAGAAAGTATTATATAAACCAGTACGGACTGGAAATATCAGAAAAAATACGGCGATTGGAATATCTCAAGACTAAGCACGCAAGATATGTAACATCTTTGAATTTCTTGAAGACATGTCGTGACCACAATGTCAATGCTACGTGTGTCAAAATTTAGGCAACCCATACAATTTAGGTGGTCTTGCAAAAGGTGGTATCAGGGTTTTTACATCTAGATTCAATGCTTCGGAGTGTTGGTTGAGTAACTTTTTCATGTTATTTAGTGTACAGTTGGTCGGGTCAGTTTTAACCTTTTCATATGTAGACTCATCCGATAAAAGGTGTTCAATTTTGCTCTTTCCCAAAAGCACATGTTAATCTATGGCCAAAAGGCTATGTTTGCAAATGCAAATTTCTTATTCATATTTGACAGCAATCTTGACTAATCTGTCATCTGACTTGCATCTGACTTTCAACGGGTTTGACGTTTCTTTCTTGATAAAAATTTGTGTTCAACATGGTGAGTTTGTGTTAAATTTGAATTCAAATCTCAAAAAATCGTACATACTTTGCATTAATTCCTTAAACAAGCATAGTGTTATGAAGAATTACGGTCTAAATATTTAAGTTTCCATTATATTTTCTTGCAATGACTTGTTTGTTTACGGGATCCGATAATACGTTGTATTATTATAATAAGTACATCAATATTACTGGTTCTCGAAATACTAAAATATCTTAAAATTGAGGATATTGTAGTGCAACGGTTATTTGGAAGAGATAGGCGGCTTCCAAACCTATGCTACGGTTGAGGTTATGTCAGTCGATCGGTGATTTACATTCTCGTGTTTAGGCGCGAGGACCTAAGAAGCACCTGAAGCGTCTAAACGCGCCGAAGGCATGGATGTTGGACAAGCTCGGTGGCGTGTACGCGCCGCGGCCTTCCACGGGCCCTCACCGCCTGCGCGAGTGTCTGCCGCTCGTCGTGTTCCTGCGAAACCGCCTCAAGTACGCGCTGACCGGCAACGAGGTGCTCAAGATCGTCAAACAGCGTCTCATAAAGGTCGACGGCAAGGTGCGCACCGACCCAACTTACCCCGCCGGCTTTATGGGTCAGTACTGCACTTGTAATAAGTACAATCATTTATTTGCTTATGTATACGTTTGCTCATTTTACTTTTTACTATATTAATAATTTCTCTGTGTAATGAGTGTGATCTGTTATGCAGTTTTCATCTGGTAGAATCCATATGGCTTATAGGACAACATTTTATATAGTAGCCAAAATGTTTACACAACTAGCATAATACTAAACTAGCTATGACATCAAGGAGTATCAAACAAACTCCTATTTACATTTATTAGTACTATTATACTAATAGAAATTGGTAACAGTTGGTAAGTTGTGTGGCTTCCCGGGATAGACACTATTCTATGTGTAAATACAGTTTATGAACTATCTGTACCAAATTTCATGCAAACCTAATTAAATAAATAAATAAAACAATTTCATTAAAAAGATTCAACTTGATGGTAACAATATGTGCAAATTGATTGTGAAATTTCATTTGCTCATTGATTAATTGCAGATGTGGTATCCATTGAGAAGACAAATGAGTTGTTCCGTCTGATCTATGATGTCAAGGGACGTTTCACTGTCCACCGCATCACTCCTGAGGAGGCCAAGGTACTGTATTGCCAGTGGAACTACTTATCAATAAAACGATTTTTATTACATATAGAAATTGCTCTTTATGATATTATATATTTTATTGTCTGGGAATTTCAATTATATAGCAATTGGACAGTGTTGTGCAGAAATGATACAACGTATAAACAGGACAGAATTAAGATTTTAATGCCAAGAATTCAAAAATAATCTCTATTTTTATGTCACAAAGACTGGTTTTATTCTGCCAACTACAAATATTTTTTTGTTATGATAGGTTATACCAACCCAAGACTACGAATAACACTTGACAATATAAAGCAAAGTGGTTCAAATCAGTATAAGTTTTATGTGGGTTAGCTCATTTCTGCACAACACGGTCCAATTGAAATAATTTAAGATAGAGTTCCCCAATCTTTTGGTTTCTATTGTGTGCCTTGGTAATATTACACTTGCAAATGTAACAATTTTGAATTTCTTTTTGCTGTATTTATAACTAAATTAACCTTAACTCTGTCCCATATTTTAAAGCTATTTCATCAATGACATTGGTTGGCTTGTTTGTTTTTCTCTTAAGAGACATACTGATTCTGCTTTTAGCAGTAATTATGTTTGCGTCTATCTGATTTTTTTGAAGCCATGTGGTGATACAGCTTTAGTTTTGGATTGGACACAGATGCAGTGTTGTCGGTCCGAGAATGGCTTACAGTATGATTAGCATTAAGCCATGATAATATTTTGTGTTAACCACTCGATAAAGTTTTCTCCATTAATTTCTTCATGATAATCTCCAGTGGTTTGTGACAACTTTCAACAAACTCGTTGATGGCTCCAGTGTGACAAATTAATTATTAGTACCCAGACTTTTTCAAATAGAAATTTGGATGATGATGATGATGATGTTGGATGCAGATGCTGCAGTGTCATTCGGTTCAAGAATGGCTTACGATCGTGTTAGCTTTTAACCATATCAATATATGTAGAGAAGGGCCGAATGTGAATTTAACCGAATACAAACTTAGGCCAAACATTAGGTAAATATACATAATTCGGCCGCTCTGTGGTCACGTTTGATACTAAACTAATCCGAAACTGCTGAACCAATTTGTATGAAATTTTGTGTGCATATTGGGTAGGTCTGAGAATCGGCCAACATTTATTTTTCATACTGCTAAATGATAAGGGTGACCACCCCTAAATATATTTTTTTTATTTTTTGTTTAAAATTTTTTTATTTTTATTTTATGATTTGGCATTAAAAAATACATACAACCCTAAATTTTCACTCTTCTACTGCCGATGTAGAAATAATTTATATGGCAAAACAACGTTTGCTGGGTCAGCTAGTTATTATTATGGAATCAATATTTTAAGAGGAGAGCCCCACCACTCATCCATGGATTGTCAATCTGGGCTATCTTTGGACATACACAAAATAACCAAAGATTGCCAATCTGCACTCTCACATATAGAGGAGAATGTGATAATAGCAGAGTAGCATGCACGATAATGACAAAAAAAATCACTAACGTGACACAACTATGCAATATGGCACGACTCTCAGAACCACAACACAAATTCGACACGTGTTCACGTGTAAACGATATGAAAACAAGTTTAGTAGTGGGGAACTACAGTTGGTTTGTTCATTCAGCGACACGTATTTTGATTTTTCATATCTTTGTAATCCAATTGAAAAATAGGGAAAGACGAGGGGTACACATTTGACATTACGTAGGCCCACTTTAGCTGTAGCATGTGCAGTTTGCACTAATGGGATGCGGGACTATTGCAGTACAAGCTGTGCAAAGTGAAGCGCGTGTCCACGGGCCCCAAGAGCGTGCCCTTCCTGGTAACACACGACGGGCGGACCCTGCGCTACCCCGACCCGCTCATCAAGGTCAACGACTCTGTGCAGCTGGACATCGCCACCTCTAAAATTATGGACTTTATTAAGTTTGAATCAGGTGCCTCTTTGTCTATTTTATTCAACACAAGATATAATGTGAAATGTTTGATAAAGTGAACTTGTATGCACTTATATTAGCTTGGCATACAATTGGACTAATAAAGTAACGATTTTTGCACCATATAGTGTGTGTTTACATATCATCATGTATTTGTTGATATAAAAATCATTGGTATAACATTTTTCTAACTTTTATAATAATTCTTTAGTCATATGACTCAGACATGATACATGGACTACTGCAGGGTCACAGACTTTGGGGGTAGTATCACTTCACCATTTATTCCCCTAAAAACTGAAGCACAAAATAATGGGTAAAGAAAAGTTAGAACAAAACTGCCAAAATGTCTAGCCGTTGGTGTATCTCTTGCACTGTGGTTGTAAACAATTTAGATAAATATCGGAACCACTAAATAGTGTACTCTTCACTTACATAGTGTTACTAGCATAATAATGATTAAAGTTATAACTATGTAATTAGATAGGTATATTTGTAATGTACATTTTCACACTGAAGTGTCAACTTGGTTTTAGTGCAGTAGCAAAGGTTTAAGGCTTGAGATTCATCTTCTCAATTTGTGGGATAATGAATGATACAAGTTGCTGTCACATCAAATAACATTCTATTAAATTCTATATATAAATAAACAATCAGTACAAATATCACACATATGTCTTTCATTCATTCATGGTATATTTTATATACATTAATGTTTGCAAAGAGGAACATCTTCTGTTTGGATTTTATTCATTAAAAGTAATTAGCTTAAAACTATAATTTATAGCTAGATATAATACAAAATGTTTGAAGCTCTCAAAGGTTGGTGTAGGTAAGGCAGATATTCGTATATAAATGGGGTATTGGTTTGACTATACATAAATTCAATTTAAAGTAATTACACAACAAATTTTTAATATAAAAATATAATATGCTGCTATTAATGCATGTGTATACATTTTATAAAGTTTGTAGATTTAGCTCTTTATTTCTGTTTGAGCTTACAGATGGTTTGTTAGTTTTTGTAAAATTTTCAATGAATCTTGTTGAATAGGGACAATAAGAGGGTTAATGTGTGTGAGCATGTTGCGTGTGAAGTTATATTTACTGAATTATTAATAATGCCATTTTTTTTATAGGAAATCTGTGTATGATCACGGGAGGCAGAAATTTAGGTCGAGTGGGAACCATAGTGTCCCGCGAGAGGCATCCTGGATCTTTCGACATTGTACACATTAAGGACTCCACAGGACACACATTTGCTACTAGGTTAGTATATTTGTTGTTTTTATATGTAGTGTTATAGTGTATGTTAGTTTGGGTCTATAGATTAGCAGTTATTTGCAGTATTGATGTGGTTCATTTCTATAAATTATGACAGTAGGTGGTGTTTTTTTTTATTAAGAGTTTTGGTAGTTCAATAATTTAGTTTTGGCCTAATAAATATGTGGGTGGACGATACTGTAATTGTTAAGTGTTACAGTTTCGTGAGAGATTAGATTAATAATATGTCTAGACTAGCCTTTGCCTGCGGCGTCTAGCCTTGACCTGCGCCGCCGCAGCCAAAAGCTGTTTTTAGTTAATATTTTAAGTTCCCGATATAGTAGCGGGATAAAATGTATACCAGTTTTTAAGTCTAATCAAGAGCTATCAAATAAAAAAAGTTATATCAAAATCCGCTAAGTAGTTTTTGCGTGATGCGCGAAGAAACAGATATACAAACTAACAAAAAAAAAATATAGTTTTGTGTTTAGACATGCTTATATAGCCTAAAACAGTATTTTTTTCTCAAATATCTTACAATGTATAGACATAGCTTTGTTACTTTATTTAATGGTATAGATGCAGTGTCACGCTTCTAAATGTTATAAAAAACGGGAGGGAATTATTATGCTAGTGTGTGTGACAGCTGTCATTACGCTTCTGTGATTTGTGTTAGTATGTGTGCATAATGATATCAGTACAGTGGCAGTTCTGTTAAATTATGGGAGAAATTATATCATAGATTTTACTCTATACCTATATAGTCAATTATCTTGTATTTTTTTTCAATTAGTTTATAATGTAACTTGGTCGGAAAATAAAGATAGAATTATTTTTGTTGAACTGTTTCAACATAAAGTTTAATGATTATATAATCTAGATGTTTATTTTATAGGATACTTACAAGGATTTTATAATTATATATATCATATGAAAAATATGTTAATATCATAAAATCGTATAAATGAAGATATATTTATAATGTTAATTATTATGAATTTGTAAAAAATTTACTGAACAGAATATTTCTTTAACTTTTGTGTTTCTTTATTTGTACGTCATGTAAGAATTATTGAATGTTTATAGTCAAAATTCAATGTGTAATGAGAATACAAGCGTATGATATTGTAAAATTTAAAAAACAATTGCGACGTCACGATCGACGTTAATAGTATAGGGATGATAAGTTCATTTCTACTGTTTTTGACGCGGTCACAACGTCGAGTGTCTATCTAGATGCAGTGTTAATCTACTTGTGAGAGTATTATATTGTGTTGCGTCGGAACGTAAATAACGGGTGCGTTTTATTCGTCCGCAGGTTAAACAACGTGTTCATCATCGGCAAGGGTACGAAGGCGTACATCTCGCTGCCGCGCGGCAAGGGCGTGCGGCTCACGATCGCCGAGGAGCGCGACCGGCGCCTGGCGGCCAAGGGCGCCGCGCAGTAGGGCTTCACAATAAATTAAGTTTGACACGATTCGCGTTTTATTGCGTCCCCCCTGCGCGCGTGCAGGCGCACGTGCTTGTTGAGGTTGCTGGGGTCGCCGAAGGCGCGCGCGCACACGGCGCAGCGCAGCGGGCGCCGCCCCGTGTGCGTGCGCAGGTGGATGCGCAGCCCGTAGCGCCGCGCCAGCCGCTTGCCGCAGTACACGCACTCGTGCCCGCCCGCCCGCCGGCCCCACGCCGCCGCCAGCGCCTCCAGCGCGGCCGCCGGCGGCGCCAGCGCGCGCACGCGCCGCGCCGCCTCGCGCCAGAAGGCGCGCGGCTCGGGCGCGGCGCAGCGCAGCAGCAGGTGCAGCTTGAGCGGGTTGGGGTCGGCGTAGGCGGCGCCGCAGGCGGGGCACACGTACAGCGCCGCGCGCACGTGGCGCGGCGTGAGGTGCGGCACGCCCAGCGCCGCCAGCGCGCCCGGCGCCGGCCACAGCAGCAGCTCGGCGCCCGCCGCCAGCGCGCCCGGCGCGTGCAGGCACAGCGCGGCGCCGCCGGGCGCGGCGCACAGCTCCACGCGCACGGCGCGCGCGGCCGCGCTCGGCGCCAGGCGCGCGCGCGCCAGCGCCAGCGCCGCCCCGCCGCGCACGCGCAGCGCCGCGCCCGCGCCCGCCGCGTACTGCGCACGGCAAACGTCAACGTTATTTACGGCCGCCCTGCGCCGGCTGTTAGGTGCTCGCCCCTCGATGTACCGCCGTCTACGTTTCCGTCGACCTTCGCCTCGATCGAAACTATACCGATGCTAAAGACCTTCTTTAACGGTACCGCCTCGACCGTCGACACGTCGGAGTATAATTTAATGCTCACATAAAATCAAACCCAAATATAAACAGACGTCCCCGACGCTCTGCTAACTAAACCGAACTCGACGAAAGGTAACGCACGTACCCACGGGTTAACAATTTTAACAATTACTTCATAGAATTTACTACCATACTCCATCATTAAATCTAAAAATATATGTCACACAAATTTACTATCTACTACTATTATAAATACAAAAACACGTTATTTATTATAATCCATTAATTACTAAGATATAATAAACCCCATTATATCTTAGTACTGTAGCGACATCAATCTCGCCACATACGAACAATTAAAAAACCTGACGTATCCTCCAACGCGATATAAAAAGTTATCCGAGCGGCGTACTATACAAGAACCCGACCACAACCGACAGTTACCCCAACCAGACACAACACCCGTCTAGCCAGAAGATCCTCCCTTTTCAATGGGGGATGAGGAACCTTACATCCTGTTCCTCTTACCCCAAAATACCTACTGAACCAACTATTGTAAAATTTCGTATCCATATAAACTAAAACATACAATATCGATATAAACTGTTTTCATCCCATAAAAATGTATACCTTCTGTAAACTACTTATACATAAAAATCATATCTATATACCATTTGACATTAATGTAAATAAATCATTCTAGAATCCCTGTTTACAAAATCACAAACAATATCTAATAATCAATAATAGTACAATAAAGCCACGACGAATCTTTATATATCTGAAATTAGCCATAAAATATAATTACGTCAGGAGGATTAGGCAAAATCTCATATCTCACATGTCGATCGTATCGTCTCGCTTGTACGATCACCGTGATTGGCCAACGAATTATTGTGTCATCACGCGTCGGTTTCTCAACCAATCACAGTGATCTCGATACGGTCGACACGTGAAATATGACATTCTGCCTCAGGGGGGTTAGACGGAAACTCATATCTCACAATCGACATTGTATCGACTCGCTTGTGATTGACAGAGAAACCAACGCGTGATGTCACAATAATCCGTTGTATCGACTCGCTTGTGATTGGCAGAGAAACCAATGCGTGATGTCACAATAATCCGTTGTATCGACTCGCTTGTGATTGGCAGAGAAACCAACGCGTGATGTCACAATAATCCGTTGGCCAATCACGGTGATCTCTCAACCAATCGCAGTGATCACGATACAATCGACATGTGAGATATGAGATTCTGCCTAACCCCCCAGGGGGCAGGATAGAACAATTACTGCTGACCAATTCAAATGTTGTTCCTCAATTAGTAAAACAATCAAATAGGATTAATATGTTTTCATATCTAATCATTTAGATTCTAGTTATTGTTTTTAAATTCAATAAAAAGTATACAAACGACTTGACACTATAAGCTGATCCCTTATGCGACCTCACCCCTCCCACTAAGCGAAAAATCAATAGTCAGTTGAAATGATAAACCTATTCGTGAATCTATTTTGCAAAAATCTATGTTTCTTTCTAATAACAGTATAATCTCGTTATAATTATATTCTATTAGTTACAAGGATTATTATTTCGTGCAGGATCTTTAAAAAATATCTGAGCCTCGTGGCGTAGTCGGTAGTGTAACCGACTTCCGTGCACAAGGTCGTGGGTTCGATTCCCACTCAGGACAATTATTTGTGTGATGAACACAAATATTTGTACTGCGTCTGGGTGTTTTCTATCTTCTATATGTATGTATTTACAAAAAAAAAGTAGTATATGTATTATACCCGTAATCTGATACCCATAGCACAAGCGTTAAGCTTAGTTTGAGACCAGAGGACATTGTGTGAAAAATGTCCGCGAATATTTATTGATTTATTTATTTATTTACTAAATGTTTAGGTTATATTGAATATTTTAGATTCACTAAAAATGTACGATTGCTTTAAATGAATAAGCTTTAATCGAAATGTAGAATAGCGTGCACATTTTTAATACGTTCGATAAATAATAGTATTATTGATTAAAGTTATTGTACAATTATATCGAACATTTTTCAATTTACTACTACTACTACTACTTATCATCACGCCATTTCCCTTGCGGGGTAGGCAGAGAGAACAGAGTGCCAAGAGGTTATATTCTTGCATACATCTCTCGCTTCCTCACCATTCATAACTCTGTATACACGCTCGCCGGTTTCGGAGACTCCTGACTCCACCTTCCTTCAATACATGACCGATTTGGTCTAGGTAGGTGAGTCTCGGTCTCCCCCTGTACCTACATCCTTCCGAAAGTGGCATTGTATATCTTCTTAACCAGTCACTCGTCCGGCATTCTTTCCACATGTCCGAACCATCGGAGCATTCCCTTTCGCATCTTTACACCAATACTCTCTTTCATACCTACTCGCTCTCTTACGTCGTCGTTACGAATGCGGTGAGTCAACCTCACTCCACAGATGCAGAGATCGCATTTCGACCGCATTGATTTTACTCTCATGCTCCTTTTTGCATACCCAACTCTCGCTTCCATACAATAACGTTGGGACAAGCACTGCGTTGTGTATTGCGACACGTGCAGTCACCACCTCGACTGCCGAGAAGTTGTCCCAATGCTCCGTTCACTCTATTTCCCGCATTCACTCTTCTCTCTACATCAGTGGTGTACCTTCCATCCCGACTGAATCCAGATCCAAGATATACAAATTCATCCACTTGCTCTAGCACACCATTTCCTATTGCTACTCTAACATCTGTTCTGGCTTCTTCTCTTTCAAAAACCATTATTTTGGTTTTGCTCACATTCACACGTAGGCACCTTTTCTTACAATCTTCTGCCATTACGTCAACTTGGGTTTGTAGGTCAGCCGCGGACTGCGCTAATAAAACCGCATCGTCTACATATAGCAGAGACCTAACCAATTTTTCAATTTTATTAATGTAAACATAAACTGTAGAGATGTGCGTCTTGCACATCTCTTGCGACACAAAAATGGATATTGCGCAGCGTCTTGCAGCCAACTTCAGAGACACAAAGATCCGTTGTGACTACTAGACAATGTGATCTTTGATTGCTGACCTCAATTCAAAGCTCAAAACCACCGACATAGCCCACCGGATAGACACTACGTAAAATAGTGTCTGTAGTGGCATTGAACAGGCCACACCACTCAATGAACTAACAACCGGTGCAAAAAAAAAGAATCGAATCACGACTACGTATCGGAGGGCGTAGAGTCGGACGGTCTCCCACCAGACAAACTAATGATCTGGTCAAAGCCGCTGGAAACCGTTGGACACAGCACAATACCACTCGTGGTACTTATTTCGGAAGCCTAGCGTCGAAATGCCGCTGTATAAATAGATGAACGCCATTTAGACTAATTAAAATTAGATCAATATTTAAATAAAACAGATAACTTTTTACAAAAAATTAACGGTAAGCCAATTCCAAAAGTAACAAATTATTTATATTCCGAAAGGCACACAAGACCGGGCAAACCTCTGTCACCCCTAGTACCCTTTTTTTAAGGTGGGAAAATATTTACCTAACCGCACACCCCAACGCATAGTACCTTGGTCCCTGATTTTCAATTCCATCAAAATTAATTGTGACATCTGTTCAGGGATAGGTAAAACATTCCTTCTTGGGTGACGGTATCGGATATTAGGTATATTATGTAAGCAGCTTACATACATAATTATCACAATTCAAGATTCATACCAAATAATGACGAAGGGTCGTAGCAAGATCAATAAGCCTATAGTATAGGCTTCATCCATCCATCCATCAGTCTTAAAGTCCACTGCTGGACATAGGCCTCCCAAAGAATGGCGATAATGCCATATAGGTTTAATTTAATTAAATTTCCCAAAATTATACTATGTAATGCAAAGATTTTTCAAATCGTTGCAGAGATTTTACTACCTATGGAAATTATATTTGGTGCACGCAACAGGGAGAAATCTCTAAATACAACCACATTACATAGTGGTAGGGATTGTTGCCAAGGGAAAGCGATCACTTGTAGTCGTCTTTGTTGAAACGGCTGACGAACTGATTTTACTATAATATAAAACAAGAGCCTATCTGTACATTTAAGATATTTGAGAATGAATTAATGTACCCTATATCACAGTCGAAGAACCATACAGTCAGTGCTTCGCCTTTGATGTTGTCGAAAAAGCCGAATCCGTCGTAGACATTCGTCACTACGAATAAAAGTGCTGCGGTAGTCACATTGGTAGGTTAGGAAATAAAAACATTAATAAATTATATTTTTTGTATTCTTTTTTTATACATACATACACACATACATAGCATGAAGCCTGTATTCCTCGAAGGGGTAGGCAGAGGTGGTATTACACACCTTTTTTTTTTGTTTTTGTTTAGGCGGGAAAAAATGTACGTAACCGCACACCCCGTCGTTCGGGGCAACGAACAGGGTAGTGTGGGGCCTTCACCCACTAAAGAAACCCGCCGTGTGCCGTCTCTCCGCCTTTATTGACGGGCCACTGGAACTATGTTACATTCCTTCGGTGGAGGTGTATTACACACCTACGACTTGCCAGCTATGTTAAGTTCCACGTAATAGGGGGCGAGCCTATTGCCGTCTACCGGGCACATTTCCAAACTGGGCTGCTACTGAGAATTTTTCTTTTTACGAAAAAGCTCAATAACACTGCCGGTCCCGAGGATCGAACCCGATACCTCATGATCAGCAATCGCTTACACTACCGCTGCACCACAGAGGCAGTACTTTTCAGTTACTGTGGCCATTTTACAGCTCCATCATCAGACTCCGGATTCCATCTAGATACCAAGTACTCTTCAAGACGAATCATACCGAGTCCAAACTCCATGGAGTTGTTGTTTTATATTGGAGTTCCTATGCCACCTTCTAGTTCTATCATCAGACCCTGGATACCATCTAAATACAGCGTGAAAGGTTTTTTAGATGATAAAATAGTTATTTAATTTGGCCATGTGTTTGCAATTAATGTGAAATTTAGAATGTTTAATAAGTGTGTTTTTTCAATGACATTTATAGACATCTTGAGACATCTTGAATTGACTTTCTAATCTATCTTCTTGTTATTTATATTATTAATTATAACCTTTTTATTTTTCTTTGATACCTATTGACATTTACTTAATTTTTATTGTTTTTTTTTAATATTTTTATATAGGTACTATTTTGCTTAAATAATGCTAATGATAAGTTCCTATTTAATGTTTTTTTGTTGTACATAATGTATTCATACGCCGTTCTAGGCAGATTATGGTGACACAAAACTAAACTTATAATAACAACTGTGAAACCATACCCAAATCCATCCATCCATCAGCCTTTTAACGTCCACTGCTGGACATAGGCCTCCCCAAGAATGGGGGATAGTGCCGTAATCGCCACGCTTGGCAGGCGGGTTGGCGATCGTAGTGGATGTTGTTAATACTCGAAGGAGTACTGCTGCCTACTCCCCCGGCATTCCCTCAGTCGGCTCTTACGACTCCCATGGGGGAAGACGGGTGGGACAATTCTAAAGCCGGCCTCACGCGGCAGTACCATACCCAAAATGTAATGAATAAATAAATTATTGATTGTAAGTACTCGTCAAGACGAATCATACGAGTCCAAACTCCATGGGGTTATGTCGTTTTATATTGGTGTTCCTATGGCACCTTCAAGTTCCATCAACAGACCCTGTATACCATATACATAGATACAAAGTACTCATCAAGGCGAATCATACAAGCCCAAACTCCATGAGGTTATGTCGTTTTATATTGGAGTTCCTATGGCCACCTTCTAGCTCCATCATCAGACCTTGGATACCATCAAAAGACAAAGAAGGTACTCGTCAAAATGAATCAAACGAGTCCAAACTCAATGAGGTTGTTGCGCCATTTCATTATAGAGTTCCTATGGACACTGTCTAGCTCTATCATCAGATCAGCTCTATATCATCTTAATATTGCATAGTCACGCAATATATATAGGAGTGTAAAATTACAGCTCAATGGTAAACCGGAAAGTGTGTCAAATTTACCTTGCAAAATTTGATCGGGACAAATTAAGTAAAAGCTTGAAAAAAATAGCCTTAAAAATATGAATGACATATTTAGATATTTTTATATATATTTTTAGCATTTGACATGCTTAGCAACATATGGTGCAGGTCACCCAAAAACGTTAAGTATGAATGTGTTTTCGAAATTAGCAGCCAGGAGCAAGGGTCACGATGGCTGAATTGGCAAAGCATCTGGACGGTATCCAGGAGATGCAGGTTCAAATCCTGCTCGTGACTTATTTTCGATTTCACATTTTTCACTTTGTGTTTAATGAATGACATAATTCGAGCATTTACAGTCTAACCCATATTTAAAAAAACGGTTAAATCTGCCTATTAACTGCCTCGGTGGTGTAGCGGGAGTGTATGCGACTGCTAATCATGAGGTCTCGGGTTCGATCCCCGGGTCGGGCAATGTTATTGAGCTTTTTCCCAAAAAGAAAAATTTTCAGTATCAGCCTGGGTTTTGGAAATGTGCCCGGTAGACGTCAATAGGCTCGCCCCCTATTACGTGGGACTTAAACATAGCTGGCGAGTCGTGGGTGTGTAATACACCTCTGCCTACCCCTTCGGGGAATACAGGCGTGATGCTATGTTTAAAAAAACAAGGTTAAGTATTTTCATATTATAATATTTTATTTTGATAGCCCTGACAAATAGCTCCCGAACGACTGAGCGTAGATGTTCGGAAGCGCCCTGCCTGCGTCTCACCCCGCACCGGACCTCACGATTGCTCTGTCTAGACGTCTTCGATGGCCGACTGTATGGCTCTTTATAATGTGCGTCGCTGAACACAATTTTAGAAATTTCACATTTTTTGAATTTTCACACAAAAACTACTCGCACGGATTTCGATGAAACTTATGTTTTATCAAAGAAAAAAGTTTAAGAGCTATCGCTAATTAGACTTATTAACTGGTATACGTTTTATGCCGCTACTATATCGGGAACATGAGATTAAAAATTGCCTTTTGGCTGCGGCGGAGTCGCTGGCAAAGGCTAATGAATAATAATATTGAAGTGTCTGTTTGTACCTTCTATAACAGTAATTAAAAATATTAAAATAGGTAGATAGGTACTATTTCTTTACATGCACATAATATTACCAGGGGGGTTACGCAGAATGAAGAATCTCATAACTCACATGTCGATCGCATCGTGATCAGTGATTGGTTGAGAAACCGACGCGTGATATCGCAATAATGGTGATCTCTCAACCAATCACAGTGATCACGATACGATCGACATGAGATTCTGACTAACCCCCCTGCTTTTTACTTCAAATACCTATTATGTATAAGAGAGTAACAATTTTGAAGTGACTTCTAACGAGTATTAAGTTGTCTGTGATACTACGAGTATTAGAGCTCGAACCTAGAGGTCTTAGAAAAAGAATCTATATCTAAGCTAGAGGTGGACCATACTTAATTTCTGAGAAAGAATTCATGGCAACTAGGATCTAGGCACTCGAGTACCTAGTGTGTGCACATGTGCACATTACGCACGCACGTCTGGTAGCATGGGCTGACTGCCAATTTTCAGGTACCTATGCAGTACCTGAAGACATTAGTCACTCTTTTCTTGAAAGTCTGAGCTTTATTTATGTTTGGCAGAATTTTGATAATGACACTGATCAACAAAAACCTCTGTAGGTATGTAACAAGAACATTCACTAATTAGATTTAGAGCAACATTGGATGATATAATTAATATTTCAGAAATATTAAGGTTAAGTTATCATTCATTAAGGCTTATTGTTATACCTACTATTAAATTGGGAGTTTTGACGGGTACATGAAAGAATTATGTCGCTCCATTACATTATTTTCTAAAACAGAAACGTGTGTTCTTAAAGTGTATAACTAATTGGTGGCATTTTACTCATTAAATAAGAATTTGTAAGTGGTGGCAAGTGATTTAATGCGGTGTTACGTGATTTTTCATATTGCCTCCAAAACTCCATAGAGCTTCCAGTAAAGCGACTAGTATGACTAAATTGTGTATTGTGATTTGTTTGACAAATAAATTTTACTGATCTTATTATTTTGATACAACATGAAACTAGACACTGGCAATAACGCATAGGCTAATTTGTTTTTATATTACATACGTGGCAAACATGCTTACGGCCTACCGGATGGTAAGCGGTTGCCGTGATTTCGCTTTAGACTTATAGACGCTAGCAACACCAGAGGCGTCACTCGCGCGGCACCATTTCCAAGGAAAGGGATAGGAGGTTGATAGGAAGGATATTAAGGAGAGGAAAATAAGGATAGGGAGGGAGTCTGGTCTCCGGCGCTCTCACTCACTTTACAAAACAATGGTAGGAGTACCGTACCACTGAAGGAATGTAATATGGTTCCGGTGGCCTGCCAATAAAGGCGGAGAGACGGCAGACGGCGGGTTCTTTTAGTGGGTGAGGGCTCCACACTACCCTGTTCGTTACCCTGAACGACGGGGTGTGCGGTTACGTAAATTTTTTCCCGCCTAAACAAAAAAAAATAGTACCGTAAACTGCCATAACATTGCCTCTGATACCTAACTTTGCCTAATACAATTAGATGCTAATTATCTGTTCTGTTCATGTTTTACATCTGCAAAACAAAAATATAGTAGTTGTATATATAAATCTGGCAACCCATGACACCGGCCACCATTTTGAAAATATTATACCTACAGGCATAGATAAATCCTTTATCTAAGCCTGTAGGTATTATAGATAAATCCTTTATCTGTGTGTTTGGGTGATCATAGTCCGGAGCGTGCTCGTCGCGATCCCTGCCAGCCTGTAATCCACAGGCTGCAATCCGGCTCGAATGCGTACCGCAGTGTGGGTTAGGGTGTGCTCCAGAGGCGACGCGTACCGACCCACCCCCGTCGGTACGAACAACGGCAGATGCAGCGATGGGGGCCGCCACCCATCACGCCTTGCCCAGTTTGGCGAGTCGAGGGGAGCTGAGAGTCGAGTAGGCACGTGGAATGTAAGAGGTGGTGTGGAAGATAAGTTACACGAGCTGGTAACCGTCATGTCGGACAGAAAGCTTGATGTGCTCTGTGTAACAGAGACCAAGCAAAAGGGTAGCGTCGCCTGTGATCTTCCTGGTGGCGGGTTAGCTCTGTGGTCTGGTGTACCGCAGAGCGATCGGGCCAGCATGGGAGTGGGGGTGTTACTATCCGCTCGCCTGGCCTCAGGTGTGAAAGACTACAGAATGTTTGATCCCAGACTTCTATGGGTCCGAATAAAACTAGGTGTCACCAGGGTCTTCATGGTCGCAGCTTATGCTCCCGTAGGCTCCTCGGTGGCATCGGATCTAGAGAAGTTCTTGGATAATGTTAGGGAAGTTCTGGATTTGGCAGAAGCTAGTGAACGCGTGATCGTATGCGGAGACTTGAATGGATGGGTTGGGACCAAGCGTCCAGACTTCGAGGACGTGCTTGGTTCATTTGGTGATAAGAGAGTGAATGATGCAGGTAGGCTCATTGCGGATGTAGGTATGTATGGAGAGAAACCTTATTGTGTCAAACACATTTTTTCAACATAAGGACATCCATATGTATGCATGGAGAAGGAATTAACAGAGGAGTATGATAGATTTAATTCTGGTAGACAGTCGCCTCCAACGTAAAATTCTGGATACAAGAGCCTACAGGGGTCCCACTGTCGACACGGACCACTATCTCGTTACATTAGTATGGATGAAGTTGAATGGGCGATTAGAAGTTTGAAAAATGGTAAGGCAGCGGGTATTGATATGGTGTCTGCTGAGATGATCAAGCTTGGAGGCTCATGTGTCTGGGAATCCTTCCTGATGCTTCTCAATTTATGTTGGAGCTCAGGAATGGTTCCCAAGGACTGGAGAAATGCAGTCATCGTGCCCTTGTTTAAAAACAAGGGTTAACGTTATGACTGTGCGAACTACAGAGCCATAAGCTTAACCAGTTTGGCAGCCAAAGTGTATGGTAAGATTGTTGAAAGGAGAATGAGGATGGTGTCTGATGAATTTTTGTCTGAGGCACAAGGAGGTTTCAGGTGTGGACGAGGATGCATAGATCAAGTGTTTTCTCTGCGCAACATTGTGGAGAAGCATCTGGCTGTAGGCCAGAGGGTTTTCTGTAGTTTTGTGGCTTTAGAGAAAGCATTTGACACTGTTGTACGAAAGGAAATTTGGGACATTTTGCCGGAGTATGGTATTAGCGGTAGACTGCTACAAGCGGTGCAGTCCAACTACATGGACTGCAGAGCTTGTGTGCGGCTGGATGATGGAATGTCACCCTGGTTTGACGTCAATATCGGCGTTAAACAGGGCTGCGTTCTATCAGCCAGACTGTTTATCATATATCTGGATAAATGTCTACAAAGGTTGAATGAAATGCACGTGGGAGTTCAGATGAGCGACTCAGTGGTTAACTCGCTGCTATATGCAGACGATGCGGTCCTATTAGCGCAGTCTGCGACTGACCTGCAAACCCTAGTCGACGTAATGGCAGAAGATTGTAAGAAAAGGGGCCTACGTGTGAATGTGAGCAAAACTATAGGAATGGTTTTTGAAAGAGAAGAAGCCAGAACAGATGTTAGAGTAGCAATAGGAAATGGTGTGCTAGAACAAGTGGATGAATTTGTATATTTTGGGTGTGGATTCAGTCGGGATGGAAGGTACACCACTGATGTAGAAAGAAGAGTGAATGCGGAAAATAGAGTGAACGGAGCATTGGGACAACTTCTCGGCAGTCACCACCTCAGCCAGAAGGCACGTGTCGCAATACACAACGCAGTGCTTGTCCAAACGTTATTATATGGAAGCGAGAGTTGGGTATGTAAAAAGGAGCATGAGAGCAAAATCAATGCGGTCAAAATGCGATCTCTGCGGAGAATCTGTGGAATGAGGCTGACTGACCGCATTCGTAACAATGACGTAAGAGAGCGAGTAGGTATGAAAGAGAGTATTGGTGTAAATATGCGAAAGGGAATGCTCCGATGGTTCGGACACGTGGAAAGAATGCCGGACGAGCGACTGGCTAAGAAGATATACAATGCGAAAGTAGAAGGATGTAGGTACAGGGGGAGACCGAGACTTACCTACCTAGACCAAATTGGTCATATATTGAAGGAAGGTGGAGTCAGGAGTTTCCGAAACCGGCGAGCGTGTATATATATATTTTACCATGTACCTAGATAATGATGATGCTGGATATATTATTTATATTGTTCGGGAAGACGTTTAATAAAAAAGGCAATAAAAATTGAACAGGCGAAAAATTCTATATTGTTTTAATGACAGTAGTTAAGTTAGACAGTAGTTAGTTAGCAAGATTTAGTAATGATCGTTGGTTATATTTGTGTAAAATTCGAATAAAATAAGTTTAGGCAAAATTAAGAAGGTAAATCAAAAACAGGTTCTATCTTTGCCTGACATAGGGTTGTCATATACGAGTGTAATTTTTTTTATTAATATTGTATTTTTAAACTGTGATCGGCAAAATATGTCATTTGTGTTTAGATGTCACGAGTTACGGTTTAAATAGTTAAATATTCGTAAATGATATCCGCCGCTCATGGACTTTGGCAACACCAAGGGCAGATAAGTCGCAGCGCTGAGGAAACACTGCAGCAGGAAGTTCATTCCAGAGCCTATACGTATGTGGTCGTAAGAGCGCTGAAAACAAACCGTCTTGTACAAGATCATTTCCAGGAACCCTGCTACATCTCGTGGTTCGATGGTAGGAATGCGATGTTGGTACCACTTGAAATAGTTCCTTAGAGCACTCCCTCATAAAAGTCGATAGAGCACATAGAGAGATCCTAAAGTCTCCGTCCGGATTTTTAAGAACTACACCCAATTTATGTGATTACATTTCCATATCTATTTCAATACATTTTTATGATATATTATTATGAAAAAAAAAGTTAATTAACAATGCGAAAGTTGAAGGATGTAGGTACCTCCAGGGGGAGACCGAGACTCACCTACCTAGACCAAATCGGTCATGTATTGAAGAAAGGTGGAGTCGTGGGTCTTCGACCGGCGAGCGTGTATGAAGAGAATTATTAATGTTGAGGAAGCGAGAGATGTATGCAAGAATAGAGCCTCTTGGCACTCTGTTCTCTCTGCCTACCCCGCAAGGGAAATAGCGTGATGATTAGTTTAGTAAGTTAGTTAAAATATTTATGTCTAACTAGCCTTTGCCCACGCTGATCTTGTGTGAGAGGGTGGTACTACCACGATGGAGCCGGACCATTCATGCTGGGTTAAGCAAACCTATACCACTAGATAACGATTGCTATAATTAAACCAATCAAAATAAAAAGCGCGTCCTCGAATTATCCAATCTTAGAGTATGTTTCGCACCCGCAAGCCACCAAATGTAATTTCTTCTTGACTCAGAAATATTGATGCGGTTTCTATTGGGAGGTAATTTGATTAGAAGATTACTTGCCTATAAGGCCTGGTTGATATCTTGCTTAGGTCCTAGGTACTCATAATATCATTTTATTTGGCTTGGAGATGTCAGGTTAGTAGTCCCCAGGACTGGCCTGGCTGTAGGTATGCAAAAACTGTTGAAATTGTTGCTTGAGTGAGTACCTATCATCAATTAAGTCTCAGACTATAAGCAGGATAAGGTTATTTTTTTTGTACAATGGTCTTTAGCGGCTTCTATCAACGAAGGAAAATGTCTGGCATTGATTAGTTATTCATTTTGGTACCTAATATTCTACGATACATAGGTACCCGTACGTACACAGAAACCACCATATGTAGACTAAAATCTCTTAGGCAACTTTTACACTTGATACCTTAATTATTTATTGAGGCGGAAAAAAATCCTACTCTCAAAAATAACATAAAGAGCAGTTTGCTGTATTTCTGCCTGTATTGGTGGGCCAATGGCACTGTATGGCATTTATTACTTCAGTAGTGGCATCTGTTACATGCAATTTGGCCGTCGTGTCGGCCCAAGTTATCACATATGCGTGAGTGCACACTAACACTATTCAATGCAGTACCTATAAATTGTCTTGCTCAGAATATAAGTAGGTTTTGGTATCTTCTGCATTTATACTTAGTATGTAGTAGATACCTAGTGTTGCATGTCAAGAGGTTATAGAGAGCTAACTTTCGATACCTACTTTTGACATCCTTGCGCAGGACTTGGTCGTGCCTAGTTGAGCCGTCAACAATGGGAGGGTTGATTAAAAACAATAAATTCTTTTTAGTAGGTAATAATAACAGCTATTGTATTGAAAAGTAAAATCCACTAACAATACTCTCATAACAAATTTAAAAGTCTGAGTATGTGGAACAATCGTATCTTCTACCTGAGTGAAATCATTACATACTTAGATGAAGGTTTATCAAAAGTCTTCAAGTCTGAAACTTCTACGTAGTTAGGTTATTTTGCCAGCAACACCTTTGAAACGGGTAAGTTTATCTGCAAACGCCTAGACTTGGTGTTTAAGAATCGACTAACAATAAATTAATACGAGTGCTATTGCACAAGGAAACGTGAAATGACAATTAGAGATACCGCCCGCCGGATGGTAAGCGGTTACCGTACCGCTTATAGACGCTAGCATTAAGTACCAGGGTTATTAAGAAATGGAGGGGGAGGATAGTACCTACTTAAATGCGGGGACGTGGACAAAAAGAACGAGGAGGTGCAGAGGAAGTAGGTATACCTACTCTACCATGTCTGGATGGGATGAGGAAGTGGATAGAAAGAAATATAGAGAGGGATAAGGAGATAGTTTGGGCCATCAGTGCTCTCACTCATTAAGCGACACTGCAGTAGGAACATCTGCCGTTGCTTTGAATTATTAGGTACATACATATTTTGTGAGACGATTGTCTGATCCTGCTGACCAATTATGCTGGGATTAGGAAGGCATGAAGGTGTCCGGTCACATCCGTATACGTACGCGGCTTGTATAGGAAAAATAACTATTAGATTTATACATACACATATTATTACTTACACATTCAGTGTGGTCGTCTTCGAGTGCATCCAGCAGCTCGTCCACGGTGAATAGCTCTGAGCAGGCGCCACTCTCGATGTCGGTGCGACAAAACACGGGTGACATGTCGCGTGACGTGTACCTCTAACCTGTAGATCACTCGACTGGCCAGCCCCCAGGGATGCACGTACTATATAGCTACACGATACTGACGAGAGGGCTGAGGGCAGTTCGCACCCCATCGCTCCGCAAATTTGCGTGACGCCCTCCGCAAATCGTAGTGTGATTAAACTATTGTTGCGGGCAAGTGGGCGGCATCACGCGCCGACTGCAGGTGCCGCACATCAGATTGATACGCTTGCAATGTTTGTAGCAAAAAAACTGAACATCCACTTGTCATTGTGCAAGCTGACTACGAAAGGACTGAACGATAAGTAATTAGGTACCTAAGCACTGGCAGGGACGAAAATAGCAAGCGCTTTAAGCTTTCAATAAATACCTACACACCGTAAGATATCAATCCAAGTTGTACAGTGCTCACAAAGTAGATGAATGGATTTTGAATAAACTATAATTTTTACTAGTACCTACCTACCTATTTGACTGCGAATGTACCTGTGTACAATTATAAAATTACAAATTAATGAAGCCCCGACTCTGGGCTTAATGGTTAGACCATTAGACCCTGGTCACCGTCTATAATTATCATATTCATTAAGAACATTCCAATGAGACAAAATACGATACTAGGCACTGCCTGCTGTAAGTTAGTGAAGAATGCTGGTAGGTAGTCTTTTAACAACTGGACAGAATTATCTATGTGGAGGATGACAACGTAAATAAGAACTGGCAAAGAACAATAAAGTAGCTGTTTCTATCCATCACCAGACGTCTACGCCGGCAAAAGACTTGAAAATCTCAAGTGCAAAGCTCTTGGCGCGTCTGTCGCTACTTGGTTTGTTTGTTTTGAGTATTCTGGATATAGGAATCTGTTACCACACGTACTCTATTTATATTATTAGAGTAGGTATGTGTCAAGTAGCTAGGTAAGTAGGTGCATTATATATTCAGGAGGTAGGTAAAGTTAGGAAATGTTTGTATAAAAAAAAACATTTGTCAATAACTATTTTATTACTAAAAACATGAAAATAACCCAAATAAATGTTCTTCCAGACATTAACAAAACAAAAATATCTTAAAAATATTTAACAATACGTACAAAACGAACAATCTTGTCCAAAGTACCTAATATGTATTGCCTACAAGAGGCAGCGTCGGTCGTCACGCTGATCTAATCGTAAACTGAAAGCTGTCAATCAATCGTGTTAAGATAAAATAAAGTTCTTCGGTGCAATTTTGTTTGAACGATGTTAAGTGTACACTACACATCGCGTATAGTCTTCGCGCACTAAAGGACGAATATCGCGTAGTTGTGATGACAGACTCCGACTCTCACAACGATTTTTAACACTGATCAATTAAGTTTTTAACACATTTTATCAAATATTTATGGAAAAGGCATATAAGTAACTACTTACCTATGTTAGTAATTTTTATATGTACGTGACATGTTCTTTTTTTATATTTTAATTAGTTCCTTTGGACCTGAGCCATTACAGCTTGATGCTTGAGCATTCGCTTTAGAGCTGTCCAGACAGCGCACCGTCATAGTGCCGCGACTGATAAGATATAAAAAGATAAAGAGCCTAATATTTTCGTTTATTTGGGAATCGAAGCACCCGTTTACAATAAAAAATATTGATACCTACAAAAATTACGAAATATAACTACTTTTGTTCATTTACTTTGTTTTCTACTAGTTTAGTAGGTAAACCAACAACATCGCGAATTCATAAGGTACGAAGTCACGGATGGACAGATTCTTTTTCTTAATTTATTTTATTTATTTATAATTTATAGATACCGTTAGTTTTCCCAACAAAGGATATACACAGTGCGTATCTACCTATATTTTTGGATGATACCTAAATTAGATTTTAGGCAAGTAAGAATCTCAATTATAGGGGACCACAGCATAATGTGTAATATTCGCGTAATTATCAGAAAGTATGGTACCAAAATTGTTTAGAGGATATTGGTAACACTGCCACTTGTAATAAAAAATACCTATTTGTACACGTAGGTAAGCACCTGCGCCAATCTCTAGCATTGACGGCGCCTGGTAAACTTTAAAGAGTCGAGCGAAAAATTGACAGATGTCGGTCATCTGATGTGGATTCCGTTAGGCGTTAAGGCGTGTGTGTGAATTGCGTTAAAATTTTCACGTACAACACGGAACAAGTTTCACGTACATATTTGGAATGGGTTTGTGTCTTATTAGAACATAACACAAGTCTCGGCGCAGCGGCAGCGCGTCCTTTCTCCGGCTTCTCTGACGCGCCGCTATTTGTTACTTCATATTACTCGTCAGCTGAAAGAAAAAATAAGCTATGTTTAAGATATAGAAAGAGATAAGTCCTCTTCTTGAAAGAGGGCCATTTCGTAGCAAATCTTTTCAAAGGTGAGTTAACCAAGAGATTAGGTGGGTAGGTATTTATTTATTAAAAAGTATTGAGCAAACAGTTCTAATTTGTTAAATACAAGCTAATCTGTGCACAAACAGTATAAGTGAACAACGTGCATTTAATGAACACGCTGCGCTTGCAAATAGTTTGTATAAAAGATACAGGGATTAATATGACGTGTGTGTGTTGTGTGTGCACAGAACTATTAAATACAATTATGATAAAAAGTTCGGCGTGGAAGGCACCGGCTGCCACACATTGACCGACCCATCTTGATCATTCGCATTTGATATAAAATTATATAGGTACCTATACCGCACTTTTTAGGGTCAGAAAAATTTACAATAAATCCAAAAATATTTTGGAAACTAGACTAAAACATTGAAACATTTCATTTTATAGTAACAATGTGCAAAACAAACGTACGCTTACTTAAATGGATTACGTCATCGTAAACTATATAAATAGCTAAGTACTTCAGCCTTCCCTATATACCTACCTTTTTGAAGTTATACTTCTTTAGGCGCGTTATGAAAAAATGATGAGAGTGAAATTTTAAGATGCGCGCGCATCTGTGACACAAAATTAACAGTATGAAGTTGTCTACAGTATGAAGTTGTCCGCTTAACCGCTCATTAAGTCTCGAAAAAAAGCTATTAGTATATGTACTGCCTAAGCAAGTACATTTGAAGTACAATTATATTTGTATATATACTTTATTTACAAAAAAAAAATATTGTGCGATTCAGGTTATAGTACATTTTGTATAGAATTGCACTGATATTTATTACAGCGCCATCTGTTATTCAATTTTATCATCTAAATATTTTCTTCTTGTTAGAAGAAAATACATTCGAGTTGTTGTTACATTCGAGTCCCACTAATAATTATTAGTGTCTCTTCCGCCCACTAGAGAGCACGATTTTAAATAAAAACAAGCTCTTAGGGAGTGACATGGCCTTGGTAGGCACTTACAGAACTTTTTAAAATCACCCAAATAACTACAGTGATCTTTGATGTTACAAATATTATATTCTCACTACAACAACAATCACTAATAAATAATAACTATTGCTACTATAACAGATAACAGCTGACTAATTATTATTATTATTAATAATCTTATCAACGTGAAAACGATATCTACAGGAAATAATTAGTACTACGAATAATCGTGTAGCCACTATTGTGTGGTAGTTCTAAGCAATACGGTAAGATGGCGCTGTTATACATTTTTTATTAATTCTAAGTTATAATAATCTATATTCTACAAGATATTTGAGAAAAAATGACTGTAATAGGCTATATAGGCGTGTCTAAACACAAAACAATATTTTTTGGAATTTTTGTCTGTTTGTCTGTTTGTTTGTTCGCGCATCAAACAAAAACCACTGAACTAATTTTGATGCAACTTTTTGATAAAAATGAAAAGTGAATATTAAATTAAGAAATCAATAAAAATATTTAAAAAATGACCAACCTTAAATTCAATTTTTGAATTTATTATTAAATTTATTTTTAAAATATTAAATAATCAATAATAAACATTTAAAATTAAGAATCTTATAATATTTAGTACAAATTATGTCTTATATATTTATTATTCTCTAAATTTGGTTTTTAATAATTATTATATATATATATATATATATATATATATATATATATATATATATATATAAATTATATATTATATAAATATATTAATTTTCAATTTTTAATATTAATTATTTAATGATGCCAAAGAAGTATAACTTCTCACGCGCGTACATAAGTACACGCACCCATTTTTTTTCTGAATAGTATGTTTTTGGGATTTGAACATACATAATATTTAAAAGTCTGGGTGGTTGACCACACTATGCCACTGCTAGTATCAAATTATGACACTATAGCGGGTAGGAGTGGAGTGGTGGCATACTAATCTACAGTGCATCATCTCAGCACTCCATATTATTATTTTTCATGCCGCCGCCTCTTTATTTGCCGATCTCATTACTTTGCGAATACTTTTTAATTTGTCTCAAAACGTGTCTGTCGCAGTACAGCCGCCCACCTAATACGAACAGTATGGTCCGTGCACTGAGAGCTCCAAATTGTAACATTTAATCTCTTTACATTATTATTGTATTGTACGGAGGCGGCGAGTATCGCGCAGCTGCGTCAACATAGTGCAGCGGCGTCACTGTGCTCTATGTGCACAAGTTAAGGGCGAATATCGCTCCGCTCATAGCATAGCACGGGACCGCGGCACAATTAGTAATGGTGGTGTCACTTCGCTCGTAATTGTTATCTAAAAGCTGTCGGACGAGCGACTGATGTGCACTCACACTACAATAATATTTGCCTTTGAACATGACAGTGTGACGCTGACATTACTTGGTAACGGGATATATCAAGTGCGTCCTCCAAAATACTTCCATTTACTCACATGGAATGGATATAGGTACTATAGTTATCATATTGATTTATCTGGACATAAAATAACCCGATAAAGCTTTAAATGTGGGTACAATACACGCGCCATCCACGTGTGTACGATGCACAATTAAAGCAATATAATTATGTACAATGTGTAGGGAGACCTTAGTTAACAGTAAACAGATTGCAATAAACGATAACACGTTATCGCTGCAAATTGAATTAACATCTCGAGCGGAGATCGCTATCGCAGTCGAGATCAGCGCACGTGCGTCCAGCGCTAATGTAGCGCCTACTGCGTGGCGCTGCATCGGTGTGCACCAAGATTGATCCTACCCAATTGTTTACCTGCTCCTCGCAGATCCTCGCTAATAGTAACAAGGTTTCGGAATTATATAGAGTAAAAGGCACAGACGGTTATTTCGAGCGTTGACGTAGCTGCAACATATAATCATACTCTTTGTGTAAGATCAGAGTGGTATCACTTTTAGTTATGCTCTTAGATACATTGCGATTGTTTTCGGATTATCATGAGGACAAAACAAAATGGGCTTGAGCTGCTCCTCATTCATTAATTTTCAAAATTGTTTTGTATGATATAATGTCATTTTAGTTATAAAGATTATATTAAATTGTAATAAATTGGCAATTTAAAAAAGTGGCCCATGAGTTTCTTGCCGGGTTCTTCTCATGAAAGGCTTTACTTCGGAATCCGGCCGCTTGTGGCGATTGCAATCGCCACTTTGTTATTGCGGATGCACTCGCCTCAGGCGCTCGTGTTAATTATTAGTGTATACTTGACGATTTCAAGTGCTATTTAATAGGCCTATGAAATAAAGATATTTTTGAATTTGAATTGAATTTGTTATTACCATACTCAAATAGCACATTAGTGCAAGGTGCGGCGTACTGTGAAGAATCGCGACCTGTCACGCTCTCCACCTGTTCTAAAGCCACATTTTATTTTGCAGCTTATATTCGTATTACTGTACATGTTTAACGCCATCAGGATGTGGCCACTGCTTGGTAAGCGAATGAGGACATTTATAAATCATCCCTTGAAATGAGCCTCTAACACTTGTAAACGCCTTTTTCCTCTCAAGTTATATCAGATTACTGTCCTGTTAGACTGTAAGAGCGAAGATGCGAGTGCATGTATAATTTTTTTTAGCAATACCAGAGGATCACTCGCGCGTCACTTATTCCAAGAAAAGATGTGGAGAGGTAGGATAATAAGGCGGCTTGTGACTCCGACGCTGTACGAATCACAACAGTAGGAGTACTCACCGTTGCTTCACGCCAATCTTCTGTGAGCGGGCGGTACTTTCCCGATCGAGCTGCTTGGAGAAGCAAGCCTCTAACACTTCTGTGAGCGGGCGGTACTTCCCCGGTCGAGCTGCTTGGAGAAGCAAGCCTCTAACACTTCTGTGAGCGAGCGGTACTTCCCCGGTCGAGCTGCTTGGAGAAGCAAGCCTCTAACACTTCTGTGAGCGAGCGGTACTTCCCCGGTCGAGCTGCTTGGAGAAGCAAGCCTCTAACACTTCTGTGAGCGAGCGGTACTTCCCCGGTCGAGCTGCTTGGAGAAGCAAGCCTCTAACACTTCTGTGAGCGAGCAGTACTTCCCCGGTCGAGCTGCTTGGAGAAGCAAGCCTCTAACACCTCTGTGAGCGAGCGGTACTTCCCCGGTCGAGCTGCTTGGAGAAGCAAGCCTCTAACACTTCTGTGAGCGGGCGGTACTTCCCCGGTCGAGCTGCTTGGAGAAGCAAGCCTCTAACACTTCTGTGAGCGAGCAGTACTTCCCCGGTCGAGATGCTTGGAGAAGCAAGCCTCTAACACTTCTGTGAGCGAGCGGTACTTCCCCGGTCGAGCTGCTTGGAGAAGCAAGCCTCTAACACTTCTGTGAGCGGGCGGTACTTCCCCGGTCGAGCTGCTTGGAGAAGCAAGCCTCTAACACTTCTGTGAGCGGGCGGTACTTCCCCGGTCGAGCTGCTTGGAGAAGCAAGCCTCTAACACTTCTGTGAGCGGGCGGTACTTCCCCGGTCGAGCTGCTTGGAGAAGCAAGCCTCTAACACTTCTGTGAGCGAGCAGTACTTCCCCGGTCGAGCTGCTTGGAGAAGCAAGCCTCTAACACTTCTGTGAGCGAGCGGTACTTCCCCGGTCGAGCTGCTTGGAGAAGCAAGCCTCTAACACTTCTGTGAGCGGGCGGTACTTCCCCGGTCGAGCTGCTTGGAGAAGCAAGCCTCTAACACTTCTGTGAGCGAGCAGTACTTCCCCGGTCGAGATGCTTGGAGAAGCAAGCCTCTAACACTTCTGTGAGCGAGCGGTACTTCCCCGGTCGAGCTGCTTGGAGAAGCAAGCCTCTAACACTTCTGTGAGCGGGCGGTACTTCCCCGGTCGAGCTGCTTGGAGAAGCAAGCTTCTAACACTTCTGTGAGCGGGCGGTACTTCCCCGGTCGAGCTGCTTGGAGAAGCAAGCCTCTAACACTTCTGTGAGCGGGCGGTACTTCCCCGGTCGAGCTGCTTGGAGAAGCAAGCCTCTAACACTTCTTTGAGCGGGCGGTACTTCCCCGGTCGAGCTGCTTGGAGAAGCAAGCCTCTAACACTTCTGTGAGCGGGCGGTACTTCCCCTGTCGAGCTGCTTGGAGAAGCAAGCCTCTAACACTTCTGTGAGCGAGCAGTACTTCCCCGGTCGAGATGCTTGGAGAAGCAAGCCTCTAACACTTCTGTGAGCGAGCGGTACTTCCCCGGTCGAGCTGCTTGGAGAAGCAAGCCTCTAACACTTCTGTGAGCGGGCGGTACTTCCCCGGTCGAGCTGCTTGGAGAAGCAAGCCTCTAACACTTCTGTGAGCGGGCGGTACTTCCCCGGTCGAGCTGCTTGGAGAAGCAAGCCTCTAACACTTCTGTGAGCGAGCGGTACTTCCCCGGTCGAGCTGCTTGGAGAAGCAAGCCTCTAACACTTCTGTGAGCGGGCGGTACTTCCCCGGTCGAGCTGCTTGGAGAAGCAAGCCTCTAACACTTCTGTGAGCGAGCAGTACTTCCCCGGTCGAGATGCTTGGAGAAGCAAGCCTCTAACACTTCTGTGAGCGAGCGGTACTTCCCCGGTCGAGCTGCTTGGAGAAGCAAGCCTCTAACACTTCTGTGAGCGGGCGGTACTTCCCCGGTCGAGCTGCTTGGAGAAGCAAGCCTCTAACACTTCTGTGAGCGGGCGGTACTTCCCCGGTCGAGCTGCTTGGAGAAGCAAGCCTCTAACACTTCTGTGAGCGGGCGGTACTTCCCCGGTCGAGCTGCTTGGAGAAGCAAGCCTCTAACACTTCTGTGAGCGAGCAGTACTTCCCCGGTCGAGCTGCTTGGAGAAGCAAGCCTCTAACACTTCTGTGAGCGGGCGGTACTTCCCCGGTCGAGCTGCTTGGAGAAGCAAGCCTCTAACACTTCTGTGAGCGGGCGGTACTTCCCCGGTCGAGCTGCTTGGAGAAGCAAGCCTCTAACACTTCTGTGAGCGGGCGGTACTTCCCCGGTCGAGCTGCTTGGAGAAGCAAGCCTCTAACACTTCTGTGAGCGGGCGGTACTTCCCCGGTCGAGCTGCTTGGAGAAGCAAGCCTCTAACACTTCTGTGAGCGGGCGGTACTTCCCCGGTCGAGCTGCTTGGAGAAGCAAGCCTCTAACACTTCAAAAAGTGTGTGTGCACCAAGAGTAGCGACCGCTATGAATCGATGTATATCTATCGAGATTGGCCACTTTGACAGAAATACGGTCAAGAAGACGACGTACGTTTCACAGCTTTGAGCATATCACATGTTTTGACTTTTCGTGAGCAACTTACTTGTATGTAGCGTAGCTAATCTATGCAAGTGTTCGATCAAATTTTATTGTCTTATTGTTTTACTGTGTCATTTTGATAAAAATAAAGTTCCTGCTATTTTCAATTTCATATTTTCTCATTTTGTGCACAAAATAAATATCTAGATACTTTGTGTTAATTTACCGATATGGCTAAGCATGTCATATGCCTAAAAAAATATATACCTACATATAAATATATTTACTGTAGTGTTTAGTTCCCAATAAGTTAAAAATAAATGTTCAAGAGCGAGCTATATTATAGCTAGCGCTTGCACGCACCGTGTGTGTCAAGAGATTAACCTTATGTGCCTTCTAGTGCGATTTGTGTTTAACGGGATTATTATCATATGAAGTTATATAGCTTGTCATAAATATTATAGAAGTGTTAAGGACCGCGGATCAACGTTCAAGTGTGACAAGCTCAGCTGAGCGGTGCGAGGTGAGAGTAGAGCCGCACGTGCGCCGCCCCGCGCCGCTCGACGTCACTTGTGCGCCGACACAATAACTAATGCTCTTAACGAACGCATACAAGCGCGCCCCGCGTCTAAACGTTATTATAATGTCATCACAGCGTATCAATGTTAATTGCGCGCGACCGCAACTGCGAGTGCATTGTACGCGCCCCTCGCCTGCGATACATTACCACTTTGTTGCGGCTCTACGTAGAAATCACAATTAGATTAGAAGTCGTATTATAGTATCATTCAAGTTTAATTTGACAAACTATCAAACTTTTGGCGAACTGTCACGACTAGATGTGTGTAGTGTAGAACAGTAAAATCAACATTGAATATCTCATCTGTAATTCCTAATAGTAAGAAAAATAATTACAACGTAATGCATCAGATAATTGCGACGCTGCAACATAGTCTCTAGAAATGATCACTAGCCTATTTCTATTCTCTCATTTCGATTCCATGTTGAAACTTCTACCGTAGTGTTGGTAGCGATCGAAGCTTAACGCGTATAGATGCGGTCCCAGGTCGACCACAAATAGTAGATGTCCCGAAATATGTTTAGGTACTATGGGTAAAGACATATGGACTTTAAGATGCGTTCTTAATATTTTCTAATATAAACTTATGAAATTTTTGCTAAAAAAATATTTGTAATATGTATTAAAATAAATCTTTCAGATAGTTTATGATACTATTGTCGGCATACGGGCCGAAGAAATAAATGAGGAATTTTCCACAGTTTCATTAGCTCAAGATTTTCGTAATGCCTTTGAGGAAATAAGAGTTTCATATTTAGATATATTTATATATATATTTAGCATTTGACATGCTTAGCAATATACATTTAACACAAAGTGAAAAATGTGAAATCGAAAATAACAGTCACGAGCAAGATTTGAACCTGTATCTCCTGGATACCATCCAGATGCTTTGCCAATTCCAGGAGCCAGGAGATGCAGGAGATGCAGGTTCAAATCTTGCTCGTGACTGTTATTTACGATTTCACATTTTTCACTTTGTGTTTAATGTTAAGAGTTTCATGTCAAAAAGTGTCGTGTACTCACGGTCTTCCTCGGTTTCTCCCTCGCCGAAGGCGGAGGGCGGCGTCGCGGACTCCGCCGGCTCGACGTGTGCTGCCTCCTTCTCCCCTGCGCTGCGGTACAACTCCGCGCGTGCCTCCACCACGTCTCGCACGATGTCTAGTGACGTAAGCAGCATTGTAATACACTAATCAACGTCTTACCCGTGCATAGAGCATAGCTTTGTGTTTAATTTTTTTTACCGTCAAATATTTTTTTATAATATGTGTCAAGAATTCACAGTCATTTATAATCCAATAAAGATAAGGATATCCTAACTGTAAAACCAAGGACTACAAATACAGTGGTATCGAGTTCGAACACCAATTCAAGGTCCAGACGTCTTAAATAAAATAAATAAATATTCACGGACATTTCACACATTGTCCTCTGGTCCCAAACTAAGTTTAACGCTTGTGCACCAGATATAGGTACCAGATTACGGATATAATACATACCATAGATAAAGTATAACGTATAGATCACCAGAGCGTGTGAGCTAGAAGAAAATCTTATACGGCAACATAGCAAGATGGAAGAGGAAAGCAAATCTAATGGCATTGCTAACCATTTGAATGACAGGTAGTCTACAGTCTTCTAGCTTGAAATTAGCTTCGCGGTTTTTTGATTTATTTGTGTTATAAATCTTGTTTATTATAAGATTATAACTATTAATTGTTACTGTTTATATTTTACATAGAAATATGTCGCATTGTTACATATTTGCAAGATTTTAGGAAAAGTTTTTAGGTACATATACACTAGGGCTTGACTTTATCGACAAGGTATATTGTCGATATTTATCCTAAATGTTTGGAACAACATTAATGGAAAAAATGCAATAAAAATTCTACAGCGGATAATTATTGTCAGTCAAGTCGATTTAGTTAATTTAAAAATTATAAGTAGGTTTATGTTGCTAAAAGCTGAGTGTATTATAAAATGCATAATTATAAAATGCATAATTCGTTGACTCAAGTTGCTGGTGAAATAAATAAAAACGAGTTAATTATTTTTGTTTTCATTTATTATGACTGTTTTGTTTTATTAGTTGAATATGATTATTTGAATGAGCGAGTTCGTTAAAGAAACTGATTTGTTTTATCATTTTATCGATAGTCAGTCTAACTTAAAACTTACATTACTATGCAACGCACACATTGACAAATCAAAATTGGTTACGCGTTATCGAGCTTTCAGGTGATTTATACGTTACTATATCTATGATACATATATTAATTTTTTTTTTGTAAATATGTACATACGTATAAAAGACAGAAAACACCCAGACGCAGTACAAATATCTGTGTTTATCACATGGAAGTCGGTTACCGACTACGCCACGAGGCCCGTCATACGACAACATCACAGAAGTTTAGAGATTTCTAGAAAATATTTGTATTTGTTTACAATTTATCACTGCTCGATGAAGGTGAACATCGTGAGGAAGCCTGCATGCCTGAGAGATTCCCTCAACGGCTGTGAAGTCTTCCAAACCGCACACTGAGCCACGGTTGGCTATGGCCTAATCTCTCACACCATGAGAGGAGGAGGAGTTCGTTGCTCCGAACAACGAGGTGTGCGGTATATTTATTCCCCCCAAAAAAAGAAAAATGACTGACCTGTAATGACGTCACGGCTGGTGATGAGCGACTCGATTTCAGCTGACACCTCGCCCACCAGCCACGGCATGAACTCCTCGTCGATGCCTGCCAGTTAAACAACACATGATAGGTATATTTATTCAACACTTACAAACATGTCTGGGCATACTTCAATAAAGTTTTACAAATACGTGGGCATTCACGTCACTACCTAATTTCCTTAAATCCAGTGAAAGATTTTCTGAATGGTCGACGTCGGTACGGGCGACCCGTGCCTATTACTGGATCCGTTTTCAATTTTAGAATCAAACTGTGAAACGAAAGGAGAAAGGAGAGCCATGGATTTGTGATTACTTAATACGGGAAGGTTCTACAGAGTACATTGCTTGCATAGACTGCACATATGGGTTCAATACCCATTGCTAAGTACAAAAGTTTGTCAACAACGAAACAGAAATACTTAATTAAAATTTGTAATCAGTAGAAGTCATTAACGACATTGGACTTGTTTCTATAAGCAGGAATTTACATTTAAAAATAAAAAAAACTATTGATCCTAAATATGAGCCTATCTGTATCTACATCCCTTACACATTTGTACAGAGCATAGTCTTCTATCTAAACATATTTGTATAGAGGATAGTAGGTAGTCGATCTTCTAGTTTAAATACAATTTCTAGTATTGTATCTAAGCTTGTTTATTTTTAAATTATTAATTATCACTTCAACTATACATATAGCGCCGTTGCTGTTGTTGCTGTTGTCGCTGTAGGGCCGGAACCTGATTGATAAACTTAATATTTTTTAAAGTCGTAATAACGACGTAAATATAATGCAGCAATGAATCCCTCATAGATAGTGTAACAAAGGCGGTGACCTGTCTGCACGGCCTCCACGAGGTAGCCGTGGTCGCGCAGGCCGGCCAGCACGGACGGCAGCAGCTCGGCCACGTAGCCGCGCACCAGCACGGCCGCCGCCGCTCGCTCGCGCGCCTCCACCGCCGCGCACTGCGCCACGCGGGCCTCCGCCACTCGCCGCTCCTGTCACGTCGAGTTCACGACTTAGTACAATATGCCTTAGGGGTTACCACCTCGGGTATCGCCCTAGACGTACAATGAAGAAGCTCAATAGCAGTGTTTACAATTATGGTTATGAGTTTATGACGATGTTGAACTCCTATATTTCTTCCAAACAAAAATTCATAAATTTTTTTGCCAGAAAAGATGTCGTTCTCTAAATTTCTCACATCGTAAAACATGCAAGACTCCTTTACTGGCGCCATTGAATCATGGTCATTATCACCAGCAGGGTTGACCTACAATGTTTTTCACCGTCGAGTCCAGGCAAGTAATGTCGCAGAGAGCACCTTCTCCTGGTGCAGACGCTGGTCCTGCGCGGCCAGCCGCTGCCGCTCGGCGAGCTCGGCGTCGCGCAGCTCGCGATAGCGGCGCTGCTGCTCGCGCAGCGCCGCCAGCTCCTCCTCCTGCGCCACCTCGGCCAGCGCCTGCTCCGTCGTCTTGCCCACCAGCACCTCCAGGATCGGCTGCACCTCCAAGTCGAAGTCGAACAGCTGTCGACGCAAAGTCAAAGTTTAATTATCAGCATGTATAAAGACATTTCATGAGCTACTTATTCATTCTTAACCCACTATCGCTATCTCTCCAGTCTTTTAAACAACTATCGATGAATTTTAGTAGGTATAGTATCTACCTAACTACCTATCGTGTTATACGTCACTGAACTGAACTTTTACGCTTCATTATTATGCCCTACTTACAGCTGGGTACAAGCCTCTGTTTTGAAAAGAAAAATTATACAGCTCACTTGACGCTATCTCAACTTCAATAATATAACACTTGTATACTTACCTAGTTTCATAAACACTACTTATTATCACGCCATTTCCCTTGCGGGCTAGGCAGATAGAACAGAGTGCCAAGAGGCTCTATTCTTACATACATCTCTCGCTTCCTCAACATTCATAATTCTCCTCATACACGCTCGCCGGTTTCGGAGACTCCTGACTCCACCTTCCTTCAATATATGACCAATTTGGTCTAGGTAGGTGAGTCTCGGTCTCCCCCTGTACCTACATCCTTCCACTTTCGCATTGTATATCTTCTTAACCAGTCGCTCGTCCGCCATACTTTCCACATGTCCGAACCATCGGAGCATTCCCTTTCGCATCTTTACACCAATACTCTCTTTCATATAACACAATTTTGTGATTGTATCTCTTGTCTTCCAAACATACTTTTAAATCGCGTTTATCTATTTCCTTGATACGCACTCTTCTGCACTTACAATTCTTCTATAGTCCCTGATCGAGCACTAACGCTGTGACTCTAATTTGTGTCTCGATTCTCAAGGTATTCTTCATAAATAAAAACAGTCGCTATTCTTATTATAATCACTTTAAATTTTTATATGGTTTCGCAGTTTTAGCGCATGGTCATATAGTGTATCAAGTGTGGGGCCGAAGTTGAGTGGTCGATGGGCTTACGTCTCCAGGGTAGATCTGCGTGTAGGCGTCGGCGCCGGTCTTGGCGGGCACGTAGAGTGGTGAGGCAGGCCGGTCCAGCATCAGGTCCGTCTGCACGCCCACCTCCATCTCCACGCCCTTGTCGAACAGCTGCGCACCGACAAACACGTATAAGACCTCGAGGCTAACTTTATACAAACTGCCCGAGCAGGGCGTGTGTGTGAACTTAGTGATACTCTGAACTTCCCTTCGATTTAAATGACATACTCGTAAGTGTATTTTGATCAGTATTTTAGCATTTGACATGCTCAGCTATGTTAAAGAACAAATTATTTGTGAAAGTGGAAAAAGAGAGCTTTACTGCAAGCAGGATACGAACCTACGTTCCACCAATCCGGGAAAGTGCTCTGGACCGCTAAGCTATCGCAGTCACCTAATGGTGATACCCGATCTCCACCTCGCATTTCTTTTAGATGTCCTTAAGACCGGATGTTAAATGCAATGCATACATGCTATCCAAAAACAGTATACATATGTTTAATTTTGCAATTTAAATTCATACTAATCGATGGCGCAATTCTTTAAATAATTTTATATGTGAAGTACAAATTATTTGTGAATAAGGAAAAAGAGATTTTTTGTATTAGCGGGAATCGAACCCGCGTCTTTTCCAATCCGGGGAAGTGCTCTAAGCCACTGAGCTATAGTACAGATCTCTCGATCATCCCAATTTACTTATCACATTTGTCTTAACGACCGACGCTATCTACCGGAAACGTGGAAAAAGTGGCGGAGCATGCCAAATGCTAAAAAATATAGATCAAAAATGTTTAAAAAAAACGCGCCATCAAATAGTATGAATTTTAATTGCAAAATTAAACTTACTATAGTGGATAATTGCATGTAAATGCGTTTCCGATAAATGGCGTCGGTCGTTACGACAAATGTGATAAGTAAATTGGGATGATCGAGAGATCTATACTATAGCTCAGTGGCTTAGAGCATTTCCCCGGATTGGAAAAGACACAGGTTCGATTCCCGTTAGTACAAAAAAGTCTCTTTTTTCCTTATTCAAAATAATTTGTACTTTAAAAGTGGCGAAGCATGTCAAATGCTAAAAAATATAGATCAAAAATGTTTATATGTGTTTAAGCAATCACGACACGGCTTTAAATAAGGTAATGTTTTAGTTATTTTTCTCAAATTTAAATAAAAAACGTAGACAAATTTCACTTTCGTGAAATTATTTGAGAAGTTTAGCCCGTCGTGTCATAGTTCCTTTCAAAGGTCTCAGTCATATTCTACCTGGAACTTGTAGTATTGATCCAATACTTTGGAATATTTTGTGTGATCACCTCTCGGATCATATAACTACTAAGGTTCTGACCCTTAGTACGTACCTATACGTTTCTTGAGTATTTAAACGTTCACTAGTGGTAGCGAATTTACCTCCTCGAGATAGTACTCTGTCTGTATGGGGTGGTGCCGTCGTCCAGGCGCAGGCGGCGGAGTGCCGGGCCGGAGCCGCGCAGCTGCGGCGCGGCGAGCGAGCGCACGTCGCCGGGTCCGCGCCGCACGCGCCGCCGCGCTCTCCTCGCCGTCCCCCTGACACACCACGCCCGTTACAAACAAAGATATACAACCACACGTCTTTTTTAGTAATTAATTTACATAGAAAATTACCTACAGAACTCATAAATTTAATTTTCTATAATACGAAAGTGGCAAACAAGCATAGGTACTTACGCCCACCTGATGGTAAGCGGTTACCGTAGGTTAATGGCATCACTCGCGCTAACGGGCAGGTGGAGAGGAAAGGTGGTAAAGATAAGATGAGGTAGAGGTCGCCGACGCTCTCACACACCGTACGAATCACTGTAGGGGTGTCTACCATTGTTTCACGCTGATCTCCGGAAATGGGTAAAACTTCCCCAATCAAATCAGCCCTTTCATGCTGGCACAAACAAGGTTCTGCCACTATTACTACATAATACCAGTCACAGAATCAAACCTATGTTATTTTTCCTTATATTTCTTTTAGTTTTTTTAGTAAACCTGACCTGCAAACCCTAGTCGACGTAATGGCAGAAGATTGTAAGAAAAGGGGCCTACGTGTCAATATGGTTTTTGAAAGAGAAGACGCCAGAGCAGATGTTAGAGTTGCAATAGGAAATGGTGTGCTAGAACAAGTGGATGAACTTGTATATCTTGGATGTGGATTCAGTCGGGATGGAAGGTACACCACTGATGTAGAAAGAAGAGTGAGTGCGGGAAATAGAGTTAACGGAGCATTGGGACAACTTCTCGGCAGCCACCACCTCAGACAGAAGGCACATGTCGCAATACACAACGCAGTGCTTGTCGCAACGTTATTATATGGAAGCGAGAGTTGGGTATGTAAAAAGGAGCATGAGAGTAAAATCAATGCGGTCGAAATGCGATCTCTGCGGAGAATCTGTGGAGTGAGGCTGACTGACCGCATTCGTAACAATGACGTAAGAGAGCGAGTAGGTATGAAAAAGAGTATTGGTGTAAAGATGCGAAAGGGAATGCTCCAATGAATCGGACATGTGGAAAGAAAGCCGGACGAGCGACTGGCTAAGAAGATATACAATGCGAAAGTGTAAGGATGTAGGTATAGGGGGAGACCGAGACTTACCTACCTAGACCAAATTGGTCATGTATTGAAGGAAGGTGGAGTCAGGAGTCTCCGAAACCGGTGAACGTGTATGAAGAGAGTTATGAATGTTGAGGAAGCGAGAGATGTATGCAAGATTAGAGCCTCTTGGCACTCTGTTCTCTCTGCCTACCCCGCAAGGGTAATGGCGTGATGATAAGTTAGTTAGTTAGTTTCTTTTTTAGTAACAACATCAGAATGGTGGTGACATAGTTCGCCACCGGTCACGTCTCATTCACAAGGGGGCGAAAAGTGGGCAGCTGAAAGTCAGTTATAGGTTGGTCCCTTTTTCTTCTGTTTTATAAACAGACCGTGTGGGGCCGGCTTTAGAATTGTCCCACCCCTCTTTACCAACGGGAGTCGTAAGAGCCGACTGAGGGAATACCGGGGGAGTGGGCAGCAGCACTCCCTCGAGTATTAACAACATCCACTGCGATCGCCAGCCCACCTGCCAAGCGTGGCGATTACGGCATTATCCCCCATGACGGGAACGCTCGTTGTGGCGTTCTCTTGGGGAGGCCTATGTCCGGCAGTGGACGTCCAAAGGCTGATGGATGGATGGATTATTATAAACAGGTCGCTCATAATAATAATCATAAAATATTGTAAAAAGTGTTCCACTGGATCATCTAAATAATTAGTTTGTAAGTAGTCGTTTATTGTAAACACAAGCGCGTTGACGTCGCGCATGCAATGTCAAATAGCTTTAACTAACCATTCAATTAGTGCGAGATTTATTTAAAACATTCATCAAATACCAAGTCGTCGTGCCACTAATTAATGTATCGGTAAGTACGATCTCAGCAGTAAAGACCTAAATAAATAGAATGCCTTTAACTGTTGTAAAAGCAAGGCGATCGACCGTCCCTAAGTGGACCTTGTAGTGACGTCACAGTCGACTAGCGAGCGAATACTTTACAGAGCCGTGGACGTCAATTATTACTATCGCACTACCTTAGTAGCGGAATGAGTTCGCACTATTGACAGCGATCTCGAGATTATAGACATAGTGCATTTACTAGTTTGTAAAGTAGTGTTGAACCTACAGAACTCTCAATAATGAGCAGTTCTGTAGGTAGAGACTTGCTTGTGCTAGTATGAATGGTCCAGCTCGGTCGGGGAAGTACCACCCTTCCTTAGAAAATCTGCGTGAAACAACTGTAGGTACTCCTTCAACACAACGTGTCGTATAGTGAGTGAAAGCGTTGGAGATCCAAATCCTCTCCTTTCCACTCCCTATCCTTTATTTTTGGGCGAGTGATGCCGCTGGTGTTGCTAACGTCTATAGGCTATGGTAACCACTTACTATGAGGTAGACCGTGTGCTAGTTAGCCACCCTTGTTGTTTAAAAAAAAACCTTTAAATAGAGATTTTCGCGCTCAGATACTAGATTGTATATACTCGTATTTAACAAATATTTTAATAGATAGTATTATTTGGAATGATTAAAATCACGGTTTTTTTACTGCTTATGGTGGCAGAAAAGCCACGGCCCACCTGATGATAAATGGTAACCGTCGCTCATGAACTCAACCATAACAAGAATATTGTAAAGCCGTTGCATTTCATAGATGTGAGATGAAAGAATAAATGGCTATCTTCTGCTACAACCAAACACACCGATGTGCTTCATGGCTGGTCATACGGGAGACGGTGGTACCAACCCGCTCGGGCCTGATACCAAGTGAGTACACCCAATTGGTACTCAGCCCTACCACCAGCATACAATGGGTGAGAATTGCTTAATTCCCTTAGTCGCCTTGTACGACACCCGTGGGAAATAATGGGGTGGTGACACTTGTGCTCTTAGTCCATCACCACACGGACACGGTGGTTATTTTAACCACGCTTTTATTAGCTAAACGTGTAAGTATAATTGTTTCCATGAATAGGCTGTTTTGAATCATCATATTATGGTAAATTTAAAGCTCTCCAACCTTTAATTCTATCTTAATTATAATTATGTAGTGTGTCCCTACTTACGGCCGCGTGTGGATGGGTGGCAAACGTGCTGCCACGCACCACGCGCTTGTCGTGCATCACGTTGGAGTACTGCGCCATGCTGCCACTGAAACAGTACATATAATAACATGAAATATTATGATTAAAACCAGGAGATTGAAAGTCTCGTACAGACACGCTGATGCCCGGTGCCGAGTAGAACGGAGTAAGTATTCACTCTTCGATAACGAGCGATGCGCTGATTATCAGGAAGGTCCCTTTGTTATATGTAAGAGGAGACTAATGAATATGAAACGTACAATGCGTTTGCAGCCACTAAAACACTGTGCGGTGCGTTATACGTTTGTGTTTATGTTATATAGTATACTCCAAGTCCTACGGAATTAATTTTAATAGGAAATTACAATCATTTCATAAATTAAAAGCAGAGAATATAGGTTGAATAAATTGTTAAAAAATATAGGTTGAATCAATTGTAAAAAAAGTTGCATTCCCCCGATATTCCCTCAGTAGGCTCTTACGATTCCCATGGGTGGTACAATTCTAAAGCCGGCCCCACACGGCCAAAGCGGCGAAAGTTTAAAACGTACTAATAGGGATGAAAGTTTATGCCAATACAAACCGATTTAGTCCTGTAAATGAAGGTTGTATGTCCCTGCGTTGTCGAGTTACAGCGCTTCAAAAAGGTAAAAAAATATGTCTGCTAAATCATTTGTTCGTATCTGCCCTTTGGACTGGTGGTCAGAATCATCCTCAAAACGATAAAAATCGAAGAGGCAGACGTGCAGGGCTCTGTTTTATCATGGCATGTAGGTGCAAAATATTTTTAAAAAAAGCTATACTAAATCATTTGTTCGTCGTTCTCGTTGCGTCTGTTCGATTCATTAGGACTCCCAGAATAGGAAAAAAAGTTGGCAAACGCCTAGACGACCTAGGTCGCTGATTTTTTTATGTACGATTCTTTAAAGTTTTTTTCAGGAAGGAAGGTAAAGCGGGTATTACGGTTTATTATTGTTATTACTAACAATTCACGTAGTAGTGTGTTGTTTTCTGTCTTTTATGAAATTAAATAAAATTAAAAAAACACATACAAAATTTAAACTATTGGGGAAATTTCTGTTTTAGGTTCTACTTTCTGAGAAAAATAAATTCATTAACCGATTGAATCGCGTTAGACTCCCGGGAGTCTTATGCGTGCCAAGCGATACAGTGCCAAGGCCACGCGAGGCCGCGCGAGGCCACGCGCCGTAACAACGGGTGGACACATTTTATGAAAAAAATTATAAAAAAAAAAAACTACTTTGAAATAATATTTAGAGCCAAACGAAACTCACGGACATCAAAATCCGAGAGGGTCAGGCCAATTACCGCGTGATTTGACGTTGGAATGCCCCATAGGTAAACCACAACTACTTGGGGAATTATATCGTAGTCACTCTCTTATCTCTAAGAAAGAAAGAAAGCAAGAAAGACAAAATTTCGAAAAAAAAATTGTATAAAAATGGCCTGTCCTTGGAAAATCAGAGGTCTGGACGTCTGCCTCTTCAATGTTTATCGTTTTGAGGATGATTCTGACCACCAGTCCAAAGGGCAGATACGAACAAATGATTAAGCAGACATTTTTTTTTTACATTTTTAGCGCTGTCGATTGAAAACGCAGCGCTACCATGGTGGCAGACTATTTATCTGTGGTTCTTTATATCGTCACTAATCGAATAATTTGTGTTTGCCAAGTGAATATTTCATATATACATTTTTAAATCATAAAAAAACTGTTTAAAAATTAATTACTTAAAAAGTCACCACCCAGAGCGTCCAGTCTGCCTCTTCGATGTTCCTCGTTTTGAAGATGTCTCAGATGACTATCAGTCCAAGAGGCAGACACGAACATATGATTTAAAATACCATTTCTTTTTACATTTTTAAAGTGCTGTCAATTGATAACGCAGGTCTATTATGGTGGCAGACGTGGTCCTTAATGTTTTTTATGGTACAATCACCGATATTAATCATGTCTGCCACACGAACAAATCATATAGAAATTTTGGCACCCAGCTCCCTAACCATAAGTTTTTGTAAAAAGAAAACAAAGTACAAAACATGTTACAGTGTCAGAATTAATGGCTGAGGCGCTCTCTACCTGTCAACTAAGGGTGATGCAGATATAAAAGTGAAGTTAACTCATTTATTTGTCTATTTATATAAGTTTTTGTAAAAAGAAAACAAAGTACAAAACATGTTACAGTGTCAGAATTAATGGCTGAGGCGCTCTCTACCTGTCAACTAAGGGTGATGCAGATATAAAAGTGAAGTTAACTCATTTATTTGTCTATTTATATAAGTTTTTGTAAAAAGAAAACAAAGTACAAAACATGTTACAGTGTCAGAATTAATGGCTGAGGCGCTCTCTACCTGTCAACTAAGGGTGAGGCAGATATACAAGTGAAGTTAACTCATTTATTTGTCTATTTATATAAGTTTTTGTAAAAAGAAAACAAAGTACAAAACATGTTACAGTGTCAGAATTAATGGCTGAGGCGCTCTCTACCTGTCAACTAAGTGGCTGAGGCGCTCTCTACCTGTCAACTAAGGGTGATGCAGATATAAAAGTGAAGTTAACTCATTTATTTGTCTATTTATATAAGTTTTTGTAAAAAGAAAACAAAGTACAAAACGTTACAGTGTCAGAATTAATGGCTGAGGCGCTCTCTACCTGTCAACTAAGGGTGATGCAGATATAAAAGTGAAGTTAACTCATTTATTTGTCTATTTATATAAGTTTTTGTAAAAAGAAAACAAAGTACAAAACATGTTACAGTGTCAGAATTAATGGCTGAGGTGCTCTCTACCTGTCAACTAAGGGTAATGCAGATATAAAAGTGAAATTAACTCATTTATTTGGCTATTTATATAAGTTTTTGTAAAAAGAAAACAAAGTACAAAACATGTTACAGTGTCAGAATTAATGGCTGAGGCCCTCTATACCTGTCAACTAAGGGTGATGCAGATATAAAAGTGAAGTTAACTCATTTATTTGTCTATTTATATAAGTTTTTGTAAAAAGAAAACAAAGTACAAAACATGTTACAGTGTCAGAATTAATGGCTGAGGTGCTCTCTACCTGTCAACTAAGGGTGATGCAGATATAAAAGTGAAGTTAACTCATTTATTTGTCTATTTATATAAGTTTTTGTAAAAAGTAAACAAAGTAGAAAACATGTTACAGTGTCAGAATTAATGGCTGAGGCGCTCTCTACCTGTCAATTAAGGGTGATGCAGATATAAAAGTGAAGTTAACTCATTTATTTGTCTATTTATATAAGTTTTTGTAAAAAGGAAACAAAGTACAAAACATGTTACAGTGTCAGAATTAATGGCTAAGGTGCTCTCTGCCTGTCAACTAAGGGTGATGCAGATATAAAAGTGAAGTTAACTCATTTATTTGTCTATTTAAATAAGTTTTTGTAAAAAGAAAACAAAGTACAGAACATGTTACAGTGTCAGAATTAATGGCTGAGGCGCTCTCTACCTGTCAACTAAAGGTGATGCAGATAACTCGTGGGAATCAAATGGATTTACAAAATTTAAAAACAAATTCGACGGAGTCGGGTAATGCACCTGACGCCTCAGCCGTAAGGGGTCCGGCTGAAAATGCGGCCCCTACTAGTGCAGCTGCGCGTAAAACGCGCGGCGGCAAGAAGTCCCGCAAGGGCAATAAGAAGACGACCAAGGCAGCGTCCCAGTCGTCAAGGGACGGCTCGATAACGAGCAGCTCGGCCGACACTTCAGCCGCCGAGATGTCCGCCGCTGAAGAGGGTGGCCTGACTGAGGCTGCCGAGAGTCAGCCATCGCGGTCGGCAGAGGTGGTGCCGGAGTCACGGTTCTGGCGCAAGCGCACCCTATCTCAGGGGGGCGCTGCCTCGGACTCCGACCTGAGCTCGGCTGAGATGCCTCCCCCAAAAATACCCGCAGCGGTTAGGGGTCGAGGCATCGGCCGACCCGGGACACCGATCCCGCGTGCCGCCTCACCGAAAGAGGCTGAGACGCGATGCCTGAAGAGGGTTGAGACGGTGCAACACTCAGAGGAGCGCTTGGCGCTCCTGTCTGAGAAGCTCCGTCTCCCTATCGACAGCGGCGGGCCGCCCACTGCGGCAAAATTCGCAGAAAGAGCCGCGGACAGCATGGCCATAATCGCGATGGTGGCCATGGGCTCGAAGAACCTAAAAGGTAGCTTCGTCCGGGGCCTCAAAATCGCCGCCATGGAACTGTCCGACGTGGTGGAGCGGCTTGTGTCGGAGGTGGCCGACCTCGGAGCAAGAAACCAGCGCATGGAGGCAACGGTCGAGGAGCTGCACCGGGGCATGGCCAATATGAGGGTCAAGCTTGGGCTCCCTGAGGCCACCCCAAGTGCATCGGCTTCCGTGGTGCGGGTCGAGCCTGCTCTCCCCGCGACCGCCTCGCCGCAGCAGCCGCGCCTCCGCTCCACCTCGGCGACCGCCTCGGCTCCGTCTGCCGCTCAGTCGAGCCCTGTCACTGGGCTCGACGACGGAATGCTGCGCGCGGTTATCGACCGCATGGATGCGGTCTTTGGCCCGCGGTTTGAGGCCCTAGCCACAAGATTGCCGCCGGAGCCCCGACTTCGGCCGCCGCTTGCGGCTGATAAAAGAAGTGCCGCATCGTCCTCGGCACCACACTGCCGTGCCAGGGAGGGCATGTTTCTTTTGCCGCGACGGCGGCCAAACCACCGGCGGCAAAACCTTCGTCGGCTCCTTTAGACCAAGGAAAGGGCCAAAAAACAAAGTCGAGGAAAAAGGACAAGGTGGGACATGCCCCGAGGGGTCAGCCCCGAGAGGAGTTCCCACCTCTGCCAAGCGCCGCTGCGCCTCCGCGTCCTGCTGCGCCGAGACAAACGGTCGCACCCTCACGGGCTGCGGCGGTCGCACCCCGAGCTCCTGCCCCCGCCCCTGCCACTGCTACGTCCTCAGACGGGGACTGGCAGGTGGTTGGGCCCCGGCGATCCCGGGCCAAGGGTCGCGGCGCTGCCTCGGAGCGAGAGGCGGCGCCTGTATCTCAGAGGGGAGAGGCCCCGAAGGCGCCGCAAAACAAGCGGAAGAGGTCGCGCAAGCTAAAAGTGCCAAAGGCAGCAGCGGTGGTCATCACCCTGCTGCCCGAGGCCAAGGAAAAGGGCCTGACTTATGAGGCCGTCTTAAAACGTGCCCGGTGGGAAATAAACGTCTCCGACCTCGGGGACGTTTCCGCTCGCTCCCGCCAAGCCCGGACAGGTGCTCGAATTTTCGAGTACCTGGGGCCAGAGGGCACCAAGACGGCCGACACAATGGCCGCTGCTGGGCCTGTTCCCAGAGGAGAGTGGTGTCTGGGTCGCCAGACCCGTGAAGTGCGCCGAGCTGCGCATTTCCGGGCTGGACGATTCCGTGACGGCGGAAGAGATCCGGGAGGCGATCGTCTCGAAAACCGGGTCTCTCAGCAGCGCCGTCCAGGTGGGCACCATTCGCCCAGGTCCAGGTGGTGTGGGTGCCGTCTGGGTATCATGCCCTGTCGCGGCGGCCAAGGATTTGGTCGCCGCTGGTAGACTTCTGGTGGGCTGGAGCGCCGCGCGGGTAATCGCGCTGGAGCCCCGGCCTGCCAGGTGCTATAAGTGCATGGCGGTCGGTCACACCCAGCCGCTGTGCACTAACTGCTTCGACTAGCGTAGTAGTTCGTAGTCGCTGCCCGCATCGTCCGGCACCTAGGAGCGGTCGGCCCCGACCTGTCCGACGCCCAGTTTGGATATTGGGCGGGTCGGTCTACGGTCGACGCCATTCTGCGCCTGAAGGCCGCGGCTGCGGAGGCCGTCACCTCGAGGGAAGTGCTGTTGGCGGTGTCGCTCGACGTCGCCAACGCCTTCAATAGCCTGCCATTCGGCTGCATCAAGTAGGCACTCCGGTACCATGGAGTGCCCCTCTACCTAAGGCGGCTGGTGGCAGACTACCTGGACGGCCGCAGCGTCCTTTTCGTGGACCGGGAAGGGGACGTTGTAAGGAGGGCTATGTCGTGCGGCGTCCCGCAGGGTTCGGTTCTTGGGCCGCTCCTGTGGGACATCGGCTACGACTGGGTCCTCCGTGGCCGGCTCCCCCCCGGGCTGGGCGTAATTTGCTACGCAGACGATACGCTCGTCACAGCCCGGGGCAGGACCCTCGAGGAGGCGGCAACGCTGGCCACCTCAGGTACCGCGGAGGTGGTCAGGCGGATCGAGGCGCTGGGGCTTAGGGTGGCCCTTGAAAAGTCGGAGGCCCTACTCTTCCATGGGCGCCGACGGGGCCCGCCCGCCAGCGCCTCGATAACGGTCAACGGTGTGGGCTTCCCAATCCAGGCCCACATCAAATATCTGGGCCTGGTATTGGATGGACGGTGGCACTTTGACGAGCACTTCCGCCGTCTTGCGCCAAGGCTCGTCAACACGGCGTCCGCCCTCGGGCGACTGATGCCGAATTTGGGCGGACCGAGTCTTGCGTGTCCACGACTCTACGCGGGGGTAGTACGGTCGATGGCACTGTACGGCGCGCCCGTGTGGGCGGAGTCCCTGGCCGCTCGCAATAGGGCCCTTCTGTGGCGTCCACAGAGTGTCGTAGCGGTCAGGGCAATACGCGGGTACCGCACGGTCTCGACCGATGCAGCCTGCGCGTTGGCCGGAACCCCCCCGTGGGATCTGGAGGCGGAGGTGCTCGCCGACGTCTATCGGCGGGCTTCGACGGCGCGGGCGGGGGGCAGCCGCCCCTCGCCGAGCGCAATGTCATCGTGGCGAGGAGATGCCCGCCGCGCCACCGTCCTAAAGTGGAAGTCTCGGCTGGAGACGCCCCGGGCCGGTCTCTGGACCGTGGGGGCGCTCCGGCCGATCTTGGAAGAATGGGCAGGGCGGCAGCACGGGGTCCTCACCTTCCGGTTGGTGCAGGTTTTGTCGGGGCATGGTTGCTTCGGCAAATACCTGCACACGATCGCAAGGAGGGAGACGACCCCAGGCTGTCACCACTGCGACTGCGACGAGGACTCGGCGCAGCACACGCTCGAGTCGTGCCCGGCCTGGGATGTGCAGCGCCGGGAACTCGTTGCAGTCATAGGCGTGGACCTGTCGCTGCCGGCCGTTGCGCGAGCGATGGTTGGCAGTGACAGGGCCTGGACCGCGGTCGCCGCCTTCTGCGAGGCTGTCATCTCGCGGAAGGAGGTGGCGGAGAGGGCCCGTGAGGAATCCTCCTTCACGGACACGATTCGCCGCCGGCGCTAGGGGCGGCGTGCGCGCGTTTACTTGCGCCTGATGCCGCCCTAGCCGAGGCTGCGGACGGTGGGGTCGGGGAGTACCCTGCCGTCCGCGGAAGCCTACCGCGAAGGTGCGACGCCCAAGTGCGCGAGGCGTCGCTCAAGAGAGGGTGCCCGTAGGGGCTGCCGCCTGCGGATCGCGGTCGTCACGACGCGGTACCCGTGAACCGCCGTAGCAAGGGCGGGTGGAGGCGCACGGTAGGTTTTTAGTGGGTGAGAGCCCCATTCACCCCGTTGTCTCCCCGGGCAACGGGGTGTGCGGTAGGACATTTTTGCCCACCTAAAATAAAAAAAAAAAATAAAATAAAAAAAAAAAGGGTGATGCAGATATAAAAGTGAAGTTAACTCATTTATTTGTCTATTTAAATAAGTTTTTGTAAAAAGAAAACAAAGTACAAAACATGTTACAGTGTCAGAATTAATGGCTTAGGCGCTCTCTACCTGTCAACTAAGGGTGATGCAGATATAAAAGTGAAGTTAACTCATTTATTTGTCTATTTATATAAGTTTTTGTAAAAAGAAAACAAAGTACAAAACATGTTACAGTGTCAGAATTAATGGCTGAGGCGCTTCTCTACCTGTCAACTAAGGGTGATGCAGATATAAAAGTGAAGTTAACTCATTTATTTGTCTATATAAATAAGTTTTTGTAAAAAGAAAACAAAGTACAAAACATGTTACAGTGTCAGAATTAATGGCTGAGGCGCTCTCTACCTGTCAACTAAGGGTGATGCAGATATAAAAGTGAAGTTATCTCATTTATTTGTCTCTTTAAATAAGTTTTTGTAAAAAGAAAACAAAGTACAAAACATGTTACAGTGTCAGAATTAATGTCTGAGGCGCTCTCTACCTGTCAACTAAGGGTGATTCAAATATAATAAAAGGTGCTTTTTAGTGTGATGTGATGTGATGTGTGTGTGATACAGAAAAATAAAATCTTGAAAACAAGTCAACTTATGATACGAAGACTTATGATATCTTATAAAACGATACTTATAAATTATTAAAATATAACCCATAACATAACATGACGCCTGTATTGCCGAAGGGGTAGGCAGAGGTGTATTACACACCCACGGATCGCCAGCTATGTTTAAGTCCCAGCCCAGCCGGGCGAGTCTATTGCCCATTTCCAAATGCCGGGCTCTACTGAGAATTTTTCTTTTTACGATAAAGCTCAATAACATTGCCCGACCCGGGAATCGAAAACGAGACCTCGTGATCAGCAGGCGCACACACTACCGCTTACATAAAATATAGTTACCTACATACCAATAGCTACACGTACTACGTAATACATAATATACATAAATATTTACATAGAATATACAAATAAATGCATTCAAGGGTAATGTAACGATTCCTCTACTTTCACAAAAAGTGTTGTCGAACTTTAGGCAAACTCTTTTTTTTTATTGCTAATGATGGCAGACGAGACACTTAATACCCAGCCCTAGCACCATTAACGCAAAAGTTGATAATTGCTTACTTCCCTTAGTCGCCTTGTACGACACTCGCGGGAAAGGATAGGGTGGTGACGGACTAAGAACCTTGTGTTCCTTGTGACTACGAATACAAGGTTCTTAGTCCGTCACCACATGGTTATCATAGCGATTTGTACACATCCTGATATTGAGTGAGAGTGTATTTCATAGATGTACGGACTGGACAGGAAGGGAGGAATTAATGAAACCAGAAGAATGAGAAAAGGGCTGCTGGAAGTCTTCTTTATAAGGGGTAAAGAAGAAGTCTATTATCAGTAGAGCGTAAAACGTAGATATTGAAAGGTGAGTTTGAGACGGCAATGATAAACAGAGACATGCTCAAATTTATGAAGATTATAATGAATCGAATGCAGTTATTATTGACAAGACGGTCGAGTTTGTTGAGCAGTTCCGCGTTCAGGTCAAAATAACTAAAGTTGCCAGAGTCGAATAAAGGAGAGATCAAGGCAGTCCTTGATCTCTCCTTTAGCACTTTTCCCAGACAAATTTGATTTTAATCGGGAGATAAATTTTTGCTTAGAGATTATTAGTGTGCCGTAGAGTGGCGTATTTATATACTGAAGATTACGCGGACAAAGTCGCGGCCATAATCTAGTGTTATATAAAGTCATCTTTTATTTTTGACGGGCCTCGTAGCGTAGTCGGTAGTGAAACCGACTTCCGTGCACGAGGTCGTGGGTTCGATTCCCACCCAGGACAATTATTTGTGTGATGAACACAGATATTTGTACTGTGAGTGTTTTCTATCTATTATATGTAAGTATTTACAAAAAAAAAAGTAGTATATGTATTATATCCGTAATCTCGTACCCATAGCACAAGCGTTAAGCTTAGTTTGAGATCAGAGGCGTTGTGAGAAAATGTCCAGTAATATTAAAAAAAAAAAAAAACCTATCAAGCCTAGGATACAATCAATCCAAATATACGCAATATTATAAGTGACTCGTTGACCTAGAATTTATTTACTAGTTAGTCGCATGAACAAGCTTAAATGTTCCTTTAGAGCATTTTAGTTTTCTTAAACGATTTGATAGGTAATGGATTTCTTCAAAGATCTAGAATTATTACGACCCGGTGAACTTCGTATCACCTACAATTAATTTTATCAGCGATTATCAATCCTAATCAATCTGCAGCGTCTAAGATTTGAATTATGATAGATAGGTTATTAAATGAAACTTGCTTGCAATGCCAACACAGATAATTCAACCTAAACGCAAATGAATTATAAAGAATGACAGTAGCTGCCATTTTGTCGACTGTAGCCAAATACCCATACAAAGTTACCAATTACGATTTTTTTAATTTTCCAGGATTTGACGGGCCTCGTGGCGTGGTCGGTAGTGTAACCGACTTCCATGTACGAGGTCGTGGGTTCGATTCCCATTCAGGACAATTATTTGTGTGATGAACACAGATAATTGTACTGCGTCTGGGTGTTTTCTATCTATGATATGTATGTATTTACAAAAAAAAAGTAGTATATGTATTATATCCGTAATCTGGTACCCATAGCACAAGCGTTAAGCTTAGTTTGGAACCAGAGGACGTTGTGTGAAAATGTCCGTGAATATTTATTTATTCTACTTTTTTATAGGTACCCCTTTTTTTAATACTTTTAAACTACCCCTGTATTACAGCGAACACAACAAAAAGACAATTATCAAAATCAATCAAGCCAGTTTTGAGTTTAGCGAGACTAACTGCTGTTCAGTTGGTTTTTATATATATAGATAGATAAGGATCGGGTGCTTTTAATAACGGTGACGGGATTATTGTTTTGCTACAGCAGTGAGCAGACACGAATTATATATATATATATATATATAATATATATAATATATATATTACAACTTATATTTTGTTGTTTTCTTTAGATTATCAATGTTATTGTGAAGAATTAGAATATAAATATTATTTTACAGGTCTATTTTTAATTAAGGTTATTGAAAGTTGACAGTCAGTCGGACAGAGTGGAGCGGAAGTCGCGGGTGTTCGACCCTAGTGGCCCCACCGCCCTCACGCGAACATCCCTTCAGCTTACACACCACTTGCGCGTCCCCCATACACAAGTTATTGAGTCTATTAGGAATTAGGCCGTGTTGTGGCGGACAATCATAATTATTCGGTTTGTATACCGCGCTCCCTATGCGACAGTCGGTCGTCGATTCTTGCTGATAAGCGGCACCAGTGCGATAATGCAATTGATGTTATATGTATAGTATTGTTATGCAATTTGTGTGGATAAAGTGACGTACTTGGTGTCCTGTTGGTGCAGTGCCTCGGTGATGCCCGCGACTCCAGCCACCAGTGCCCGTACACCACGGAACATCTCTCCCGCGCGGCGCCGCGGGTCCTGTGTCACGTTTCCGTTTGGCAACGGCCCGGATTCCTGTTTCTTCTCTGGTACAGAGCGCTTGCTTCGGGGCGCCACCACTTTCGGTTTACTCGAGTACGAGTACACAATCTTGTCTCGCTCCTGTGGCGGGTACAAAGTGTCCAGTCCAAGAATACGCGCGATGTCCGGGGGTGGCAGTAGGAACTGTCCGCACTTCACTGTGGTCATAAAGCGCGGTTTTTCTCCATTCATTGACAGAGCAGGACGCGAGCGCATCTTACGTTCTGGCGACTTGTCCGCGTTGGGTGAAACCTTATCGTTATCTATATTGTTGATACGAGGGTGCGATTGACTCAGCAGTTTACTGGAAATAGTTTGTTGGGTTGAACTGACGTTGGGGTTGGACGCAGCGAGTAGGCCATTCCTTGGACGAGAGCGCGTCGGGCGGCGGAGATTGGCCTGAAGTATTTCCTTCTCCTTAAGTCGGCGAAGCTTGAAGTCAAGCGCGCGCGAGAATTTGGGGTCGAGTATGGTGTTCGGTTCATGGTCGACCTGCAGCTGTTTCGTCGCGGGCACGTCCGCGGCCAGAACGCCGTGCTGCGTGCTGTCGTCACGTTTGATGACAGCGAAGGCGCCGGTCACCTCGGCAGGCGGCGCGGGTGGCATGGTGACGCCTCACATGGCGCTCCCCGCACCGACTGACTATGACTGAGGGAGCGTGGCGGCCGTTGGCCAGCCGGTGCCGGTTGCAAGCTAGTAGGTCCTAAGCGCCACCGGGCGCCGCTTTCTTGTGCCGTTTGGTGGTTGCGGGCGTCCACTAATGCGGCATGCACGCCCGCGCAAGCGCCCGCGTGGTCACGGCGACGGTCAAGTAGGTCCGAGCTCACGTGTTCACCATCGCGGCTGCAACTCGCTAGCTAAGTATACATAGATATGAAGTCGACATATCGCGGCGACACACGACTCGCTACTGACTCAACGGGCCGCACTCAGCTGTTGTTTGTAGAGTGTGTTGAATATTAATTCATACCTGTATGTAATTTCTCTAGAACGTTTTGTAGATCGCTTTCTAGTGCCTTATTAAGTAAATAGTTGTTACGATTTTTTAATATTTTTTTATACGACGAGGGCGGCAAGTATGCATACGGCCCACCTAATAGTAAGCGGTTACGTAACCTATAGACGTTAAAAACTGATGGTTTTAACTACTGTAAAACACCGAATTGTTACACACTCCCGGTAGAGCACATATAGAGGCGTAGAAATGGCACTCGGCCGGTTATTTAGAACTCCAAATCACCCTTCTCATTGCCGCGAATAGCGGTGTGTGCGGTTAAGTTATTTTTTTTTCCACCTCAACAAAAAAGGGAACAGTACTACAAATATAGCACTAATAAAGCAATACACTTATATTAACTACTTTTCTATTCAATATACTAACTTTTGTCTTTAACTTTGTCCCCGTTGAATGAGGGTATCATTATTTCAGAGAAAAAAAAACCCGTTTTGTGTAGCATTTGCTCAATATCGATTTGTAAGAATATTTATGCGAAATTTCAAGTGGCGTACAGTTTTCGAGATCATGATAAGTGAGTGAGTGTGCGGTATTTCGCTTGTACATATTAATATTAAGATAATAACTTTTATATTTTTAAGATATTTTTAGGTGTATGTATATACTCGTATTTAATTTGTATAATATGTTAAATGAATTAATCTCTAAGATAATAACAATAAATAACTGATATGAGTTAACTACTGAGGAGGCTGCTATAAACCTGGAATAGTTTCCACGCTCGCTCGGACTTTGAACATTTCATGTCTTGTGCTCATCTGTATACCATCCATCCATAAGCCTTTCAACGTCCACTGCTGGACATAGGCCTCCCCAAGAGAACGCCACAACGAGCGGTCATGTGCGCTCATATGGAGGGGATAGTGCCGTAATCGCCACGCTTGGCAGGCGGGTTGGCGATCGCGGTGGATGTTGTTAATACTCGAGGGGGTGCTGCTGCCCATTCCCTCGGTATTCCCTCAGTCGGCTCTTACGACTCCCGTGGGTGGAGAGGGGTGGGATAATTCTAAAGCCGGCCCCACAAGGCCATCTGTATACATCTGCATTGTAATCATCACTACCATCATCCATTATCAATCTGAGATCATCTCTAATGTCCAGAGGCAATGAGTTGCACAGTAGAATATATTAGCTGTCAAAGCAAGAGCGCACCACACCACTGTTCCAGAATAGTGAGATGGACATTGGAGAAGATTATTAGAAGAGCAAAATCATGAGTGGTTAGAAATTGAGAAAACACTTCGTGTGTAGAATGTTGAATGATGGGGTGACGGACTAAGAATACTAGTGTGACCACCTTATTCTTTCCCACGGGTGTCATACGAGGTGACTAAGGGAAGTAAGCATTTATCACCCATTGCATTACTGGTGATAGGGCTGGGTACCAAGTGAGAGTATTCACTTGCTATCGGGCCCGAGCGGGTTGGCCCCACCATCTCCTGTATGACCGGCCATGAAGCACATTGGTGTGTTTTGGTTGTAGTAGGAGCCGGAAATGGTGAGCAGCGGCTTGACAATGCTCTCCGTTTTTTACTCGTTACCATTTACCATCAAATGGGCGGTGGCTCGTCTGCCACAATACGCAATAAAAAAATAGAAACGTTAGGACAGTTTAGGAAAGAGTACAACAATGTCAGTGCTCAGAACGCGCCTTATCCGAACAGGCTACTAGTTTAAATGAGAGTGACGTTTTGAAATCCTTACTAATATTATAAACGCGAAAGTGCCATTGTTTGTTATGTTTTCACGTCGTAACTACTGAACCGATCATTATGAAAGGAGAAAGCCCATTTCCCCTACAAAAAAATGCCTGAAATGTACAACAATGAAATATACGCCAAAACGTACTACAAATCTTAGGAAACCCATTATAATATGAATTATTATCAAAAACCTATGTAATAACCAGGTTCCAAAAATTTCTTTAAATATAGGTTAAGTTATGGTAAGGATATTATGCAATAATAAAATAGCAATACGTAAACATTTTTGTTGTTTTATCATTAAAAAACTAATATCATCAGCATCAACAAACTGAGCAGGAGGATAAATATTAATTTAGTACCGCGCCGGTGCTAAAAAGTAGTAATATAAGTAATGCAATAATTATCTTTTCTTATTTATTCTACTCCTTGATTTACTCTACTCTTTGATGCAATATGTCAAACTGTCATTAAGGCAAAGGGCATGTGTTTCATACAGCCATGATACGTTTTCTATTATGAAAATAATTTGATTTTAATTTATATTGACACGCATATATTATTTTAATTATATTTACGGTACATATAAGTTGATTTATATTAAAATAATGATAACTGTGGACTAATTCTATCCTACTCCAAAAATCAATAAGAATGAATTAGCCGGATATCAATAATAATATTTTAATGCTTGTTATATTTTTGCCCTAGTCGAACAAACTTGAGAATTATTTCATTATACATATTTTATTCTAAATAGGATTAAGGACTATTAATAGTTACTGTCCATTTCAGGCATTTTTTGGGCATTTCCCTTTGCATACATATAGTTTGGAGCCAGACAGACAACGAATTAGGCTAGCTTTTGTTCTAGAGAAATGGTTGCTTCCTGTAGGATAGTTATTTTTTCAAATAGATAAATAATGCGCCCATTCTCGGGCGTGCATTTTTCAGTATGTTTTGAGAGGAAACTAAAAACCTCCCTCTGCTTAATACATCAAGAGACGAACTGAATACAAACAACTAACTGAATTCATAGACAGCTATCCCTGCTACAACCAAAACTTGACACCGAAGCGTTTTGCGGTCAGACACGGAAGATGCAGGTACCGATAACACGTGATTTCTCCCACTTATTACCCAACCCAACCAGTAACAATGGTTGATAATATTGTTTACTTAACTCAGTAACGTATGACACCAGCAAGAAAGAATGGGGTGGTGACATATTTATTCTTAGTCCGTCATCAACAAACTAGAACACAGTAATCAATGCTTTGCTTGCCTACTTTATCAAACTGTGCATAAAACGGTATCTTCAGACATTGCGAGTATTGATTGTCTCACGCATTTAGAGTTTAAAAATCTAAAGATGTTACTAATGTCGGACGATGTATGTACACGGCCGCAGGTGTGGTAACACATTCAATAACATTTTTGGTACTAAAAGCAGTTAAAGTTCTACTTCACAAGTATTTGCTTAAGTTGCGTGTATTATTTTTCGTTTTCGCTTTTTTATCGTGTCTAAGTGGAGGGCTATTATTTAATTTCGTGTATCGCCTCAAGGTGACCTTGGCCCGTCGCATGAGGATGTCTTAGCGACACGGTCCGGATGTGCGTCAAGGAGGTGCTTAATAATAGTCGTAGAGGTTCGTAGCACGCTCCTGCCCACCAAGTGCTACGCGTGCTGACTCACGCATAGTTCACTCGTATAACAAATAACAATACATGTAGATTTAAAACAATTTTGGTTGAAAATATTTGTGTGGCTGACCTATTTCATCTTTTAAGGGCGGAGTTTTCTACGGCACATAAAAGTATTTTTTTCATCCTACTATTAGTACTATCCTACTATTTGGGGACAGCTCCCATCTCAGAGTGCGAGGGCTTTACATCATCATCCATATGGGGTTTGCAAACCGCAAATTATAGAGAAACTCTTTCAGACATATAAGTTATCTTATGATGTTTTCCTTCACCGAGCAGTGAACATAATTTATAAATAAGTACACACATAATTTCGAAGAATTTCGAAATGTCTGAGGAAAGTGCCTACGGGGGCTGGACCTCAGACTGGGATCGAATTTAGTAGTTACATGTTTGCAGTCACCGCTATAGAAGTCAAAATGAAAAGGTACAAAGTATAAAATTTCCAATCTTCGGTAGAACCTCACTATTGTGACGGGCACGCGTGTGTGTGTGTGTGAGAAAAATTAGTCTTCTTTATCTGGTTAGTCAGACGGGTTGGCTTTTAATATTATAATATTTCCTTCTCTTGAGAGAGAGAGAAAGAAAAAGAATATTTTGCCACTAAAGATGCGTTTTACATTATGCTTAAAAGTAATAGGTATATAGTAAAAATAAAGATGTTAAGGTTTTGATGTGAAACACCTAACGCGGAGGGTAAAATCGGCTGTTAGCGTGGCGACGCTTTTAATATAGGTACATACTTGATCCGTTCAAATCTTGCAAGTTAAATTTGACACACTTCCCGGTTTCCGATTGAGCTGAAATTTTTTATGCATATGTATATCGCGTCACAATGCAATATTATGATGTCATGGAGCTGATCTGATGATGGAGCTGGAAATAAGAATTCTATAACGAAACGGCGCAACCCTAGCGAGTTTGGATTCGTTTGATTCGTCTTGACGAGTACTTTATCTTTAGATAGTATCCAGGGTCTGATGATGGAGCTAGAAGTTGGCCATAGGAACTCCAATATAAAACGACATAACCCCATCGAATTTGGGCTCGTATGATTTGTATTGACGAGTACTTTGTCTATAGAGGGTATCCAGGGTCTGATGATGGAGCTGGAAGGTGACCACAGTAACTCTGCAATGAAACAACGCAACCCCATCGAGTTTATACTCGTTTGATTCGTCTTGACGAGCATTTTGTCTTTAGATAGTATCCAGGATCTGATGATGGAGCTAGCAGGTGGTCATAGGTATTCGGTAATTAAACGTCGCAACCCATCGATTTAGGGCTAGTTTGAGTTATCTTGAATAGTACCATAGTCCTAGATGATATTCAGGGTCTGATGATGGAGCCGGATGACCATGGGCACTATGCTATAAAACGCCGCAATTCCATCAACTTAAAAATCTTTCGATTCGTTTTGACAAGTACTTCGGTCCTAAATGATATCCAGGGCTTGCTTTCCGTTATTTTACATATGTCATACTTTTATACAAGCACACAGCATGAAAAAGTTATGATCATTTTATTTCTACTCATTATTTCTACAAAATAATTTCGATGTTTTCACATCTGTTAGACGTCCCGCGATGTCTATTTTTAAAGTAAAGTAAGTCTTACATGAATCAGAAAAAGGACCCAGAAAATCTTGCAATACCACATGGCTGATTGGCAAAGCTGATTTTCAGGAAATCAAAAGTAAAACTTGTTGTAAAATGTTTAATTTTACAATATGAACATAATTGTAAAATTAAACAACCTCTCATCCTATGTCGCCTCTTACGATACCCGTGAAATAAAATGAGGTTGTGCCACAACAGTTATTCAGGCACTACACAAAGAAACAGCGTGCCGTTTTGTTTGGTCTATGCTAATGAACTAGTGCCTTATCAGTGAGACTATTGATTTTTATTAACGCCTGGCGAGCGAACACCAGGGGTTATTTTATGATGCACTGTGTTATTTTTATTCTTACTTTGAATAATCTCTACTTATATGTATTACAAGACTTTGCCCGCGACTTGATCTGCGTGGAGCTTAGAAATTAAATACGCCACGCAAGGGCACACTAGTGATCTCTATGCAAAAATAGCTATCCCAAGCGAACCATTTATTTTTCCGAGATGAAAGGTAGCCTAAGTCCTTTTCTGAACTCAGACTAAATAATACGCAACATTTCAAGATGAAAGGTTTCGCTAAAGATAACGATTAAGTGTGTGTTTGTTTCTTACCTTTAAAGGCGGCAATTATTGAACCGATCATCTCGGACTTGGGCATACCACACATATAGTTCAGACTATACAGAAGGTAGGTGTACCTACATGGGCTACTAGATATCCCGGAAAAATGATGGGTTCTTGAACATTTTACAGATCATAATTCTGTTTGATCATAGAGCGTTGGTGTTGGCTTGAATGTGCCGGATCTATTGCAAGTACTCCCACAGAACTTTGGTTTAAAGAAACGCTAAATATTTCTGTTTGTTGCGTGTCGTCCGGTTAATTTCATACATAATATATAAAGTTGCTCTCTTGTTCTAAACAACGCAACATATTTGAAACGGTTCAGTCTCAGCGGTCAGTTTTGTTATTGTAATTCATATTACTTTTGTGTATATGTTTTTACTGTGATTAGATATGATTAGCTATTTTACTGCAACAAAGGAGGTGTGAGGAAAACAGAGAAAATCTCTAAAAAATCCTGCTCGTAGAAAATTTCGCCATTTCCACTTTCACAAGAATTTGTTCTAGTAAAATATTTGTGTAGGTATATTAAAAACTAAATGAAAAAAAGATAAAGATCCATGTAATCAAGTGGCGAAAAAAAACTCATTGGCTAAATCAATGATAAGTTAAACACAAAGTGAAAAATGTGAAATCGAAAATAACAGTCACGAGCAGGATTTGAACCTGGATCTCCTGGATACCGTCCAGATGCTTTGCCAATTCAGCCATCGTGACAATTGCTCCTCACTGCTGCTGAATTGGTAAAGCATCTGGACGGTATACAGGAGATGCAGGTTCAAATCCTGCTCGTGACTGTTATTTTCGATTTCACATTTTTCACTTTGTGTTTAATGTATAGTGCTAAGCATGTCAAATGCTAAAAATATATATAAAAATATCTAAATATCAATGATAAGTCCAAAATGTATTTACTATATTTTTGTAGTTCTTCAAAAATACTAGAAATTTCAATACGTTGCACCCATGCGATGCGAGTGCGAGTCTAGTCTAGTAGCGACTAGAGTCATAATGTAACTTTAAACTATCTTGGCGTTTCAGGTACTTTATAGCATGTACTCATGTACTCATACGTTCTCTATATTCAGGCTCCTAATAGCATAATGTATGTCTATGAGGGCCTAAAGTATTGGATGCCCAATTGCCACTCAGATTTCAAGCAGGTTAACGTATTTAAAATAGTCATATAATCGATGGGCTGTTCGTTATTGGATGCGATGAAATGAGTAAAATATAAAATGGAAAGCGCTTGCTCGAGACGTTGGTTAGCTCGGCGCGTGGTCACCGCTACATTCAAGGTTGAGGTCGTCGTCCCCACGACCTTGCGCAGTTATATTTTAATTTCTCAAGATTTTTATATTCAACAACAAATACCGAGCAACTTTAGTGAAATATTTAACAAAATTTTGATAAAACGGTACTTCTATATAATGGTAAAGACGTTTCTCGCCAAACTGCAGACAGTTAACTCGTATCTATAAAGCGCTATCGCTTGTCGGTTCTGCATTTGTTACAAACATTATTATTATCTTACACTGTATTAACAAAAGATAATCGTTATTTTGCAGCTTTCACCCATAGACCAATTCAAACTACAGTTTGAAAGTAATATTATTTTAACTAAGAATTTAAACCTTCTGCTATGAAAATATTTGGTACCGGATCGGTGAGTGATGGCAAGAGACCATTCCAATTTTAAGATTATGATATTATAAACTACGAGTATATTCTGACCGAAACTATGTCCGCATGTACTTTAGGATATAAATACGTCTCTCTACGGCAAATTAATTATTATCTCTATATCAAAATAGCTATTCCAAGGAACCATGTACATTTTTTCAGGATAACAGATAGCATGTCCTGGCTATATGTAAGCAACAACAAAATTTCACGAGGATTGGTTCAGTGGTTGCGACGTGAAAGCATAACAAATAAACAAACATGCAACATCAATTTCGTATTTATAATATTAAGTAAAAAAATACGGCAGAACTTTCTAGTTATGCCGTATTTTTTTTTGGAAAAACATGAAAAGAGGCTACAAAAGAGGGAACACAAGGAGGTGAAGGAGAAGAAGATCTGAAAAGGCACGATGAAGTAACTGCAGGTCCAGTGTTACGGACAGCGATGGCGATAATGGTGGCACCGCGCGTGACTGGTCTATACACAGCGTAGGTGCACCGATTAGATCTCGAATTACAAATACTACAATGCACCCTGTCTGAATCTGATAATGCATACTAATATGCATTTCAGGGCCGATAGAGGTAAATGAAATGAAAAATACCATGAAATATTCCAGTTTTACTTTAAAATTGTATACATGTGCAATGCCGGCACCAGACACTGCAAAAATATTTAAACATTTATACACTTAGCTGAATTCTTGTGAGGCATGAGTATTTGAATATTTGTTCAAAGATTGTTTATATATTTTTGCACTTTACTATTCGATGTCGGATTTTGAACCCACGTCAAAGCGTTTAAAGCTAAAATATGTGAGTAGTCAGTATTAGTTACTACTAAACTATTTTGCCGTGTGGGGCCGGCTTTAGAATTGTCCCACCTCTCTCCACCCATGGGAATCGTAAGAGCCGACTGAGGGAATACCGGAGGAGTGGGCAGCAGCACTCCTTCGAGTATTAACCAGCAGTGGACGTTAAAAGGCTGATGGATGGATTGAAACTATTTCGACGAAACTTGTATTAAATAAAATTTATCAATTTAAGATGAAGGCTATTTGCTTAGTATAGCAGTAGCTACCTTGTTCTATTACGATACATTTGAAACATCCACTCTCACTAGAGCCTTCTTATCGGGCTATTTAGTTTTTTTTTGCTCATGCTATACATAATAACATACACACATAATTCAGGTATACCATGTCCAAAACTCCATCCTATTGTCTATTTGAATATTATGAAGTGAACATGTTATCAAATGTGGGAGTACAGTCTTTTAGTCTTTGTTTAAAAGTTTGATTGTGTCTGGCGCCCGCATAATTATATATATTATATTATACCCAGGCCAAAAGAACCTCCTAGTCCATAGCCGATGGGCCTATAACCACCAACACCGTAGCCGCCAAGTCCGTAACCCCCGTATCCGTAGCCGCCGTATCCTCCGTAACCAGTACCGTAACCGTAGCCCGGGCCATATCCGTAGCCACTACCGTAACCGTAGCCGGGTCTCCCTACGCCAAGGCCTAGACTGAAGGTTGGCTGTGCAAGCGCCTCGCTCCATGTCAGCACCAGCACGACTACGGCTATCAGGCTCACCTTACGAACATAAAAATATTATTAATTAAATGGGAAATTCTGCTCGGGACTACGCTTCAAAATTGGTTCCTTATAGAAAAATATATGAGTATCTCCTACGAGAAATACCTATTAATTTTTTCGGGATAAAATCTACCTACCAAATGTCTTACATTCGTTTCGTAACGTTTATATTCGGTCAGTCGTTTAGGTCTAGTTTATGAACGAACATCCATTCACCTTCACAAACTTTCGCATTTATAATATTAGCAGGATATAATTAGTTAATACTCGTAGTAGGTAGTAAAATCGTTCCCTCTGCTGTGTAATAGAGAATTTTCTTTCCAGGAACACAAAAGTGGACACACATCAATGACTTGATCTCGATAGAGAGTATGCATTGCTATGCGGATGACAGTACGGGTAATGCGCGATGTACCGGGAGTCAGAAAGTCCCTCGGAACATGCTGGAGGAGAGGCGAACCCAACTTGTGTCTGAAGTCGAGCGCTCTCTAGGGCAGGCCTCGGAATGGGGAGAAAAGAACTTGGTTCAATTCAACCCTATGAAGACACACGTTTGTGCATTCACTGCAAAGAAGGACGTATTTATCGTGACGCCCCAAATCCAAGGGGTAACTCTCCCGGTCTCCGAGAGTATTGGAATCCTTAGTATCAACATATCCAGCAAAGTCCAGTTCGGGAGTCATTTGGAGGACAAAGCGAAATTGACGAGCAAGAAACTGGGCGTTCTGAACAGAGCTAAGCGGTACTTCACCCCGAGGCAGCGACTTGTGCTGTATAAAGCACAAGTCGGCCCTCACGTGGAATACTGCTCACATCTCTGGGCAGGCGCACCAAAATACTAGCTCGACTCACTTGATTCCCTGCAAAGGCATGCTGTTCGGATTGTCGATGATCCTAATCTCACGGATGAGCTGGAGTCGTTGGGGCGGCGGAGAGACTTTAGGGCTCTCTGTGTGCTCTATCGACTCTTCAACAGGGAGTGCTCTGAGGAACTGTTCGAGGTGGTACCAACATCACCGTTTTACCACCGGACCATGAGACGCCGTACTAGGGTTCATCCCTACCACCTGGAGACGATCTCGTCCAAGACGATTCGTTTCCAGCGTTCTTTTCTACCACGTACGTGTAAGCTCTGGAATAAAGTTCCTGCTGCGGTGTTTCCCCAGCGTTACGACTTCTCCCTCTTTAAACGAGGTTTGAGAAAAGCACTTTACTCATGCTAGGCGGCGGCGTGGCTGTGCCTCTGGTGTTGCCAAAGTCCATGATCGGTGGTTACCACTTACCTTACCATCAGGTGGGCCACTTCCTCATCTGCCACCGTTGGCAAAAAAAAAACAAAAACAACTATTAATTTATACTTCTCAGCAGTCATCACCTCAGCCAGAAGGCACGTATCGCAATACACAATGCAGTGCTTGTCCCAACGTTATTACATGGAAGCGAGAATTGGGTATGCAAAAAGGAGCATGAGAGTAAAATAAATGCGGTCGAAATGCGATCTCTGCGGAGATTCCGTGGTGAGGCTGACTGACCGCATTCGTAACGACAACGTAAGAGATCTAGTAGGTATGAAAGAGAGTATTGGTGTAAAGAAGCGAAAGGGAATGCTCCGATGGTTCAGACATGTGGAAAGAATGCCGTACGAGTGACTGGTTCGAGTGAAGATATACAATGCGAAAGTGGAAGTATGTAGGTACAGGGGGAGACTGAGACTCCTAGACCAAATCGGTCATGTATTGAAGAAAGGTGGAGTGAGGAGTCTCCGAAACCGGCGAGCGTGCATGAAGACAATTATGAATGTTGAGGAAGCGAGATATGTATCTAAGTATAGAGCCTCTTGGCAGTCTGTTCTCTCTGCCATCTCCCTTGCGGGGGCGTGATGATAAGTAAGTAAGTAAGTATTAATTAGTAATTATATAAAATATTATTCATTTAAAATAACATGTGTTTATGAGATATAAAACTATACTCACGTATTTGAACATGGCTGCACAACTCATAAATAATATTAAAATGGACTCAATACGTTTATATAACAACTTTTTAATAGACAAATCTATTAATTTGCTTAACGTTTATAAGCAATTTGTGTCAATTAATAAATCGCTTAAGCCATAAATGACCCAGGCCGTTGATATACAGATGTCGAGCATTAGGTGCACTTATTCTTAAAAAATAATCATTAAATTATTATTTTTATATATATTTTAAGCACTTCACACACTCGCTCAGTCAGCAGAGCCTCTGGTACGATAGTTCAGATGGTAGGGTCAAATCCTGCTCGTGGCAATTATTTTCTACTTTTAATTTTTACTCTTTATGTTCTAGTAATACTCCAGACAGTATTTCAGCCATGGCTGCCAGTCTCAACAGACACTAGCCATGTATGCAGGAGATATTATAGTGCACGAGTGTGCGCGAAACACAAGCGCACTCTCTGTTCCCTTACTCTCATAGTCCCATGGGACGGTTTGATAGATCTTATTTAGACTTAAAAACAGGTAAGCAATTTATCCCACAACTATATCGAAATTCAGAAGCTAAGATATAGCATAAATACTTGCTTTTACCTTTAGTGGAGTCGTGAGCAAAGGCTAAAAAGAGCATTGTCGAGTGACCGCTAGTGTAAATAACCCCGTCTCGATCTGACTAAGTATAATAATACACATTTCAGAGGTGAAGGACATCAATGAATAACACCATGAAAGTTTATATTGTATTACCAAAGCATATTCAATACTTGCGATATTATTGGAACAGAACTAGGTTTATCAATAATATATTTTAAAGGATAGGACCATTAGAGCCTCCGAATCCGTAGCCAATAGGCCTGTAGCCGCCAAGCCCGTAGCCGCCAAGTCCGTAGCCGCCAAGCCCGTAGCCGCCAAGCCCATAGCCGCCAAGCCCGTAGCCGTCATAACCAGTACCGTAGCCGTAACCGGGACCATAACCCTGGTTGTAGGTCGGCCGAGCGAGCGCCTTGCTCCACGTCAGCGCCAGCACTACGACTAACAGGCTCGCCTTACCAACATAACAAAAGTTTTTATGACAAAGTTTTTTCCATATAATATGTATATTTCTTACTAATATTATTCGTTATGAAATTTTACATAGAGATAATTTATGTGCAGTAGGGAGACGTGTTTATATTAAGTATATTATTACTATCGCATTACCCGCCGCTTGACTCGCGTCATGTGTCAGTCATAAATCCATCTAGGACAGGACCTGCGCTGCCAATCAGTCATTCTTTTATATAGGTATTATATATGACACAATATTTAGCTTTACGCAGACAAATTCGTGTGTAGAATCTAGTATTTTTTTTTATTGCCAACGGTGGCAGACGAACAAGCGGCCCACCTGATGGTAAGTGGTAACCGCCGCTCATGGACTTTAGCAACACCAGGGGCACAGCCAAGCCGCCGCCTACTGCATTTAAAATATATTATTATATATCGCTATTCAAAATATATAAGAATATATTTCGGTCGGTTGCACTGTAGAGAATACTACTACTACTTATTATCACGCCATTTCCTTTGCATGGTAGGCAGAGTGAACAGAGTGCCAAGAGGCTCTATTCTTTCATACATCTCTCGCTTCCTCAACATCATAATTCTCTTCGTACACGATCGCCGGATTCGGAGACTCCTGACTCCACCTTCCTTCAATACATGACCGATTTGGTCTAGGTAGATGAGTCTTGGTCTCCCCTTGTACCTACATCCTTCCACTTTCGCGTTGTATATGTTCTTGATTAGTCACTCGTCCGGCATTCTTTCCACATGTCCAAACTATCGGAGAATTCCCTTTCGCTTCTTAACACCCATACTCTATTTCATACATACTCGACTCTCTTACGTCGTCATTACGAATGCATGTCAGTCAGCCTCACTCCACAGATTCTTCGCAGAGATAGCACTTCAACCGCATTGATTTTACTCTCATACTCCTTTTTGCACTGTAGAGAATACATATCAATATACGATTTTACTCCTTGCGGAGTTGATCTCCTATAAGTTGCATAAACTACTGAAAATTGTGTCTGCTGTCCACAGAGAGATAGCACCAAATATTTTATAAGCGGTTATAGTGAAGTGTTGAAATCGAAAACAATAGTCACGAGCCGGATTCTGCATTTCCTAGAAAACCGTCCTATATGTTTTTCCAATTCAGCCATCGTGACAATTGGTTGGGGCTCCGAATTTCGATAACACATTCCTTCTCAATATTCGGATGACGGGAATAAAATTTTAAGTTCTATTAAATAATGTTTTGTAAAAGATAGATATACTCGTAAAATATAAAACTATACTCACGTATTTGAACATGACTGCACCTTACAACTCGTGACTGATGTCGTTGGAGAGTTAACGTTACGTTTATATAACAATATTTAATAGACAAAAGCATTAATTTGTTTGAGAAATTTCTACACTACCTGTATCAATTAATCAATTACTTGAGTAAGTAATGAGCCGCGCCATTAAGTACCTATACTCTACTACATAATGTCCGCGCCTTCGTCCGCGCGTGAACTTCAGATTATACTCGTAAATACGTTATTCTACAAACTAATGATGTCTGCAAAAATGCAAATTGCCATCCCACGGACTTATTGTCCGGGGATAAAAACTAGCCTATGTATTTTTTTGGGTTCGTAGATAATATAGGTTAGGTATATGTTCCTTTTTGTAATTATTTGTTTTTTACGAGAATTACATAATACCACAGTCGAAGAACATACAGTCGACCATCGAAGACGTCACAGAGCAATCGTGAGGTGCGGTGCGGGGTGAGACGCGGGCGGGGCGCTCCCGAACATCCGAACATACGCTCACTCGTTCGGGAGCTTCAGGCCTATCGAAATAAAATTTTTCTAAATAAAAATGGAGCACAGTACGTGTGCAGTTACAAACTGCGGGTCACCTCATTTAAAATAAGGAATTGAAGTTTCATCAGTTTCCACCATAGATTTAATATATAGATAGGTCGGCGATGCAAAAGAGTAAGAGCATAGTATACGCGTATATTAGAGCGAGATAGATAGACGAGACCACTATCCTACACGCTATGGACCTGTATGAACCTGACATCAATCGTCAACGATACAAAGGACGGTGCCCATTATTGGGCCCAGGAAAAACAACAATGTGCCTCAATAAATTACTTACCTAAATTCATACAATTTTTTTTTATTGTCAAGTAATTAATATTATAAGTTTTCGTACCGGACTAAAAATATTTAATTAATAGTCATAAAATTGCTTATATATCATATCCTATATTAATTTCATATAAAATATTGCCAGGATTTAATAATTTGTAATTATTAGAAAATATCAAATCGATTTCCATTCGATATTAATTAAACAAACAGCAAAGCTTAAAACATATAATATAACTCTGTAACTGCTTCGATAGTGTAGCGGTAGTGTATGCGACTGCTAATCATGAGGTCTCTAGTTTTATCCCCCGGTCGGGCAATGTTATTGCGCTTTTTCCTAAACAGAAACATTCTCAGTAACAGTCCGGAGTTTGGAAATATACCCGGTAGACGTCAATAGGCTCCCCCCTATTACGTGGGACTTAAATATAGCTGGCGAATCGTAGGTGTGTAATACATCTGCCTACCCCTTCGGGGAATATAGGCGTGAAGCTATAACTCTGTGGTAAAGTATGTGTTGAATGTATGATACCGTATATTTCGGGTGCGATACAATACGCAAACATATATGTGTCGCAAAGCATAATATTTAAAGATGCCAATTAATGGAATGTTAAGCAATCAATAACTTAGTTAGTGATTGCTTAACATTCATCACGCCATTTCCCTTGCGGGGTAGGCAGAGAGAACAGAGTTCCAAGAGGCTCTATTCTTGCATACATCGCTCGCTTCCTCAACATTCATAATTCTCTTCAAACACGATCGCTGGTTTCAGAGACTCCTGACTCCACCTTCCTTCAATACATTACCGATTTGGCCTAGGTAGGTGAGTCTCGGTCACCCCCTAACACTTTTGTTATTTTCATTACTAAACTATTTGATGTGATTTTTGATTATTGCTTGAGTGTGTTTAGTTGTGATGCGATGACAGACGTCAGGCGGTAGTTGACGTCTGAAAATTGACAGCTGACGGATAGCAGTTAGTCAATTTAGAAGGAGGACAGACGTTACTACGATATTCATTCGATTGGCAAGAACGCGTACAGTTGGTCGTGGTCGCAATATAACTAACCTCACTGCATTCCATGTGATTATTTTGAGAGTTACATCCTAAAATATTGTAAGCATCACTTGTTATTTTGTTACCAAAACTAAGCTATCCATAAATATCAGTGTATTGAACAATAACCCAGTATGATTTCAAGATGGGTAATCTTGAAATCACACTACGTCATGTCTGACCATCATAATGATACACGAAAATGAAGATGTGCCCTTGCCCTCGTTTTATGTATTTGTTCCTAGGATAACTAACTATCATATATTTATAATGAGTGGTTTAGTTATAATACACATACCTGTGTAATATTTTCAGTTATGTTTTATTAATGACTCTTTTTATTTATTTTTATCATTAGATATTGATAATCGAGTCCAAAGTAATTTTAATATGGCAATAATAATTTAATACTTCACAGAGCTGTCATGTCACCTGATCCATCACAACACAACAATTGAGTTGAATTACAAGAAGATATATTCCTCCTGCTTTCCTTACGATACTATACGCTAGTTTTGTTTGTACCTTCCCCCCGAACGGGTTGGTACCACCGTGTCCTGTGTGACCTGTGGCCATGAAGGACGTCGGTGTGTTTTGGTTGTAGCAGGAGATATCCATTAATTTTTTCATTTCATATATAGGAAATGAAATGGGGAGCTTAACAATACTCTCAGTGTAGTTGAGTCCACGAGCGACGGTTACCATCAAGTCAATCCAAGACATTTAAGAAGGAATTGTGTTATCGAAATTCGCAGTCCCGAGCAATTGTCACGATAGTTGGATTGGCAACGCATCTGGGGCGGTACCTATTCCTGGAGATGCAGGTTCAAAACCTGCTCGTGACTGTTATTATTAATTTCACATTTTCACACTTTTTTTTTTATTTATATGGCTAACTATGTCAAATGCAAAAAATATATAAAAATATCAAAATTATTTACAAAGGTGGGGTCTTACCAACTGAAACAAGCAAGGTTCTACTATGGGGAGCTTGTGCGAGTAAATGGCACTTATTGACATTTACCCGTAATACTAGGTCAAAATAATTGTTTAATCAGAGCCAGAATCAATTCACAACATGTAACAATAGAACTCACAGTAGATCTTATTATTCTTATTTACTAATTAGTAAAGACTAAAAAAGCGATTTTGTTTAGAACATTAACAGCTTACTATTTTAGTTATAGGGAAAGCGTGTGCACACTTCTTGGCCACCATAGGGACGGATGGATGGACCAGGGAACGTCCGCCACCTGTAAGCCCCCCTGGGAAGGTGCGACAATTCGGTGTGCGGACGCGTCGGTCAGTCCAGGGTACCCAAAAGGGTAAACCGCCAGCGGACCGCTGAAGTAATGTCACACAGACACACAGTACCAATGGTCCGCTAGTACAGAAGGAGAGAGAGATAGATGGCTGGTTTATTTAGTGGGTGAGGACTCCACACGACGTTGTTCGTTGCCCCAAAGAAGGGGTGTGTGATTAGGTATATTTTCTGTTTAAAGAAAAGGATGATGTGCACTCACTATGACTGTACTATCACTATGGTACCTGAGCTGGGGCCACTTTAATGATGTAACTGCTTTATCTCGATGTTTAGACAATATCTTTGACGAACAAAATCAAATCCGAGACTTACCTACCTAGACCAAATTGGTCATGTGTTGAAGGAAAGTGGAGTGAGGAGTCTCCGAAACCAGCGAGCGTGTATGAAGAGAGTTATGAATGTTGAGGAAGCGAGAGATGTATGCAAGAATAGAGCCTCTTGGCACTCTGTTCTCTCTGCCTACCCCGCAAGGGAAATGGCGTGATGATAAGTAAGTAAGTAACAAAATGAAATGTCATGAAGAGAGTTTTGGCGGAACATGAAAGAAACATGTGGTAGCTTTACATTATTATCCAAAACTTGTGTAATACATTAATACTCAATATATTAATGTGTAAAAGTGGTGGCATTTACTAATTAACTACTTGTGTATGTGCATAAGTGTTGGCAAGTGACATAATGCGCTGTAACTTGTTTTTTCGTGTTTCTCCAAAACTCCGTAGAAGTTTCCAGTAAGGTCATCACCGTTAAACACAAAGTGAAAAATGTGAAATCGAAAATAACAGTCAGGAGCAGGATATTTATTTTTTATTTTAGGTTATTTTCGATTTCACATTTTTCACTTTGTGTTTAATGTATAGTGCTAAGCATGTCAAATGCTAAAAATATATATAAAATATCTAAAAAGGTCATCACCGCTTTACTGAGGTATGACTGACTTGACTATGGCTAATTTTCTAGGAGTTTGACTTGTGTGACACATTAATTTTACTATACTTACATGATGTAACGTGAAACAGATAACAAATACGTTAATTGTGTGCTATTTACAATGTTTCTTTTATAGAGATTGACACTATCGGTATTTCGGTATCGATAAAATGACATCGATGTGTCTATTATTCCTGTATACAGCCATTATTAATTTTTGTTATATATTCGTATTCTTCCAAAACGTGTGCATGTCCCACATTGCAAAATGTCCACGAAATAAATTATTTGGGTGTTGTTCTTGATAGAAACTTGATGTAAGATTCACACATCGACCAATTAACAAACCGAGTTAGGAAATAAATATACATTTTCAAAAGTCTACGGGACATTGCTGACTGGAAGATTATGAAAACTGTTTATTACGCAATTATTCAATCTATTCTTAGTTATTGTGTATTAATATGGGGAGGTGCTTCAAAAACTCACTTACTCAAACTAGAAAGAGCCCAGCGGGCTGTACTTAAAGTCGCCAACAACCTACCTTTTTACTTTCCAACTATTGATTTATATACCCAATGTATTAGATTACTGACGGTTCGGCAACTTTTCATTGTGCAAGCATTTATACACAAACACTCAGCCATAGGCTTTAATACTGAAATGCATTCTCATAAACGCAAGAGAACCAAAATATGTACTGTTAAACTATTTAAAACGCAACTTGCACTGTAGTTACTGTTATTTAGGCGATCTCCTATATAATAAAATTAATTCAGTGCTAAACATATATCAGCTACCTAAAATGAAATGTAAAAAAATAATCCAAGAGTACCTTGTAAAGTTGGAATATGAGAGTACTGAAATATTACTAAAATCTTTAATGTAACACAAGTAATACACTCACTTACAAACACACAAAAAACCACACACACGCACTCACACATTTACACACACATACACACACGCATGTACGCATACAAACCACACACATGTACGCACACATTTACACACACATCTACGCACATATTTACACACGCACTCACACAAACACAGTCTCACAAATGCATGCGCCAATCCTTTATTATTTAACACCTTATTTTTTAAATATTATAACTGTTGTTCGAGGGGGCCCTGGTAATCTGCGTGACAGGATACCCTAGTGCGGATACCAGCCTCCCACAAAGGCTATATACTGAATTAATAGTATCCTAAAACTAATAGCTATTAAGTTACCTTTGTGGAAGAAAAATAAATATACTTATTATTATTATTATTATTATATATTTTGGCAAATTACGCCACGTCTTCTCTTCGCTTTTACCGCAATGCCTGAAGACTAAAGTCTATAACCAATGCGTCCTACCTGTCATGACTTACGGGGCCGAGACGTGGACACTCACAGTGGGACTAGTCCACAAATTAAAAGTCGCGGTGCGGGCTATGAAGCGGGATATGCCCGGCGTCTTTTTGCAGGATAGAATACGTAATGAGGTAATCCGACAAAGAACCAAAGTTACCGACATAGCTCGCAGACTCAGTACGCTAAAGTGGCAATGGGCTGGTCACATCTGCAGAAGGACCGACGGCTGATGGAGCAAGCGTGTCCTAGAGTGTAGACCGCGACTTGGTAAGCGTAGGGTAGGTCAGCCCCCAGCTAGGTGGAGTGACGACCTGAAAAAGGTCGCTGGGACAGACTGGATGCGGAAGGCGGAGGACCATTTGTAATGGCGCGTGTTAGGAGAGGCCTATGTCCAGCATTGGATTGCAATAGGCTGATTGATTGATTGATTCGGATTTATGTTTCAGTAAAGGTTTTATATTAATATATTTAAATATTCGAATTTATGCAGCAAGCACTTTGACAAAAATGTTTTTCTCATAGAGGCACACAGAAAGTAAAGCTACGTTCCGGTTCTACACCCACTTTATTCATGCCGGTACGTCATTTTAGAATTTCAATATCAATTGCGTACCACACTCGGCCAATATTGCTATTTGATTTTGCTTCTGTTAATTTGTTGTAATTCACTAACATACACAATAATTGTGTTTACATTGCCTGCAGGTCACATTGAAGCCAATACGCAAAGTATCCTCATATGTCTACAGAGATATATCCCCACAAAACGTGTAGAAAAAAAGAATGTAAAAAGATATAGATGTGCTTCCAGTGGCACTTTAACCTTCTAGGTTTCTGTGTCACTTTACAGTATGTCTTCGGTTACACAGGATAAACACGAATGGAATCAATAGTTTAGACAACAAAATGGAATGGGTCAAGATCTATATCTATAATATTATAAAGCTGTAACAGTGTCTGTACATTCAAGATATTTGAGAAACAATTACTGTAATAGGCTATATAGGAGAGTCAAAAAACAACACAAAACGTTTTTTTTTTAGATTTTTGTCTGTTTGTTTGTTCGCGCATCATGCAAAAACTACTAAACGGATTTTGATGCCACTTTTTTTTGTTTGATAGTTCTCGATTAGACTAGAACTATACAATAATAATAATACATTTTATCCCGCTACTATATCGGGAACCTGAGATATTACTTAAAAACTAGCTTTTGGATGCGGCGGAGCTGCGCGCAAAGGCTAGTATTTTATACAACAGATTTCGGCTGAGTAGTTATAGCGTGAAAGCCAAACAAACAAACTCACTTCCGCATTTATGTTAAGTATTAGTGAGGGTTACAGTTAACTGTTAATGCTCAGAGAAGTTGAAGCGTAAGTGCGTTTCACAAACTAATGGTTCAATAATATCATTAGTCATTTTGTGTTATTATTACAAATACGTATTTCTCCACAACTTTCCACAATGATGTCAAAACTTTTACGTAGAGCGATTCATTAATAGATACAATAAAATTATAAGTTCTCGTCAATATTTGAATTATACGAAACATAAAGTCAAATTGAAAACCTCCTCCTCATGAAGTCGGTTGAAAATATTGAAAACTGCAAGCGGTACACAGCCTGCCCTAGCACTTAATGTATATTTTTAGGTACTGTACTTATAACCTAGATACCTAGGCATCTTAAAATAACGATTTGCAGCGGAAGCTGAAACTTCGGCCACGATCTCTGTTTTGTCCGTATGGTGACGGACTAACAATACAAGTGTTACCACTCCAATCTTTGTTGCGGGTGTAGTACGCGCCGACTCCAGGAAGTTAGCAGTTACCACTCATTGCATTACTGGTGGTAGTGTCGAGTACCAAGTGGAGTAGATATTCATTTCTTACCTGTCCTGTCCTTAGCCGGTCGGTACCACACTCTGCCTAGTGACCAATCAACACTTCGATGTTTTTTGGTTGTAGCGAGAGAAATTATTCGATAATTTGTCGAAATGAAATAGTGAGGTCAGGGGTATGGTACTAACTATAGTATTGTTGAGTCCCTGAATGGCAGTTACCACTAGCTATCAGGTAGACGCAAGCTGGTGTCCCTGCAACTCAGCCGAAATTTTTATAATTTGGATGAGTAATCCATCCATCCATCCATCCGTCAGCCTTTTAACGTCCACTGCTGGACATAGGCCTCCCCAAGAATGGGGGATAGTGCCCTCTGATATCACTAAGATTTATGTTATTATGTTTTATAATTTTCATACTATTAGTGCTGATTTCTTATCTCACGAGGCAAAAGAATAAGCTGTCGCATAGTTATGCATATATCTATTATATATAAGCTAATGACTCGTTCTAATGTCCTTAGGGGTTTTTAAAACTACATTTTTTTATTAAAGGTACTTCAAATATATTCGGTTTTGTGTAAATATGACCACGTCGCAGAATTTCGGAAGAATCCCAAGTGGTTACCGATACGCCTTCATCGGAATGCTTAAATAAGTATTTTTTTTATTGCATGTAGTGGCAGACGAGCCACGGTCCATCTGATGGTAAATGGTAACCGTTGCCCATGGAATCGAATAGTCAAGCCGCTGCTCACCAATTCATTTCACGGATATGAAATGAAATATAAACGGCTATCTCAACGCACACCAAGTGAGTACTCCCACTTGGTACCCAGTCCTACCACCAGTCATGCAATGGATGAAAATGGCTTACTTCCCTTAGTCGCCTCATACGATACCCGTGGGAAAGAATGGGGTGGTGACACTTGTATTCTTAGTCCGTCACCACACAGACAAACTACTATTCTTTTTGACCGTATTCTGTTTAATCCGTCATACCGTACACCTACAATATAACTGCAGCATCGTACTTCTCAACTCCATCGAAAGGTGTCTGGCAAATTGCTACTAGCAATAAGACCGCCCATTGTATATAAAAGTTGATATATCGATTATATTGTAGATTAGGTAGGTATATAATAAAGTCTATTCTATTCTATCTTAAGATGAAGCCAGTATAAATTAACTAGATAGATTAGGTTAAAAAACATTTATTTTCTCTACTTAAGAAAGTAAACTTTCCTTGGAAAATTGTCTAATCGACAGTGAAAATCTGTTACGAGGTTTAGAAGAAGAATGTATATACTATTTAAAGATAATTCCAAGGATATAAAAATATTCAACTTTACTAATTTTGAAGGCATTCTGTCCGACGAGATTGTTACGACAACTGTCATTATAAAATGTTGAGTTGTCAAATGTAGGTTTACAACCAAATATTTATAGAACAATAAATATGCAAATAAATTCCACTATTTAACAATGTAATTTGTTGGTACTTACCATGACGGGTCCCTCTTGAGCTTGGCATTGTTGTAGAGAGCCTTTGGTGTGTTAGCATACGTGTAGGGCCCCCGGGGCCATGGCGCCAGGGGCCCCTCCACCGTCACTGCGCGCACTGACACGCTCATCGTGGCCCCACAGGAGTTTCACGGCTAGAAGGTAGCACTCCTCCACGACGGACAGTACCAGACAACACATGCGAGTGTGCTTCGACCCGCGCGCATCTGAACTGTCTATGCATTTAAATATAGAACCTATAACTGACAGACACCACCCCTTCCTACTTGAACGCTTTGTACACCGTACAACGAGCACCAACCACCAGCTAAGCCGCACCACTTAACACAGGACTCACAGCTCGCCTTCCAGCAACTAACGCTACAGGGAATTGTTTTTATTTTCGCTATCATGAAGTAACAAGTACTGGTTGCCATGACAACGGTTAAACACAGCCTTCCGGTCGTCCTGTTGACAAGCGCGTGTCTGGTACCGTTGCCTGGTTACAGACCTTGACAGGTCGAATGTAATGAGGTATCATTGACATCGCTTCACCTACTTCAAACGCATTTTAAAACGTACCTCCAATGAGCATTCTATATATATCACATCCATGGCGTTCTGTGAATTAATAATATACCAATTGATTAATTAATAAAAATAAATAATTTCAAAAGTAAAACAACACGCTTTAGTAGACAGTTGAAGAAAATAACTTGTAGAAAATAACTAGTGGTAGAGCTTTGCTTGCCCAGCATGAGAGGGCCGGTCGGTTGAGGAAGTATCATCCTCTTACAGAAGATCAGCACAAAACAACGGTTGGTACTTCTGCCGTTGTCTTTCATGTGGTGAGTGAGAGCGCTGTATTACCTAAGACTCTCCCTATCCTCCTTATTATCCTTCCTATACTCTCTTTACTGTTAGTTCCCTAACCATTGGTTGGTCCGTGGTCTCGAACCAGCAAGAAAAGTACCTATGTAGGTACTTCTATTTGAATACTTAGTCAAAGATTTGAAAAGACTATTTATTTTTTATCGTAGGAGTGATTTGAGAGATTCCAAACAGGTTCTATGTAAAGAATAATAAATTGTTGTCGCTCATAACATCAAGGCATTAGGTACTTAATTACCCCGTGTAAGTTGAATAACATTACTGGAAGCAGGATCTCTGTTTTTAACATTTACAAAAAAAATGATATTAATGCCTTATTTTTGGTTTTATTATTTTAAACCCTGTGACAGATATAGGGAACATTGTATACATTGAAATGCAAACAAAGAGTAAAGTAATACTAAAAGAAATGCAAACTGAGTTGCTAATACCACCTACTTACAAATATTTGTCCTTATATTGAAAACTTTTTCCGTGTGGTGACGGACTAAGAATACAAGTGTCACCACCCCATTATTTCCCACGGGTGTCGTATGAGGCGACTAAGGGAAGTAAGCAATTGTCATCCATTGCATGACTGGTGGTAGTGCTGGGTACCGGGTGGGAGTACTCACTTGGTATCGGGCCCGAGCGGGTTGGTACCATCATCTCCCGTGTGACCAGCCATGAAGCACATCGTTGCGTTTTGGCTGTAGCAGGAGATAGCCGTTTATATTTCATTTCATGTCTGTGAAATGAAATGGTGAGCAGCGGCTTGACAATACTCTCGGTATAGTCGAGTCCATGGGCTAAGGTTACCATTTAGGTACCATCAGATGGACGGTGGCTCGTCTGCCACTACATGCAATAAAAAAAAAATTGGAAATAGGTAGTAGAAATGTATTGGGTATGGTCTTATGTACGACCGTTACGCCATCTGTGTAAAGTTTTAAAACCAAGTTAACGCCATCTATATTTTTATTTGCAAACTGTTAGGCTTGAACAGTTGGTACAAGCTTAAAAACGAATTACTTCATATAATGATTGATAGGTGACGCTTTACACGGTAAGTAAAATCGAAGTTTTTAGAATGCTCCGTTAGAGGGCTGGTAAGTAAATTATGCAAGCAAATATGTTTTTTATATTGGAGGGTTGACGTTAAACAGACGGGCTGGTGATTGGTGATTAAAAGGGCTTATGGAGTTTTAAGTGGAGCTTGACTGCTGCTGAGAGTGCTCAGTTAGTAGTCCTCTATGGTTAGTAGTTTGGGCACTAGAGGTGACTATGGCGACGTGTGGTGACTTACTTGGCAGCTTAAATCGGCTAGCTGTGCCCGCGGCTGCGCTTGCGTGTATTACAGATTTATTTATAGATCTTTTTGAGTTCTAGAACCTTTCCATGGAAAGCGTTTAAAGTTAAATATCTCTAAACGTTAAGGCATTTCCTTGTCATGCTTTTCGTCGATTTATATTGCAAAATTGGTTTTATTCGTGGTAATATACTATACATATTTAACTAGACACTGCAAGCGGGTCTGTCCGCTCGGAGTAATAAATACGTCACTCTGTGGCACACTAATTATCCTCATGCAATATAGTGTAGTTAGCTCACAGGAACAATTTCTTCCGAGATAAAAAGTAACCGTTATCCTTTTCTGCGCTCCAGAATGCGTGCAAAATTTTATGATGATTAGTTGAGTAATCACGGCGTGAAAGCGTAACAAACCAACAAACAAAGTCACTTTTACATTTATAATAAATAAGGATTATTATTAGACTGTTTTGTTTAGCTTGAATATACAGGATATTTGTTTGATTCAAATCTTGCTTTCTTCAATTATTTATATTAAACCGATTCTTCTGAAACTATGCACACATTGTTCCCGTTACAATACAATATTATCATAGATTCCCGAGGGTCTGGTGAGGGAGTCAGTGGTAGATAGTGGAACTTTTCAACCGTTATCGAGATTGGTTTTGACGAGTTTCCAAGAAACCGGAAGTCAAAATTGAGACGCAAGAAAAAGAGACACTACAATAGTTGGAATTGTTGGAAAGGATGAGGTGTTTATGCGTGTCCATAAGGGTAGCAGCTAAAAATCGTACCAACAACTGCAATAAAATAGGTAAAAATATTTTTAGTTAATGGGTTTTATTTTAATTAATCAGGTGTACCAACTAACTACAAAATATTTATTAGGACACGTCCTGGACGGTCTCGAAATTCTGATATCTGATAAGAAGACTAAGCCCTCGCCTGCGTCTCATGACGTAGAATGACTGATTGTAAAAATGACTGTATGAGGCTATATAGGCGTATCTGAAAACAAAACATTTTTTTTAGATTTTTTGTCTTTTTATCTGTTTGTTTGTTAGTTTGTTCGCGCATCACGCAAAAACTGCTCAACGGATTTGCATGAAACTTTTTTATTTGATAACTCTTGATTAGACTTAAATACTGGTATACCTATATTTTACCCCGCTACTAAGCCGGTAACCTGAGATATAGCCTAAAAACTAGCTTTTGGCTTCGACGGAGCCGCGGGCAAAGGCTAGTCATTAATAATTTGAGACTTTTAACTGAGTAAAGGAAAACCACTAGATACACTGACCAACCCTTATTTTGACACATTAGAAGTTCATCTATGCTGTAGTGATAGGCTAGTGATAAAACCAAGGAATCAGTTTGAGGTCAACACGGAGCTGCAGGGTATATACCACAAATTTTTTAAATTGCTTAGTTATTACGGACTATACAAGTGTCACCACCCTATTCTTTCCCACGGGTGTCGTACAAGGCGACTAAAGAAAGTAAATTATCACTCACTGCATTACTGGTGGTAGGGCTGTGTACCAAGTGGGAGCACTCACTTCTTATCAGGCCCGAGCGGGTTGGTACCACCATCTCCTGTGTGACCGGACATGAAGCACATCGGTGTTTTCGTTGTAGCAGGAGATAGCCGTTAATTCGTTCATTTCGTATAAGTATATCTGTGAAATGAAATGGTGAGCAGCGGCTTGACAATACTCTCGGTATAGTTGAGTCCATGAGCGACGGTTACCATTTACCATCAGGTGGGCCGAGACTCGTCGGCCACTACATGCAATAAAAAATAAAAATTACGTGCTTCTATTCACAACTTCAATATCACCCCCAACCCCGACCCGGCAAAAGAAAATATGGTCAGAACATCCAGAAAGTAAGTTTGGAGCTACTTATCCCAAATATGTAAACAATGACGTGTATCGGCGTTTTTGGAATTTCAAGATTTAATGGAGAATAATTAGTGGTAAAAGTTTGTAGGAACTGATTATTAGTTTAATATTATTATAGTTATTGAAAAAATCTTTTCTTTGTCTAAATAGAGTGTGCGAGGCTGCTGGCACCAGCTGTAACATAGCTATGTCCTGTACATTTAAAATATTTGAGGAAAAAATAATATATAAGGCTATTTAGGTGTCTCTGAACTCAAAATAAACAAGTATCCTTAAAGAAGATGTGACTATAAGTCTAAAGTCAACATTTTAATGGAAAATAAAGATATAAGCACCACATTAAATGTACGTAACGTAATCTGCAATGAAGTAAACGTTTATTTAATCTGCATTTAACATAGAACAAATAAGATCTAAACATGGTGTTCCCTCCGATCCTGGTGACTTCACAAGTTTCCCGTCCAGTGGCGCGCGCTCCGTGACCGATGCGGCCCTCGATGAAGACGTCATAAAATAATGACGGTATAACTTTTCACGAGATAACTGTCGTGCGACAACCCTCCGCAATTGAGCTAAGCGACAAATTAAGTATTAACCGAGTTGCAGCCTTATACAATAGAAACAAGATGGCATATCTATTGCGCTGAGTTCTCCAGGGGTGTGTCACCGCCACCCCCGCCAGCGGACAGGGTTGTCAAAGCGTGCAATAATAAATATAGTTGCGCTTTCAATGAGAGGAGAATGGGATTTAATGATCTGTGCGTAATGCCCTTGAAACATAACTTCCGCAGTGTTTTGTCGTCGTAAAAAAGTCGCCGGATGATGCGCCGTCGGTCGCGTGACTCGGATTGCTGTTTTCCGTTCTGCGATCTCTTAATGTTTGTATTGTGCGAGTTTTTTTATACAGAAGTTATGGGACTGTGAAGTAATATATGAACCTACATTGACAAATGAGGCAGAATGCACGCGCTAATATGACAGACTGCAGTTAGTTATACTACTTGAGTGAATGTGCGAGACGAATCCCGAACTAAATGTCTTATGTATCATGTAGAAATACTTAAAGAAAATGCTTTTATTTATACAACCCCGACAAACTAACAATATTATGACAAATATATATTACCTATGTCTTCATCTAGGAAACAAATCTGTGTACCAAAAATCTGTGGAGCCCTTTTTGTATGATTGAGTAACAAACATACAAACTATCACTATTCGTAGGATTAGTAGGTTCTATATAAATCTCGAGTAGGTGTAACCATAGCATTAATGAACTATTCTTTTTGGATATTGGGCGTAAAAGTTAAATAATCGGATTCCTCATTTTCCCTTTCTCCAATAAACGATATGTTGCGAACCGCATGTGATCGATAGTCCATTGTTTGACAACTAAATTTTATATTTTATGCGTGTGTTGACAGTTTAACTCCTTTCCAGAGGGTAGTAGAAATTCATCTCGGTATAGGCTACAGCTTGTGCTTGCTATGTTCTAGTATTGCTATAATTATAAGTGACGGTTAACTAATACTTGAAAAAAATAGGTACTTCTTTTTGCTCCTAACTGCTAATTTCGATAACACATTCATACTTAACGTCTTTGGGTGACGTAATTGTCATTATGGCTGAATTGGCAAAAGCATCTGGACGGTATCCAGGAGATGCAGGCTCAAATCCTGCTCGTGACTGTATCGATTTTCACATTTTTCACTTTGTGTTTAATGTATACTAAGCATATAAAATGCTAAAAATGTATATAAAAAATATCTAAATATATGTATGGCTGCTGTTGGTTAACAATTTTTGCATAAATCATCATCATCATTAGCCTCTCCTGGTGCATTTCTGCACATAGGCCTCTCCCAATTTCTTCCAGGCAGCCCGGTCTGCTGCTTGATTAATCCAGTCACGGCCTGCATGTCCTCGGATGTCGTCTACCCATCGCTTCGGTGGGCGACCACGTGGTCTGGTGTTCGTCCACGGTCTCCACTCTAGGACTTTTCGTGCCCATCTATCAGTGCTCATTCTAGCCATATGACCTGCCCATGTCCACTTTTGCCGCGCGATGGTTTCTACCACATCTCTCACGCGTGTTTTCCGCTTAATCCACACATTTCTTTTTCGGTCGCGCAAGGAGATCCCGAGCATGGCTCTCTCCATGGCTCTCTGCGCAACTCTGAATTTTTCAGCTGATCGCTCCGTAAGAGACATGGTCTCGGTACCATATATGAACACAGGCATGATGCATTCTTCGAACACTTTAACTTTCAGTTTTAGAGGCAGCTTTCCACGCATTATATGGGTATTTGCCCCGAATGCTGCCCGAATTTAAATATCATGCCTTAATAGAGTGACGTGAGTATTTACATTCTGTAGTCCAGGGTGGATAAAGTCGCAAGCAGAATCTAGTTTGTATAAAGATTATATCTAAGTTTAGGTACCTACATATATTGTAACTATTGTGAGTGACTTTGTCATGAATAAACATCTTATTATTTATAGTAGGTGTTACAGACAGGTCAACACCAGCGCGAACTTGGGGGCAGTCTATGGGGGCGGCGCAGGCGACGGCCGCTAAAAACTCGGCCCATCCAATTTATTAGAAAGCTATACATATGTATGTGCGGCTACGATGACCCGACCGTTACTGAAAAACTTCTCCTAATGAAATCGATTGAATTATACATTAGAGCGGGGGCCATTTTGGGAATTACTTGAGGACACGCGCGGCAAAAAGTGACTGTCCGATGTCAACAGAATTAGTTGATTTTTCTTATACAATGTTATCACAACATCCTCCGATTTATCTATAAATATTTTTTAATGGAATAATAAAACAAAATTTTAAATTTGCAAGCATTTCTTTCGTTTTGGAGTTGTCGAGCAAGCATGCTTTGATGCTAACGATGGCAACAGCTACGGTTACCAATTACTTATTTATTGGTAACCGATATTCTTTTGCACGACTCATAAGCGAAGCGTTGAGGTGGGTTCTACTCCCGTTTTTCACGAAACAACTGATTTTTCAAACTTATAATGACTTGTAAAATGATATCTACACACACATCTAGAGAACAAACACTATTTTTAACACTCATGATATTTTGATGCCATTTTTGTTATTTAAACTAGTCAAAAAACTGTTTGAAAAAAATCTAGCTTGGACGTCCGTGAGTTGTAGGTAATGAATGTTGACATGATAACGACGAAAATACTTTACTAATCGAGTCTTTTTTTTTTTCGTTTACGAATTATTATGATTAGGAATAGAGCCCTATTACTTTTCACGGTCTGATTCGATGTGGTTTAATTGTTATTAAATAAACAAAAAAATACTGAATATTTACGCTCGACGCGACACTAAAACCAGCGCCTTTCATGAGAACTACCTTTTTACGTACGCATAGCCAGACAGCTACCGGTGGTTTTACTGTCGTCCACAGAACGCCGTTCGCCCGGCCGGTAAATTGTTTTTTATTATAAGCAAGCCTCTATCACTAATCTACTTATACCAGGTATACGGTATTGACAGGGCTTATTTTTTTTCGGTCCCAAAAATACCAAGGACTGTAAAGACCACGTATCATGTTCGATCTTCAGTCCGAGGTCCTAAGTTGTTTTCGCACGGTGCACAATTCCGACATTTATGATTTTTTTAATTACGTGCGTATATGCTTACGAATTCCGAAAACTTGGTAAACATTGGGATAAAGCCATGCACGTGTCATGATGCCTGAGAGATTTTCTCGACAACTGGGATTTCTAACTTTGAACGGAAATCGACTCCAGCATTGGAAAGGTAAAAATTACCTTTTTTATCTGATGCCCTGAATTTTTACTAGCAGAAACTTATTGCCTTAAGCACTTTTAGTCTTAGTGACCTGTGTGTAAATATATTAGGGTTGGGAGTGTTAGTTAGGTTGTCGTTAAGATCATCACTTAACTTTAGAAAGGCCTGGGTCGTTCGATGTAACTCGCAGAAAGTTCGTATCGGAATAAGTATATTCTGTGGGGTTTATGCAGGCCATATTTTATTACTCTACAAAATTTCGTTGGCGTTGAGTCGTAATGCCAAAAATACAAGTAGCTATCATATAAAGCTATTCATGTTTTCGATACAATAATTTGTATAATTGTGTTAATCCAATGTCTCACCTATCTACCGACCAGTATTCGTTAATCCAATGAGTCACCTATCTACCGAACAGTATTCGTTAATCCAATGTCTCACATATCTACCGACTAGTATTCGTTAATCCAATGTCTCACCTATCTACCGACCAGTATTCGTTAATCCAATGAGTCACCTATCTACCGAACAGTATTCGTTAATCCAATGTCTCACCTATCTACCGACTAGTATTCGTTAATTCAATGTCTCACCTATCTACCGACCAGTATTCGTTAATCCAATGAGTCACCTATCTACCGAACAGTATTCGTTAATCCAATGTCTCACCTATCTACCGACTAGTATTCGTTAATCCAATGTCTCACCTATCTACCGACTAGTATTCGTTAATCCAATGTCTCACCTATCTACCGACTAGTATTCGTTAATCCAATGTCTCACCTATCTACCGAACAGTATTCGTTAATCCAATGTCTCACCTATCTACCGACTAGTATTCGTTAATCCAATGTCTCACCTATCTACCGACTAGTATTCGTTAATCCAATGTCTCACCTATCTACCGACTAGTATTCGTTAATCCAATGTCTCACCTATCTACCGAACAGTATTCGTTAATCCAATGTCTCACCTATCTACCGACTAGTATTCGTTAATCCAATGTCTCACCTATCTACCGACTAGTATTCGTTAATCCAATGTCTCACCTATCTACCGACCAGTATTCGTTAATCCAATGTGTCACCTATCTACCGACCAGTATTCGTTAATCCAATGTGTCACTTATCTACCGACCAGTATTCGTTAATCCAATGTGTCACCTATCTACGGACCAGTATTCGTTAATCCAATGTCTCACCTATCTACGGACCAGTATTCGTTAATCCAATGTGTCACTTATCTACCGACCAGTATTCGTTAATCCAATGTGTCACTTATCTACCGACCAGTATTCGTTAAAATTTGTTTGTTTGTGGTTTTAGTGGTAGAGTCTTGCTTGTCCCAGTAAGGATGGGCTGACTCCCCCTCACAGAAGATCAGCGTGAAAGAACAGTAGGTACTCGTACTGTTGTGTTTCGTATGGTGAGTGAGAGTGCGGGAGGCCCAACCCACTCGTTATCTTTCCTCTCCACATACTATCCCTCTGCTTGGGATTGGAAACGCGCATGTAATAATTCTGGTGTTGCATCTATAATGGTAACCACTTTCCATCAGGTGCCTCGTAGCCCTCGTAGTACCTACAAATAAAAGCCCTTTAGACGTGATTGACAAATTCATTCATACATATACAAAAGCTAGTACAATTATGTAGTAATTTAAATTGAGAGAGCATGAGTTTCACTCTCAAACACACAAGTACTTAATCTCATCTACGATATCTGATATGCTGATATGCTGTGATGATCTTATTGACTATTAGAACTTCAAAAAAATTTTACCTCGATTAGTTAGTTTATAATAAGGAGTTTATAAATAGAGAGTAAGTGCGGATGATATGAGCCACAATAAAGAGCCGTACAAATTGAACGTTTGGGATCAGTCGGTGAGGTTGTCCCGATAAACCGAGTCTGTGGCATCTTCGTAAGGCAGGGCCACCACGCACCAGATCCTTGTAACCTAATATATAGCGTAATATAATAATAATATATGTTTAAATGATGTTAACAGTCTTTAATTGTCTTAAGTTTACTCGTGAACCTTCTGTGACGCAAAAGCGACAACCAGCTCTTACGAATAGTAAAATTGTGACTTCAACTCCTACGTATCGGCGTTTTTTTCTCTAGTAACAACATATACCTACTTCCCATTATTGGGCAAGTGCTTCCTCCTTCATGTGGAAGTAACCAAATAGGAGCTTTATCTCAGTGACATAGTCTGCTTCCTTGAAATGATGTGACTGTGTGAAATAGCTGACCACAATCCATCACCGAATACAGCCTGTATCCTTTTCATAACAGAGAAGTGACCTGTTCTCAACAGCGGGACAATGGTGACAGTAATGGAAACAAAAAAATGTGTTCTTCACTTTAACACCTCAATTTATTTCTATTAAGATGGTGATGCTCGGTATTGTAGGCTCATTTACACAACAACAAACCTGCCTACTAGGGTGCAAGTCTCTGCGTCAGCGTGAGAGCTTACTCCCGCCGGCGACAGCCCTGCGGTCTGCGGTGCCGAATGCCGGTAGCTGCAGTGGCCTCGGTCCGATGCGCGATATGCAAATCGCGGCTCCCGTATTGCCCGCGCCATTGTTCGCGCCGCCTCTTGTACTTCCCGCGCGTAACTTATGGCCGCGCCCGCGCGCCTCAATAAGTCATGCTCTTGTTTTAAACGCGAGCCATTGTCGATTGTTCACTCGCACGCTGACCGTGCGCTATCGATATGCGCGTGCGGTTATGTCTCCCGCACCTGCTTGGCTACCGTCTTGTTGTGCTGAAGAATTGGTCGCCTGAATGGTGAATCATAACCGTGACCTTGCATTAATAATGTACAGCGTGTTGCAATAACATCACAGCGATATGGTTCTCTTCTTTAACGAGAATACAGAGTCCTCTGTAGATAAAGTTAATATAACGAAGGTTACACGAACGTGGCAGAATTAAACATTTTAACTGAAAAACTATATTTTAGTCTTAATTTGGACCAAAATAATTTATTTTTATTCCTAAAGTCAGCTGGTTAGCGTACAGTACATGCATAATTCTAAGTGTTAAGAGATCTAGCAATACATTGTAACAACCAAGCTGCTAACTTCCACCACCATGTTCCACAAATACTCTAGGTTACTATACTTCCTCTTCCCCCTCCTATCCCTTTGTATAGGTCAAAAATCTGTGTGACACAACGATTACCCTCGGCTACAGACTACCGTGACCACTTACAATGATCAGGATAATTAATATAAAAAATCACACATCAACACAAATAAGTTGTTATATATAACATATCTACATTTGGGTGAATACTGAGATTGCAGTAGGTACTGAGTATAGAGATACGGTAGAAGACAATCTGATTATCATAAATATATATATTGTTAAGGAATATGAATTATATATACATGTCCTGCCATATCCGTGAGATGTAGGTAGAGTACCTACACGCGACATCGTGACAAATGCTGCTGTTTTCTGTCACTGATAACGTTCTACAATTAGCTGGATAATATATATCCAACACATGGACCTCAACTAATGCACTGTAGCGCTACGTATGTTATCTTTGCTTCCATCCATCCATCCATCCTTCAGCCTTTCGAAGTCCACTGCTGGACATAGGCCTCCCCAAGAGAACACCACAACATGTGTTTCACTCATATGGGGGATAGTGCCGTAATCGCCACGCTTGGCAGGCGGGTTGGCGATCGCAGTGGATGTTGTTAATACTAGAGGGAGTGCTGCTGCCCACTCCCCCGTTATTCCCTCAGTCGGCTTTTACGACTCCCATGGGTGGAGAAGGGTGGGACAATTCTAAAGCCGGACCCACACGGCGGTTATCTTTGCTTACGACGTTATAATTGTATGTTAATTTGTTTAGTTTAAACTACTGTTTGTATGACAGATTGGACCTATGACATACATAACTGTACTAAACTAATATTAAATATTTGACTGCGACAGAAAGAATACCCAAAACAAAGATAAAAAATATAATGCAAACTTTGGCAACGTGGAAAATTATAAATATGTCACAGGTCACTAACAAACAAGTATGCGTACACACATGAAGTACAATTTGTCAAAATACAGTTAGACAAACTATGCTTTAAATGTGACGATATATCAGTCTCAGTAGAATGAAGTAGCCGATTCAGACATGTCACTTAATCCGCCCTATTATGAAGTGATGCGGTAGTGCGCAGTGGATAAATCACTCGCAACAGAAGACGCGCATACATCACCACTTTTTGTACAGCATGTCAGGTGCAGCGGCTGTCAGGAGCAACGTGTCAGATATTCTAAGGGTCTTTTCTCTAAAATATAATTAGTTGAGGTTATTTTTTGAGTGCATAGCGCGAGTCGAGGTCGGGTCAGGCATTGTGCGCGGCGCTTTGTGCGTGCGCCGGTCCGCCAGTGTAGGCTTTGTTTAAACAATTTTGATAACCCGTACAATACTCGGAGGCGAACCTAAAAAAACGAAGATTTATTGGGGACTGCAGAACGATCTCCTTTATTATTTTTTATAAAAAGACAACACCCTTCACTAGAGAATATTTCAGTGCCGTGAGAGACTTTACAAATACACAGTTTAAGGACATTAAATACACACAGAATTACGTTTTAGTTGGTGAATCAACAAAACCTCTAAATCGAATGCGCAGATGAAATACATAAATATTTAGTCATTCTTAACATCCTGAGGCCGAAGTTTAGTACCACCTGTAATTAAATAGAATCAAGACAACCTTTTTAGTCCGTTACAGCAGAAAATACATTAACAAGGAGTGCACTATGGTGTAATCCCTGTATAGCGGGGACTTTACAAATATGCAATTGACGTACACAAAGTACGCCATGGAGCAGTTGTAGATTACACAACATAATATTGTCCTCCGTGGGAATCTAACCCAAAATACTCAGTACGGAGGTCGATATACTTTCAAGTTGAAATTTAAATATTACTAACCTGAATTATATTACCGATCTTTGTAAAAAATAAACTAACTCCTCTCTTTCGTTTCCTAGAAAAATCCTTAGTTTTCGATGTTTTACGTTGACAGCTGGAGTAACTCTGAGGATTAATAATACATTACATTTAAGAACTTGGACGAAAATCTTCGCCATTTACTTTATCTCTGAAAAACATGTATTAGAAAAGGAGCTTGTGTACTTTTTAGACGTCATGTTTTCTCCGCGCCAAAATTGAATAAAATCGGCTCAGTGGTTTTGTTGGCAAGCAAAATTAACAGACAGAGTTACTTGTGTATTTACAATGTTAATATAGATAAGTGGCTTATTTCATGATCGAGCTGCAAAAAAAGGTCCTCTCATATATTATAGCAATACAAAAAAGCTATAACGCATCAGATAAGCACACGTCACGAGTGCAGACCCTCACCTGGTGCACAACGGTGCAGGTACCAGAGACAACGGGACTGATTTTTTATCACTTCTTATGAAGAACGTAACTTCCACGAAGTTTTGGCGAAGTCCCGATGACATCCCCATCAGTTTGTGTAATAACCAACATTTCTCACCCACATAGAACAATACTGTTTCTCAGAAATCACGACGCAATAAAGCGTGAATCTAAAATTAAGGATAGATTTGTAATTAGATTGTAGCGTGCGGATCAGACGAGCCGGTGAGATATCCGCATCTGTGTATGTCACACTCCATCAACTGTGCGCCGTGATGTTATCGTGAATTATTGAGAATAGTTGCATAAAGATATTTTCAATGTGGTGTCGGTAAATTTTCTACAATTATGATATAAAACTTTTATTTTGGATTTGTTTATTGATAAAGAAGATGTAACCAGTTTGTAACTGATTATACAAGTATTAATTTTATATTTATTTTTTGTTTCAAGCCATTATTTCGTTACATTTGGGCAATGGTGTCCTCACTACAAGGGTCGTAGGCCAAATTGGTGGTCTAGCAGACATCGCAAGTCGACTCTCTAGAGATAGAGCCTGACTTATCTCACCATGGACGGGGCCGGCTCGACCGGGGAAGTACCACCCTGTCACAGGAGATCAGCGTATAATAACGGTAGGTACTCCTACCGTTTTGTTTCGTATGGTGAGTGAAAGCACCGGAGGTCCAAACCCCCTCCATATCCTCTCCTTAATATACTTCCTATCCACTTCCTATAAGGAAAGGCCCTTGTTAATCCTTCCTGTCCACCTCCTATAAGAAAAGGACATGGTGGCGCACGAGTGATGTCTTTGGTATTGCTAACGTCTCTAGGCTGCGGTAACCACTTATCATCAGGTGGACTGTATGCTTGTTTGCCACCCATGTAATATAAAAAGAAGTTTCGGCTAGTTGTCGTCGCTACGATCACACGCTTATACTTATCGTTTAACTTACTAAGGAGACGCTGCGGCGCCTTAGGCGCGTATTAGGGTCTGGATAATATATTATTCTTAGTAATATTACGAGTACAATCAGTTTGTTTCAAAATTTACTTGATGGTTTCATGCAGTATAAATATTACAGAGACTAGTTTTTTAAAATATTTCCTTGCTGTTTTGTTATAAAATACGATTACAATTTAGTACTAGGTTATATTAGTACTTGCTTGCTTTCGTGGTCAATCGATTCGAATTCCAGGTTGACTCAACAAAAAATTACTGAGTTTTTCTGTCAAAGAAATTCTCAATCTCTCTTCTATTAAGTTGCGGGTGTCTCACCCCGTGCCTTGGGAAGCATGTAAAGCCATTGGTCGTGCGTCTGATCTCTCTTTGGTTATGTCGGAGTGGCGTCCCATCGGCCCATGTGTGTGAGGGAACAGAGAGTGCACTTGTGTCTGCGCAAACACTCATGCACTATAATATCTCCTGCGTAGTTGACTAGTATGACCGAAATTGATCGGTAAACTATTATGGAGTCTCTATATTCAGAGTTGCGTGCCTGGCATTCACTAGTTTTTGAACTAATATTGTGACAGTACTATTGATTACCATACGACGGCTTAAACAAGTTTGCGGCTGCCACTCGCAAGCGATTTGTTAAGGTTTGATAAGTGTGGGGCCGGCTTTAGAGTCTAGTAGTCCCACTGCTCCCTACCCATGGGAGTCATAACACCGCTCACAAGAGCGCTTGTTGTGGCGCTTTTGTGGAGACTTAGGGCCGAAAGGCTTGATGGATGGATGTATATTTTTGAGACATATGTAGCTTTTTACTCTTTTTGTATTTTATTGACTGTAATTCTTATTTATTGATATTACCTATTGTCTGCTCTGTCTAAGCTTTTTTTTTGTTTAGGCGGGAAAAATATCCCTAACCGCACACTCCGTCGTTGAGGGCAATGAACAGGGTAGTGTAGGGCCCTCACCCACTAAATAAACCCACCGTGTGCTCTGTCTAAGCCTGGTTATAAAAATTGTTTATTGAATTTTGAATAAAACGCAAAGAAATAATTTATGAATATCATACAACGTGTTGTTTTAATGTGGGGATAAGGTGACTCTTCAATGTCAGGGGGGCACGTTTCAGTCCCGGTGATCGGTACCGATATCAATATTGATAGTAGCTACGATGAATTGATAAACAAGAATATTGATTAGTGTGGAGGGTGCGCGGGCGCATTTACATCGCAAATGTAACAGATCACATATTGATGAGTTCTCGAAACGTCGTCGCCGCCGTTATTCGATAGCGAATGAGATCTGCATTCATCACGTAAACCGCTCCCGCTTCAGCGTCCGCTTCACTTAGCCTGTTACCTTAGTACGATTGTTCTTGATGTTGGTTTACTGTATAATAATATTGTTGGAGTCCACACAAACCCCTTATGGGGGCTTACGATATAGGTAATCAGCGTGCACTCTATAATAATATTGAGGACATAGTCCAGCCGGTGTCTATCACGTTTTTTTACAACCAGTTTTATTCATAAATACACAAAGTGGAAAATGTAAAATCGAAAATAACAGTCACGAGCAGGATTTGAACCTGCATCTCCTGGATGCTGACTGCATCTATCTATATCTGTATGAATCGGAAGAACAGATGTAGACTTTGCTAAAGAATCTATACCTATAGAAAGCTTGAAAAGTTTAATAATATTGAAAAATATGTGGAGTCATTCGGGTCAACAGCACGCACTTTACCTTTCTTAGTCACACAAAAAAATCATTTAATATTAGGAATGTGATTATGAAAATTAGATAGAGTATTTAATGCTCTACTAGATACATAAGTTTAGACCCTGGTTAGGTCCATAATTTTCTTAGAATTAGACAATTATGAGACTTAGTCAGAATGCGAACTTTTGACCCTTAATGTGGGTAACGGAACGCAGCTTGGCGAGCAAAAGTTCGCATACGGGATAAGTAAACGCATTGAAGTAAATTATGGCAAATAATTAAAAAAAATGTCGAAAAAAAAAATTGTGGAATGAGAGAAATCTTTTATTAAACAATATCGGGAAAAACAAATTCGGAAGTACTTTTTTGACGAATGGTAATGTAACGTAATATGGTGACATTTTTCTGAAATTGATAAATAATTTTGCGTAAATAAGGACTTAGGTATAATGATTTTCAATTCATAACTGGACCCTTCTATGTATATGTATAAACGCACATCGAAAAGGTTTGGCATTATTAATAATTAATCTTACTGTCATTATTTTATTACCTATCGGAACGACAGAAAATTATATTTCAATCCATTATAACTGTACTATTTGCCGTAAGCTGGTAATACTGGAGTCCAACTAGGTTGTTTTCTTTATATCAATTTTAGATTTATAAACGTTAAATTTATTAAGGGCAAAATAACGCATGTACGGGTAAGCGACCGCGTGCGTCTCTTTACACTGTTCTCTTACCCCGCACGGGACTATTTTTTAAATACCTCATCTAAGTACACATGTTTTCTAGAGAAAAACAAAAATGGTTGCTCGATAATAATAGTGCATTAATATTGTTACAATACCTTAAACTATTTACCACGTTTATCTTGTGTTTACCCAGATGTTACCTATACTTTTCTGTAGAACAAAAAACTAACTGCTAAATATTGAAATTCACATTTTTATCTTTTTTTCCTTACAACAACAGCGCGCAGCAACGTAACGCTTGGCTTCAATGAGCCCGTTCTCTCACCATCGACTTCGTCATACACGCATCCCCTATTCGTTAATTCCCAAGGGAGATTAAACACAAAGTGAAAGGGAGATCTTAGCACTGTGAACTCTTACCCGACACGTGCTCTTAGCCCGAATGACCTTACTAAATTATATAATGCAATAATTATTTACGTAAACTAGGTTTACGGAAAGAGATAGATTAACATTATTCAAATTAAATGTGTGGTAACTAATAATACTCCATCCAGCCCTAAATGATTGATATCCAGGGTTTGATGATAGTGCAGGAAGATGGCCATGGGAGTTTTGAAATAAAACAACGCAATCCTATCGACTTTGGAGTCCTTTGGTTTCGTTTTGATAAGTAGTTCGGTTCTAGGTATCCAGGGTCCGACGATTGAGCCAGAAGGATAACGGCTATGTGAAATTTGCTATGACGTGGCCCAACCATATCGCTGTACAGATGGTGGAGTGGCCTAGATACCGATGTTCCGCTCGAGTGTTGCGGGCTCGATTTCCATTCAGGGCAGCTCTTTGTGTGATCCACAAATGGTTGTTCTGAATCTGGGTGTACTTTGTGTACGTGAAATTGTATGTTTGTAAAATCCCTTGCGGTGCAAGGATTATTCCTAACCTGTTGTCCAAGGTGAGCGACAAACGCGTTAATACTACGCGACGCGACGTGTTACGAAAATATCAAATAGAGGTTGTATGTACTTATGGCCTACGCCTAATATGAACGCGACGCAAAGCGGTTACAGTACTAGCCACAATACGTCGCATCGCGTAGCATCGCGTCGCGTCGCTCACCTAGGACAACGGTTTAGTACAAGGTGTGGTCTTTTATATAAACAATTTTTTTTCTTATATTTATTACACAAATAAATCTTTAGACGTATGAGTCGACTCATGTGGACAGCTTATAACACGTCATTCGTACAGCTAACTACCTCATGAGATTTATAGCCAACGCTTCTTTATAAATATAATACCTATCAGGTGCTTCACTCACATCGATCTTGTAACAATATACGAAACGAACTAGAGTTCCAGACACAATAGTGTCCGCTGTGGCGACCGTAAGGAATCTATCAAAGGGTCCCCGCGTTCGTTTGCTTTCAAAGATGATTTAGTGACGTTGACGCAGGTGCACGTCTCAATATACTGCGGATTCTGTATGTAAATATTAACTAGGATTTGATCATAAAATTAAGAAGTTCGTAATTTGTAGTAGGGCCAATAAGTACCGAGTTCGATCCACGGTCTGAGATGGAAACCGCACGTGACTCACACCTATATAGAAATTACCTATATCGTTTCTTAAAGACAACTTTTTTGTGTTAAGGTAGGAAAAAAGTTACCTAACTGCACACCCCGTCGCTCGGGGCAACGAACAGGGCAGTGTGAGGCCCTCACTCACTAAATAACCTGGCCGTGTGCCATCTCTCGGCTTGTATTGGGAGACCGCTGGTACTGTGTGACATTAGTTCAGTGTTTTCACACAGACACCTGCATGGTGAGAAATTTTATCGAGCTACCTGCGTGCTGCATGAGACCAGTGTGGCCTATATCTCTGTCATTGAGAGGCGAGTCGTGCCCAACAATTGGACAGTAATGGATTATGAAAATAATATATGAGCTATTCGCATTATTTACTTTCTCATATTTAGGCGAAAATTTGGTAGACATCTTATACGTATAATAAAATTGAAGTATTTGTTTGTGATATCTAAATAACAGATTTTTAATAAATACATATGAAAGTACATAGGTACGTCACCTATCACCAAACACCAATTTTTAAAATTACTGTCTGTCTGACCGTTTGTTCCAGCTAACCTCCAAAACGGCTGGACTGATTTAGACGGGACTTTCACTGGCAGATAGCTGATAATATAAGGAGTAACTTAGGCCAAAATGAAACTCCATGAATAGGACGGCTTGATCGGGAGCAGAACCACCCTCTCTCAGAAGATCGGCCTGAAACAAAGGTACCTATTTATTATTCTTTCTATCCTCTGCTAATTATCCTTCTTCTCAGCCTCATATCATTCTCCATCCACGTAGTTAGTATAAAAAAAAATAATAACTGCTGATTCTATTCTCACTCTCGCAATTATTGTGATCGACTTTCACGGTGGGATAACGGAAAGTCTCACTAACACTATTAGCATGACCCAGGGCTCAAACTCGACACCTAAAACCTTGCCGCTAAAAGCTGCATGCTGGGCCGTGTGGGGCCGGCTTTAGAATTGTCCCACCCCTCTCCACCCATGGGAGTCGTGAGAGCCGACTGAGGGAATACCGGGGGAGTGGGCAGCAGCACTTCTTCGAGTATTAATAAAATCCACTGCGATCGCCAACCCGCCTGCCAAGCGTGGCGATTACGGCAATATCCCCCAAACAAATGAGCACCTAACAAAAAACGGCCCTCAGTCACGGCAGCTCCGCTATTCCGTGGCCTAACGGTAGCGGGCCCGGTAACGGCGGAGCAGAGGGTGCGAAGAATCTCCGGTCGCGGATAGGCTAAAATAAACAACGACCTCTGGCCCTGGTAACGCACAACGTTCGGACACTTCGGACCGACGAGAGAATCACCGAGCTGGAAGAGGAATTGAGCAAGATCCACTGGGACATTATACGGTTGTGAGAAGTCCGAAGGGAGGGTGAGGGCACGACAATCCTCCAGTCCGGGAACTTGCTCTTCCACCGGGAGGGCGACCACCAGTCCCAAGGGGGTGTCGGGTTTATCGTTCGCCGGTCTCTCGTAGGCAACGTGGAGAGGATTGAAAGTGTGTCGAGTAGGGTAGCGTACCTTATACTCAGAATAACCAAACGGTATTCGTTGAAGGTCATACAGGTTTACGCACCGACCTCGACACACTCCAATGACGAGATGGAGGCCCTATATGAGGACATCTCGAAGGCCATCCACTTGTCTTAAACCTATTTCACGGTGGTTATGGGAGACTTTAACGCGAAACTAGGCAAAAGGACAGACGATGAGCTGAAGGTGGCACTATGGATTTGGGCAGAGGAACCACAGGGGCCAGATGCTGGCTGATTTTCTGGAGAAGGAAGGCCTCTTCATGATGAATTCCTTCTTCAGGAAGCAGCCCCAGCGATAATGGACCTGGATTAGCTCTGATGGTTCAGTGAAAAACGAGATTGACTTCATCCTGTCGGACAAACGACACATATTCAATGATGTCTCAGTGATCAGCAGGATTAAAACTGTGAGTGATCACCAACTAGTCAGGGGCATCTTGAATATTAGAACAAAAGTCGAGAGGTCGCGTTTGATGAAGTCTACGCTCCAACCAACACCTGCCCAATACCAGAACCCTGAGAGCTTTCAGCTCGAACTACAAAATCGCTTCCAATGTCTAGATGAGTGTGAATCAGCGAGCGATATGAACAGCAGGTTCGTGCAAACTGTCCACGCAGTCGGGTCGACTTACTTCAAGGCCCGTCGCGTCAGTAGGAATCGTAAACTCTCGGACCATACTCTCAAACTCATGGAGAGGAGAAAAGAAATGATAGTCCAGTCCTCAGCCGATTGGTCCTGCCTAAGGCGGTTAAACAGACAGATCTCCAAGGCTGTGCGGCACGATATTCGCCAATTTAATACTACCCATATTAAAGAGGCGATAGAGCGGAATCAAGGCTCGATAGTGTTCGCAAGAGATCTGTCTGTTGGCCAAAGTCAGATGACTAAACTGAGGACCAACAACGGCACTATCATTTCTTCTCGAGATGAGATCTTGGGAGAGGTCCAGCAGTTCTATGGACAGTTGTACAGATCCCAGAGCTCTGCTGTTGGCTTGGTCCAAGACCCCAGATCCAAGCTAACTCGGCACTTTACCGAAGATATCCCGGACGTCAGCCTGTACGAGATCAGAATGGCTCTCAAAACAATTAAAGAACGGAAAGGCACCGGGAGACGACGGAATCACCACAGAGCTTCTGAGAGCAGGCGGAAAGCCGGTCTTAAAAGTTCTTCAGAGGCTGTTCAATTCCGTCGTTCTCGGGGGCGACGTTCCAGAGTCGTGGACCAGAAGCGTGGTGGTGCTGTTCTTCAAGAAAGGTGACAGAACCCTCTTGAAGAACTATAGACCCATCTCGCTCTTGAGCCACGTCTATAAGTTGTTTTCGAGGGTCATTACAAATCGACTCATGCGCAGGCTTGACGACTTCCAGCCTCCCGAACAAGCCGGTTTCCGAAAAGGCTATAGTACTATAAACCATATTCACACGCTACGCCAGATTATACAGAAAACCGAGGAATACAATCGGCCTCTGTGTCTGGCGTTTGTGGACCGCTCGTTCTGGTGTTCTCTTGGGGAGGCCTATGTTCAGCAGTGGACGTTAAAAGGCTGATGGATGGATGGAAAAGCTGCATCTTTATGCCAGTAGACCGAGATGCCAACAAAGCAGCAATTTTATATTTCCTAAGCATTTACCTAACCGTGAATAACTTTATTGTAATTTATAAGTTGTGCCTAGATTTAGCGTGTATAATCCTTAACAACAGATTGTCCGGTTGAACAAATAATAAAATGAACGCAGTGCAGATGACATACGTAGTTTTTGTATTAAAGTAGACTTAATGTCTGTTATACGAGTTTGTTAACAAGCGAGAGGCACTGAGGCGAGTACAGCCGAGGACTTGGCCGCGTGCGATTGTTTGTCGCGCGATTGAGCGATGAGGGAGGCGCGAACTCCACGCGATCGCGCGACGTCGGTATTCAATTAACAAGTTAATGACCGATGTAGCTGCGTCCCTTTGTTCTCAAGGGCTCGTCACACGAACACCAGTCTGCATAATATACCTTCATCATTGTTTTTCAACTGTGAATCTATTTGTGAATGTATACGAGCGATGAAGTTAATAAAATTATAATAATATGGTAAATTAAAGGAACAGAAGTCCATCTAAGGTTATTTTTCTTATTAACCCCCGACGAAAACTGAGAGGTGTTAACTTGTGTGGTTGTGTGTCGGTCTGTGTCATCATAACTTTCAAATGACTAAATAGATTTATATTTAGTTTTTTTTTGTTGTTTGGAAGGTGACTTGATTGAGAGTGTTCTTAGCTAGAAAGAAAAAGTTCTTAGCTGGCTGTGTGGGGCCGGCTTTAGAATTGTCCCACCCCACTCTACCCACGGGAGTCGTAAGAGCCGACTGAGGGAATACCGGGGGAATGAGCAGCAGCACTCCCTCGAGTATTAACAACATCCACTGCGATCGCCAACCCGCCTGCCAAGCGTGGCAATTACGGCATTATCTCCCATGACGGGACCGCTCGTTGCGGCGTTCTCTTGGGGAGGCCTATGTCCAGCAATGGACGTTGAAAGGTTGATGGATGGATGGATGGATTAGCTAGAAAGAATTGTTCAGACTCAGAAAACATTGTTGCGCCTAATTCTTTTTCTAAAATAAAAGTAGCCTAAGTTACTCCATGTCATGAAAGTCACTTCCACATCAGTCCAGCCGTTTCGGAGAATTCCGTGACAAACAGACAGGCAGACAAACAAAAAATTTGGTATCGGTTTTTTATTATAAGTAGAGGCTACAGATGTTAAGTTCTTCAGTTTGAATTATTTGAGAATAAGGAAAAAGAGATTTTTTGTACTAGCGGGAATCGAACCCGCGTCTTTTCCAATCCGGGGAAGTGCTCTAAGCCACTGAGCTATAGTACAGGTACTTCGACCATCCCAATCTCCTTATTACATTTGTCTTGCATGTAAATGCTTCCGATAGATGGCGCTGGTCGTAAAGACAAATGTAATAAGGAGATTGGGATGGTCGAAGTACCTGTACTATAGCTCAGTGGCTTAGAGCACTTCCCCGGATTGGAAAAGACGCGGGTTCGATTCCCGCTAGTACAAAAAATCTCTTTTTCCTTATTCTCAAATAATTTATACTTTAAAAGTGGCGGAGCATGTCAAATGCTAAAAAATATAGATCAAAAATGTTCTTCAGTTTGAGGTAGGTGCATATACCGCCGGCGGACCACCTAAGGAATGTAACATAGCGCGATAAGGAATGTAACATACATAGTTCCAGTGGCCCGCCAACAAAGGCGGAGAGACGGCACACAGCGGGTTTCTTTAGTGGGTGAAGGCCCCACACTACCCTGTTCGTTGACCCGAACGACGGGGTGTGCGGTTAGGAACATTTTTTCCCGCCTTAACAAAAAAAAGGTAGGTGCATATACGAAAAATTTCATATACTTGCATTTACTGATACGCTGTTATTATGTGTTATTATTAGATATTATTAACAAACACTTTAATTTAATTTATTAGTGTATATGTAATGTGCCCACTCGTATTAATATTATTTATTGCAGCCCGGAGTTTGGAAATGTGTTCGGTAGACGGCGATAGGCTCGCCCCCTATTACGTGGGACCTAAACAGAATTGTGGATGTGTAATACACCTCTGCCTACCCCTTCGGGGAATATAGGCGTGATGCTATGTTTATTAATAGAATAATCAATATTCTGAAAGTTTACAAGTTATAAGCTTTGTAGCATGTTGCACTTCTACGAAAGTATATGTATACAAAAACAATATGTAAAAGCTTTTATTAAGTTAAACGTAAAAAACGTTAGAAAAAACAAATATGTACTGTGACAAGGAGCACGCAGCTCACTTGGGTCATAGCTAATGTATTCGTGAGTTAGTTTAATTTAGAGGCGACATCTATGGGACGCGCTAGTCGCCGACAGTTTTCATTAGCCGCCTGATCCCGTCATGTCCTCCGGCCGGGATTAGCGCCTGCCCGACCCTTGTAGGTATCTGCAGGGACAAATTAAAAACTGAAAACTCTCATAATACATAATACTACTACTAGCTTCTGTTCGCGCCTTCGTGGACTTTCAAAATCCATAGGTACCTACATAAAGAAGTTTAGGCATAATGTACGCCTCATAAGCGAAGCGTTGAGGTGGGTACTATTCTCGTTTTACACAGAACAAGTGATTTTTCAAACTTAAAATGTCTCTATTTATCATATATTGCACTTGTCAAACAATTATATACACACACATATCAAGAAAAAACACTATTTTTGACACTCATGATATTTTTTATGCCATTTTTGTTATTTAAACTAGTTAAAAACTGTTTAAAAAAGTTGTATCTTACGTCCGTTTGTTGTAGGTAATGTATGTTAACATGATAACAACCGAAATACTTTACTAATCGAGTCTTTTTTTTTCTAACTTGAGTATTACTACGAATAGAGCCCTATTACTTTTCACGGTCTGATTCGATGTGGTTTAATTGTTATTAAATAAACAAACAAATACTGAATATTTACCCTCGACGCGACACTAAAACCAGCGCCTTTCATGAGAACTATTTCTATAGACCAATATAGAAGTACGTAAAATTAGCGCTAGATGGCGTATTAAACATGAAACCCACATTAGTACTTTTTGAAATTAGCGCTATCTATGTGATTTATGACGGAGATCCGTAGGAGAACGAGAGTGACCGACATAGCCCGCCGGGTTGCCATGCTGAAGTGGCAATGGGCAGGCCACATCACTCAACGAACCGACAACCGTTGGGGAAGAAAGGTTCTCGAGTGGCGACCACGTATCGGACGGCGCAGCGTAGGACGGCCCCCCCACTAGATGGACCGACGATTTAGTAAAGGCCGCGGGAAGCCGTTGGATGTGGTCGGCACAGGGCCGCTCGTTGTGGCGTTCTCTTGGGGAGGCCTATGTCCAGCAGTGGACGTTGAAAGGCTGATGGATGGATGGACGTGATTTATTGAAAACTACTTAGTAAGATCAATACATTATTAGTTACTTAACAAATAATCAATTTTATTAAGAAGCGTGCAGCTTTGGATTTTCCAAAGTATTTTATTTTATATTGTGTTCAGTAGTATCGACAGATGCTTTACGTTGAATTTCTATTAAACATTTGTTTCCTCGGTCAAACCGAAACATTCATGGTGGAATTAGCAAGGAATAATGATTATTTATTGTTACTGCATCTGCAGCCGGGGGGTAGGATGGGCATCTCCGATTAGATATTAGAGGTATATGGTAGAAATTTATTATTATCTGTCAGGTAAGTACTGGTTTTGCGGTAAAGTATATAAAACGAATTTCTGTTAGTCTTAACTTCGAACTCAGTTGTATATAGTCCGGTTCAGTCTTCCCAAACACTTATACCTATTATAGTAATTATACTAATACTATATTAAAATATTAATAAACCTCAAGGTGATTGATAACAATTGGAAATACAATAAAAATAAATATATAATAAAAACTGAATCTTGGGCTGGAGCCCAAGGTAGCTTTTAGGAATTATACATACATGTATAGATCTAGCTATAGGATGCTTAATTTCTTTATTGCATATGATGGCAGACGAGCCACGGCCCACCTGATGGTAAGTGGTAACCGTCGCTCATGGACTCGAACTCGATGAACTATACCGAGAGCATAGTCAAGCCGCTGCACCATTTTATTTCTCAGATGTGAAATGAAAGGATAAACGGCTATCTTCTGCGACAGCCAAAACACACTGACGTGCTTCATGACCAGTCACACAGGAGACGGTGGTACCGACCTGGCCCGATAGCAAGTGAGTACTCTCACTTAGTACCCAGCCCTACCACCAGTAATGCAATGGGTGATAATTGCTTACTTCCCTTAGTCGCCTTGTAGTACGACACCCGTGGGAAAGGATAGGGTGGTGACAATTATATTCTTATCTAGATATATTTATATACTTTTTTAGCTTTTGACATGCTTAGGCATATACATTAAACACAGAGTGAAAAATGTGAAATCGAAAATAAAATGCACGAGCAGGATTTTAACCTGCATCTCCTGGATACCGTCCAGATGCTTTGCCAATTCAGGCATCGTGACAATTGCTCCTGACTGCTAATTTCGATAAACCAATTTTGTATGTTGCTCGTGGCTGTTATTTTCGATTTCACATTTTTCACTTTGTGTTTAATTATATTCTTAGTCCGTCACCACACGGACCACCTGATGGAAAAAGGTAACCATCGCTTATGGACTCAACTATACCGAGAGTATTGTCAAGCCGCTGCTCACCGATTCATTTCACAGATATACCTATATGAAATGAACGAATTAACGACTTTCTCCTGCTGCAACCAAAACACACCGATGTGCTTCATGGCCGGTCACACAGGAGATGGTGGTATCAACCCGCTTGGGCTTTACGTATTACTTCTCTTAGTTGCCGCGTACGACACCCGTAGGAAAGAATGGGGTGGTAACCGTCACCACACGGACACTAGTTTATGGCATTTAACAATTCTCTTACATTTAAGTCAACAGTTCCCGCTCTCAATAGTAGGAAGGAGCAAAATAATATTTTACGGCGAGGGCGCTTTTTTGAATCCAGAGTGAAGTGAGGGATTCTAGAATAGATTCTTTAGTAGAATCCTGAACATAGCGAGGGATTCAAATTACGTCGCCCAAGCCAAAAATATATTTTGCGCCCGAGTAATAGGTACACTCTACTCTCTTTGGCGCTGAACACTAAGATGTAACAAATTCAAAAAGTGCGCGGCAAAAATAATTTCGGCGCACTTATAGAGGATTAATAGTACATTATTACTCTAGGGATGAAAGCAACAAGCCTCGGACTATTAGAGCCCTCGCTACGTCCGGGCGCCAAACCCTGTCTCGGGACTAAATAAGTCTTTATCCCGAGGTAAACACTGTGCTTTTCATTACGAATACGAGGAAACTAAAAATAAAAATAAAAAATTAGCTAAAGAAAAAATGGGAGACTTTAAAAAATTGAATTTGGATTCGCCGTTTTCCCGCTGATTTTGTTTTTTTTCTGTGGCCTGTCAGCTATTCAGCCATTATTTTTCATTTTAATCATTGAAAAAATATAAAACTTCGTTATTTTAAAGATATAGTTGCAACTATATTAAAATAAAGTCATATAAAAAACAAATTCTTTAATAAATAGGTACTTAACTTTATGTTATTTCAATTTTACATCGCGCTGTAATTGACTGGCTGTACAGAAAATAAAACTGTTTTTTTTATATAATTACTCAGCTGTCAGTTGAAAGTAATTCTCCCTAGGGCTGAAAAGTATTACTGAAAGTAATACCCGCTCCTCAGGCAACTCCAGGCCTACTTTCAGAGTATGAGTAATGAAAAGACGCATTACTACCCGCTAAAAGTTTCTTATAGAAACACCTCCTTTGGATGCACTTAAAGGCGAACCAAGTGGTCCTTTTCGAATAGATGGGATGAAAAGTTTCATTACAAACTGCAGGCACCAAGTTCAGGCACTGTGCACCGGTCCGGAAACAATTAAAGAGTTTTAAATAAGGCGGCGTGACATAAATTCGCAAACAAAACAAAACAAAAGGCACGTTGATGTGAGTTCCAATATTGACGTTTAACGGACCACTAGGGTACCTATTGGTCCAACAGTATTGTGTACAACCCTTCTCGCGGGTGTTGGTAGCGGCGGTGGTGCCTCCCGCAGTGCAGTGTTCGCCGAGGATCGTCCGGCGGGACAAAGCTCCGTTTGTTTGTGTTTAGTAAACAATTGATTAGATCGCCACGCGACCTCCGCGCAATACCGATTGATTGACATCCGCCTGACGTCGGCCGGAGCGACGCAATTTAATATTGTTGATCGGAACTATTTGATTGTAAAGTTTGCATAAAGCTTCCCCCCTATTGATTTTTGCACAATTATTGAATCTCTGTGGGATATCTTTTGGTTCAAGAATTAAAAACAAGGAGCGTGGAGTTTACTCCTTAAGAGATTTTCATATAAGGCCCCCGATATGGAAATTTTACGAGAACTGAAGTTAATACAGCGTTAACTAAATAGCATTACTACCTGTACCTATGTTTTTCTGTGCAATGTACCTTGCGCACTTTGAAGTCATGTATGTGTATACAGCAACGAATCTGAATGTTTCAAATTCATTGTTGTATACAGCGGATATTTACAGAATAACAGAAAGACAATAAAATAATGTCACCACCCCATTCCATGAACATTGTGAATGTATAGTATTTTACCGAATCAATATGAAAAATGAGAATAGAATAAAAATAGATACATGCTATCAAAATTTTATTATAAAAGATGCGCTTTACCTTCTTTCCATCCATCAGCCTTTCAGCGTCCACTGCTGGACATAGGCGTCCCCAAAATGGGGGTTTTACCATAATCGCCACGCTTGGCAGGCGGTTTGGCGATCGCAATGGATGTTTTTAGTACACAGGGGAACGCTGCTGCCCGGTCCCCTGGTAATCCCTTAGCCGGCTTATACGACTCCCATAGGAAGAGATGGGGTGGAGCTATTCTTGGTGCCGGCCCCACACGGCTTACTTTCTTTACCTATTGCATATTCTTTTTGTACTTAAGGAATAAACTGTTAGCCGTGCGTCGGAGCTGACACACATTTTACTATTTTACTACAACATAAATTATAATTTAATAATTAACACTACATTAAAGTTAATTCTGAAAGTGTCTACCTGATTTAACACGATGTATTTCGGGTGACGTTGTGCGATGTCAGAACACTTCGCGTGTCGCGTCAGAACTTCCAAGAGGTTTCCAGATAACACATTTGCATCACAAACAAATTTTTATAATCATTTTAGTTGTTATATGACAATTGCTGATGAGGAGTAGGCAGAGAGTATACAACCACGTCACGTATCGCGCACGTGTCCTTACCTCATTGTTCGTCGGCAATGATTGATTTTCAACGATTGGCGTCAAAACATCTGCATTTTAGGTTAAAGTCTAACAGAGACTTTGAGTTGAGGCGGTGCAACAATGTCGTTTTTTTATTGTTCAAAGGTAGTGCTAATACTAGGTATATAGACGCCCCACACTACCCTGTTAGTTGCCCCGAACGACGGGGTGTGCGGTTAGGAACATTTTTTCCCGCCTTAACAAAAAATAAACTTGACGTCGCGGGACGTTTAGCAGATGTGAAATCGTCGGAATTATTTTGTCGAAATAAAATGATCATAACTTGACAAAGTACTCCTCAAGACGAATCAAACGAATATAAACTCATTATGGTTGCGTCGTTTCATTACAGAGTTACTGTGGCCGCCTTCCAGCTCCATCGTCAGGCTCTGGATACCATCTACAGATAAAGTACTTGTCAAGACAAATCATACGAGCCCAAACTCGATGGGGTTGCGCCGTTTCATTATAGAGTTCCTATGTCCACCTTCCAGCTCCATCATCAGATCAGCTCCATATCATCATAATATTGCATTGTCACGCGATCTACACATGCGTGAAAAAAATTTTTTGCTCAATCGGATACCGGGAAGTGTGTCAAATTTAACTTGCAAAATTTGAACGGGACAAGTAAAATAAAAGCGTCGCCACGCTAACAGCCGATTTTACCCTCCCTCCGCATTAGATGTTTCACATCAAAAAAAGGTATATAGCAACACTAGAAAAACGATCGGGAGTGAGGAGGTACTATACAACCTCACCAAATGAAATTGACGAGTAGCTTTACGAAGATATCCTAAACAGCAACCGGCCATAAAGCAGGTAAGCAGCTACCGTAGCTTATCCATATGTAAGACATCGTGTGGTCAATCCCAGAGAAAAAGATAAGAGCTGGAGGGGAACGATGATAGGAACGTGATATGGTGGGATATGGTGGGGGGTTTGAGTTACCAGCGCTCGCGCCTGGACTCCCGCCATTATCAAGCATGTTTATGTAATATTAGAACATTAACTATTTAGATAGGGGGCCGACAAGCAATTTTCTCCCGACGTCCGAATAATGTTGAAAGATTCATCGAGGTCTCGAAACTAATATAATTTTTTTGTAGCTTATTTTATAACTGATGAAAACTCTCATCTCTGAAACTTCGGTCGTTAATGATACAAGTAGGTCTACTTATTTGTAAAATACTAGTAATAATAATAGTTAGACTCAACATGACTTTCAACAGATGAACGTAGTGCTAGTTTTTTATGGCTTATGGTCTTAAGCCGCAATAGGAAATGAAAGAATAAACGGCTATCTCCTGTTACAACCAAAATACATCGATGTGCTTCATGGCTAGACACAGGAGACAGTAGTACACTAACCGGCAATAAATATTGCACATCGACTTTTGGAAAAAGACAATCGGCTAATTTCGGCTTCGTAGAGCGTTATCTCTATCGCACGAAACACTAACAGTCCGGTATCTATTAGGAGCTGTTAAAACAATTATGACGTTTTTTATAATTAAATAAAATACACAATTTCTTTCTATAAGTGCTTTAGGTTGTGGAAATATAAAATAAAAAATCCTGTTTATATCATTTTTACGTTTTTTTTTAAGTTACAGAAATAGTATATAATATATATACATAATAAACACCATTATACCTATTATTAAAATGACACATTCTAATAAAAAAGTTTAATCATCTAAATTCTCAATCCCTTCCATTTCACTATCTGTGCTCTCAATGAGATCAATATCACTGTCACTATCAGCCGTATTTATCACAAATTTATCCGTGTAATTGTCAAAATCGTGTTGAATTCTTCGATATTCATTCAGACATTTGATTGCATGATCACAAACCTTTTTCCATTCTTCAGCCCCGGTCATGTTTACTTTTTCTGTCAATATTTTTTTTACTGTAGTTAAATCCATAACCACGTTTCTAGCGGCTACATAACCTCTCAGTTGAGACCATATATTTTCAATTGAATTAAAATCCAGATGATATGGTGGCAATCGCAACACAGTGTAACCATGTTTGGCAAGTATCTTGTTCACGGAAAACTCTGTAAACCTCTCCTTGCTCTGACATATAATATCGTAAATCTGAGGTTTCGTCAATTTTGGATCAACTGGAATTTCATGTCTGTTTAACCAGTTGATCATTTCCTGTTTAATAGTGTTTGAATTGGGGGGTCTTTCAACAAATTTGTTGTGATAGGGTGCGTTGTCTATAACTAGAACAGAATCACTAGGTATATTGGGGATTCGGGCAGCGTTCGGGAAGCTAAGGAAGATCTTTTCGTCCAATATTCCGCAGTGTCTCAAAACGAAGGTCTACGACCAGTGTGTGTTACGTACGACCAGTGATCACATATGGAACAGAGACGTGGTCTCTGAATGTTGGCCTCGTATCAAGGCTCAAAGTCGCTCAGCGGGCCATGGAGCGGCCTATAATTGGTATTTCCCTACGTGATCGTATCCGTGATACGGAGATCCGTAGGAGAACGAGAGTGACCGACATAGCCCGCCGGGCTGCCATGCTGAAGTGGCAATGGGCAGGCCACATCGCTCGACGAACCGACAACCGTTGAAGAAAGGTTCTCGAGTGGCGACCACGTAAAGGACGGCGCAGTGTAGGACGGCCCACCAGATGGACCGACGATCTGGTCAAAGCTGCGGGGAGCCGTTGGATGCGTTCGGCACAGGACCGCTCGTTGTGGCGTTCTCTTGGGGAGGCCTATGTCCAGCAGTGGACGTTGAAAGGTTGATGGATAGATGTGTGGATGGATTGATTGGGGATTAATTGATTAACCAGCCATTTCTCGTAGTTAGATAGATCCCCTTGTTGTTGAACGCAGACCAATCGTATAGTCGAGTCTAATCAGAAGCCGTTCACAAATATTACGATGGTGACGACCACACAGGAGGCTTGGACGTGCGCGTGCGCCGATAACGTGCCGCAGCGTTAGATAGCGGCGTGTGACCGGCGCCGGTCGTGAGCGCCGTCTTACTTGCGAGCACGACGCCGCGGGAACCGGGGACTGTGATATCGTAATGTTATTGTGATAATGTCTTAGCCTTATTTGTGATTTGACAAATTGAAAATTCTGCTCGAGACTGTTATTTTCAATTTCGCATTATGTGTTCATTTATATGGCTAAAAATGTCAAATGCTTAATATAAGCACCTGAATAAAACAATATCTAAATCAAAGTTTTCTAAAAAGGAGTAGATACTAAAAAACAAAACAAATTGAAGAGAAGCTGTGAAGCACTTTTTTATTAACAAAAGTAAGTATAGGTATGTAAAGTGAAAGATAAAGATCGTTTCGATGTCCTCTTGAGTTGGAACACCACGATGACTGTTTGTAGGAGGAAGGCAGAGAGGGCGGACACTCGAGCCGTGCAAATAAAAATAACACCTCACGACTGAGAGCAACACCCCGGCCGCGGTAGGTACAGCCCTCGCGCAGGGCTGACTCTAGCGAGAGTTAACTAGGTACATGGCTACTTAAATAAAGGGACTGATTAGTTTGATTATTACTTCATTTCTCTCATCTTTGTTATCCTTAATAATGTTAAGCATGGAATAGTAAGTTTGTTTGTTTGTTACTATCTCTTAACGACGTTAGGTTAACGTATTTAGTCCAGAGCGCTGAAAGGGCTGTTTTAAACATGCAAAAATGGACGGTTTGCTCAAAATTTTACACTCGGTGTGAACAGAAAGTTCCTGAGCACTCGTGGATCTTTAACGACTAGTGGGATACGTAATCCCACACGCTTCTCTACGTCCAAATAGAGCATACAGTTTTTGTTTTTCAATTTTGCCATTTCGAATAACTAATCAAGTGAATCCAGACCTTAGAAAATTCACTTAAAGTTATTTTTAGTTTAGTTTTAGTTTCTGGTAAAATCAATATATTTAATAATATAAACTAATAATCAATATTATTTTCTTACTGGTAGTTATTTTGTTTACTAAATTTAATATACTAGCTTAACATCTCATATATTGTAAGTATAAAAATTTCAAGTAGATATTTTAATTGTGTTTCTAAACGAATATTAGGTGGGTTAAAATAAATAAACCATTTTTTTAAATTATATAACTGTGGGTAGATGAAACCGTTGAAACAACATATCAACCTTGGACGTCTACCATCTAAGTCCATCCGTAATCATGAATGCTGTAAAGTATTTGAAACGTCGGGATAGTAGAAAATCAAGTAAACGCGATAGATTCCGTAAACGTAGTTTTATTTCAAAATGTGTAACATTCGCGTAAATATCAGAAAGTATTATACCTAAAGTTGTTTTCTGTTTCTAATTTGCATTGTCCACTGTGGAATCAAGTACGAGTGGCAGCCCTGGGAGTGCAACACGACTCTTTCGCATTTAAATGAGACCCTTCGCGACACAAAACAAACTTAATATCGCTGCTAGTGTACTCCACCGGGCGGGCCCTTCGAGGTCTCTTCTTGAGGTAGAGCCGCAGCTGGGGCTGCCACGCTTTGGACCAACATGTTTAGCTTTATACGGTTATGTTTGTTCAAATATTATGCCTTAAAACAGATTACTTTTTAATAATTCACATTCTGAGTATTGCAGACCGTTGGCACATTAGCTATTAAGTCATTTTCATCTGCCTGTGGTTAATTCCACGTCGCCGAAGTTGCGGTTAACATCTAGTGCTTAATTAAGTACAACTGAAGTAGATAATCATTACAGTGTTATGTTACAAAAAGGCAAAACTTGATAATCAAAATCCAATATTTTTATTTACAGTAAGCCAATTTTTTTAAATTTTCCCTTTGGGGCCGGCTTTAGAATTGTCCCACCCCTCTCTAACCATGGGAGTCGTAAGAGCCGACTGAGGGAATACCGGGGGAGTGGGCAGCAGCACTCCCTCAAGTATTAACAACATCAACTGCGATCGCCAACTCGCCTGCCAAGCGTGGCGATTACGGCATTATCCCCCATGACGGGACCGCTCGTTGTGGCGTTCTCTTGGGGAGGCCTATGTCCAGCAGTGGACGTTGAAAGGCTGATGGATGGACGGATGGAAGCCAATTTAGGTACCTCTTATGGTGGAGAACTGGATTGCAAAGGTTGTTTTATATTTATTTATAATATATTTTTTAATATACAATATAAAGCTGTTCCCGGCTTTGAATGCAAATTATGCCAACCCTGTGTGCAGGCGTAGAGCGGGTAGACACAGGGGTGAGGCGGCGCTCATTATCGCGAGCTCGTTAGCGATTCGTGTACACGACCACTCGACACCTGCGCTGTGATCCTCTTGTGCACCACTCCAACGTGGCTCCACCACAGATTACTGAATAGTTACTCGACACACCTGGTGCGACTATGTGCTACTTTGTACCTATATAAATAGGGGATTTATTGTATTTCCATAGGCAACGAATTGTGCCACCTGCCTCCAGGTTATTAATTGACGATCTGGTCAAAGCCGCAACGAGCCGTTAGATGGTGGTGGCAAAGCTGCTGGATGGATGCCACTTGTTCTGGCGGGCGTCTCTTGATAAGGTCTATGTACAGAAGCGGACGTCGAAAAGCTGATAGATAGATGAAGTGACCGTGAGGATATCAGCTATTCACGTGCCCTTGGTCTCAACTTGAAACTATTTGTCATCAATCAAACGCCGAAAATTCTTAGATTCTAAACCTTTAAAGGTCAAAAACAATATCAAAAAAATGTGCGCAAAAATTTGAGAAATCTGTAGGTATAGGTACTTTATAGATTTTATCAATGGCTTATAAAGTCTGCCAATCTAAGCTGTTGGGTCAATACTATGGATTGCGCTCTAAATGCCTCTCATTGAAAGGACATCGGTCTGTTGGTGTTTGTTTGTGCTCATTTAATCGCTTCTCTCTGAAGAATTTTGTAGAGTGCTGACTGGTCACAGACTAAAGCTCTTAATAAATGTTCATTTACCTAATAGGCTTATTCATAGGCACCTATTGCTAAACATTTTATTTGGTTTAATATCTTCACGTCTGTTAAATTAGAGTATATAAGCATCACTACAACGTGTAAATACCTCTAATTGAGGCCGATTATATGGGCACTTGTGTATCTATCTAAAACATCTCTATATTTGTCATAGCTAATGTTATTGATACAAATCCTTGGGTACAAGGATTAGGGTACCTAACGGCTATACTAGAGTAAACGCCTTGGTATACGATTCATCTTTCTATCGTACAGCAGGAAAATTGCTGTCCTTCTACGGACCAGACCCGTGCCTAGCTGTGAACTTATAAGGGTCGTGATGACACACAATTATGTCACTTTTACACGACTCATGGCGCCGTACAGCGCTACTTACTATATTAGAGATTAACTCCCGTTCTAAAAACAAACATCGCACGGGCGTCGCGGTCCCCCTGTCCAGTCCCCCCAGACGCCCGCGCGTGACCAATGAGAGCGTTGCTGCTTCGCTATTGGCGGATATTTGCCGCCGAAAAAAATGCACGCGTGAAAAACAATGGCACTCTGCTCTGTTGCACGGTAATCGAGCCTGCTCATTGTGCGACCGGCCGGCTTAATTTGAGCCTTAATTCTGTATTACAAACCCGCAGTGTTGTAGGTGTTGACCTCACGTGCGGGGGACGGGACAAGCCTAGACATTCTGGGCCGTTGATCGTCGATCTTTCTTGTAGATTGTGACAAGTGATGTGAGGGGCGGAATCGTGCGCGTGCGCCTGTGTGCGCGCTATTGCGGCGCTCGTCCACCACGCGGCGCTGGCGTCATTGTGATACTGTCATATCTGCTCTTGGAAAAGTTCGAAAAAACAAAACAAAAATTAACAAATGTTATGAAAATCGGAAAAGATATATTACTATAAGATCTTTTTCAAAATTCACACAGCTTGTTCTTATTAGTAGCACTCATTACAAATTTAAAATTACTGAGTAATAAGGGCTCAATTTAAAGTTTTCGCCTTGACGTTCTCCTAATAGGCAAGGCCACAAATATTTTTATCTATCATGTGATATTTTTATATAAATATATATTACCAATTTCTTAATTAGATTCTACGAGTACCTAAGATCCAGATCTAACCAGATAACATTTAGCAGTATTACATTGTTCCTTGCCATATTCTGCCTATCAAAGACATGCAAATATATAAAAAAAAAAAAACTTTGCTAAATCCAAAAGTGCACGCCTCATAACCTTTATTTTTCACAATAAAATTGATTATTTGATAAGTAACTAATAATGTATTGGTCTTACTAAGTAGTTTTCAATAAATTACATAGCGCTAACTTCAAAAAATACTAATGTGGCTCTCATGTCTTACACGCCATCTAGCGCTTATTTTAAGAAGTACTTATGTATTGGTCTATAGGAGTAGTTCAAATAGTTCTCACAAAATAAGGTATAGCGCTGGTTTTAGTGTACCATTGTGCCATCGAGTCAAGCGTAAATATTCACAATTTTTTTGTTTATTTAATAACAATTAAACCACATCGAGTCAGACCGTGAAAAGTAATAGGGCTTTATTCGTAATAATACTGAACTTAAAGAGAAAAAAAAAGACTAGTAAAGTATTTCGGTCGCTATCGTGTTAACATACATTACCTACAACTCACGGACAAAGGTCCAAGACCTAACTTTTTTAAACAGTTTTTTTAATTAGATTACCTAAATACCTAACAAAAATTGCACAAAAAATATAATGAGTGTTAAAAATAGTGTTTTTTCTTGATATGTGTGTGTATATATTATTTTACAAATGCAATATATGGTAAATAGAGACATTTTAAGTTTGAAAAATCAGTTGTTCATTGTAAAAGGAGAGCAGTACCCACCTCAACGTTTCGCTTATGAGGCGTGCAATATATGAACATTCATTAGTATATTCAATTAAATTCATAATAATACGACCTATTATTAGGTAAATGTGTACCTAAAACCAAAAGTAACCAATTTCTAATACGATCTGCCTCACATTTTTTTATACTACTCGCAAACAAGCATACTGATGGTAAGTAGTTACCATAGCCTATAGACGCTAGCAACATCAGAAGCATCGTGTCTCTACATGGAAAGGCATAATAAGGAAAGGATGGAGGATGAGGATGGAGGCATTAACCTTTTTAAAGATAATATTTCATCGCTGAAGGCCTGTAGCCATTTTATATCTAAATTTCAATAAAACGGTTTCTGCCGTTACGCAACCACACAAAATATAACTGAGTTATTTGTCTTTAATTCGGAATTGACTTGAGTATGGTAGCTATTACTTGTATTATGACGTCACTCAAGATAATATGTTCATATTACGACAAGCTCTGAGGCCACAGAACTCTGAATAATAATTGTGTGCGTTGTGTTTGAGAGCCACCATCATGTCTATACGATACGTGGGCAATGGCCGCACCGCTACACTCGAGATCGTAATAAACAATCAACATACTCGTACCTACTTCACTCAAAACATTACCTTTATTGTTGTACATGTTTGCACATGTCCGTTTTTACATTTTGAACAACACCTGGCTACCAAGGTACCTCTATATTTCATTTCAGTTTTTGTATTATAGGTATTTGGATCTATACAGTACCAGTTTTTAAGTCTAACCAAGTGCTTATAACACAAAAAAAGATTTACTAATTTATTAAATAATTTCACTAAAATAGTAGGAGTGCGTGATGCATAAAAAAACAAACTAATTTTATGTGAGGAGGCTTGCATTATGAGGGCAGACCTGACAGCCATAGTGAAAGCTCTCATATATTCAGTCCCTTTTTGTTTGTTAAGGCGGGAAAAAATGAACCTAACCGCACACCCTATCGTTCGGGGCAACGACCAGGGTAGTGTGGGGCCTGCACCCACTAAAGAAACCCGCCGTGTGCCGTCTCTCCGCCTTTATTGGCGGGCCACTGGAACTATGTTACATTCCTTTGGTGGTCCGCCGGCGGCTTATCCTTTCGGTTACTGTCTACTGAGCACTGTCTACTGTCGCACCTTCGCGGGAGGCCTTGAGGGTGGCGGACGTTCCCCGGTCCATCCACCCGCAACTTCAGTTAGGGCGGCATGAGGCACAAGTACCTACCTGCGCCTGCGCCGCCCCGGTCGCTGGCGGCGGTTAGGGTCAGCGGAAGAATCCTCCTCCCTGGCCCTCTCCGCCGCTTCCTTCCGCGAGATGACCTCCTCGCAAAAGGCAGCGAACGCGGCGCAATTCCTGTCGCTGCCAAGCATTGCTCTGACGACGCTTGGCAGCGAGAGGTCCCCCCCCTATTGCCGCGACGGGTTCACAGCGCTGCTCGGCCCAAGCGGGGCACGACTCGAGCGTGTACTGCACCGTGTCCTCGTAGCAGCCGCAATGGTGACAGCCCGGAGCCACTTCCCTTCTTGCGACTATGTGCAGATATCTGCCGAAGTAACCGTGCCCCGACAGCACCTGCACCAGTCGGAAGGTAAGGACTCCGTACCGTCGCCCCGCCCTTCTTCTTTTTTCTCTTCCAGCACTGGCTGGAGCGCCCTTACAGTCCAAAGACCGGCCCGGGGCGCCTCCAACCGTGCCTTCCATCTGGCCATGGCAGCTCGGCGGGCGTCGCCCTGACACCTGGCCACCTCCCTGGGTAGGGGGCGTCCACCCCCCTCCCGCTCTCGCGACGCCCGCCGATACACCTCGGCGAGCACCTACGCCTCCAAGTTCCACGGGGGGATTCCGGCCAACGCGCAGGCCGCCTCCGTCGGTACTACCGTGCGGTATCCACGTATGACCCTGGACGTGACGACTCTTTGTGGCCTCCACAGAAGAGCTCTGTTCAGTGCGTCCAGGATCTCCGCCCACACGGGTGCGCCGTGCAGCGCCATCGATCGGACCACCTCCGCGTAAAGCCGTCGGCACGCATTGTTGGGTCTGCCCATATTCGGCATGAGCCGTGCAAGGGCGGACGCCGCACCGATGAGCCTCGGGGACAGTTGACGGAAGTGCTCGCGAAAGTGCGTAATTGCAGCGCGAAATCGGCCAGCCTCAGCGTCCACACACTTGGTCAGGGCTGGTGAGGACAGCCACGATCGAACGATGGCTGCCTCCACCAGTAGGTCCCTATCTAGCCCGCCTACAGCTCACCGCGGGAACGCGGGAGTTCTGCGCGCCGCGTGACCCCTACTGGGGCCCTGAAGGACCAGGAGACCTCAATCCGGATGTACCGATGATCGGACAAGGTCTCAACCTCCTCCAGGACACACCAGTTCCTCACTCGCGCTGCGACGTCGGGGCTAGCGAACGAAAGGTCCACTATCGACCCGCCCCGTCGCCGCACGCACGCGTTGACGGAGCGTCTGTTAAGCAGACAGAGGCCCGTCGACGCCACCCACTCTACCACCGCCGCTCCACGGGCGTCCGTTGCAGGGGGATCTCCACGCCGTGGATTTGGCGTTGAAGTCCCCCACGACCAGGACGTGGCTAGGTGCCAGTCGCCTTATCAAAGTCTCTATGCTGTTTAGCAAGACCCCGAAATCAGCCAGTCTCCGGCTGGGGGAGAGGTATACGCCATACACCGTAACTCCCACCTAGTCGGCCGCGACGTATCCCATACCCCTGTCTCTGATCGTTAAGGGCGGGGAATGAAACGCCGTAGAGCTGACGAATGCCACGGAGCCATTGCGGCTGCCCGCCCAATGAGGGCTGTCAGGAACGCATTAAGGCTCCGTAGCTACGGCTACACCAATCAACCGCTCCACCATAGTTTACAGGAATAAATCCTGCGCCCCGGCGGAGTGGTTGAGATTTGCCTGAAGGAGGACAGTGTCACGGTTGAATTTTAAGCCGTAACCACATCCTCCTACACCCGAGACGGTGGCGAAGCCACGCTAGGGGGGGCAGCCTGGGCCGATTGGCTGGTCCTTCCTCAAGATGGCCTGGTACGTCAGGCCCGCTTCCGCCTCCGGCAGCATGGTGATCACCACCGCTGCCGTTTTCGGCGCTTGAAGCTTGCGCGGCTTCTTAGAGCCGGGCTTGCCCGCTGGCGCAGCGGGAATCACGGCTTGGGCAGCAGACCCAGTCGCGGCTTCCTTTTCCCTCTTGACCCGGGATTTCTTCCTGCCCCCGCTCACCACATGCCAGCCCTCAACAGAGGGTGCAGTCATATATATTCAGTCTCTGACAGTTAAAAATGTTTTAATATTATCAAACTCAAAAAGTGCTCTTCAACATCTAGTTAGGTGTGTCTCCGGAACTCGAGGTATGCTGATATATGAGGCACTCAGATTAATTTATTCCTTACAAATGAAACATGTCAACATTAAGCTTCAATGGATCATATTTAGATATTTTCACTTAGTGTTTAATTCAATGGATCACTTCTCATGTAGGTATTCTTGGAAATGAGATTGCTGATAGACTTGCTGCAGACGCCATCACAGATGGTATTGATAGCCCAGGTGTACCTTATTCGTCAGAAATTATATTATGAAGAAATTCTGCTTTAGTTTATGGACGAATCACTTTGAAGTAGTTTCTGCGGATAAGGGTCTGTGGTACAAGACTTTCCATAAAGAGTTACCTCGAGTTCCTTGGTGTGATGACGTAAGTCTGTCACGAGAATTATTAGTATTAGTTTTTAGAATTAGGTCTGGTCATGTGCCTACTAATAAGTCTCTACATTTAATGGGCGTTAAACCATCACCTCACTGTGATATTTGTGTTCCACTAAAGTTGACGATGTATATCATATTTTAATCGAATGCACTTTACTTTCCAGTATTAGACAATCGCTGCTACAACGTCATATTGGTTCACATATTTACAGTGGGATGATAAATATAATTTTGAGCTAACCTGTTTCAGATAAATCTATAGCTATAAATATGTTAAGTAGGCATATCTAACCCGAAATGTGACAGCTAATTAAATTGAATTGTTAACCAATAGGCATTCATAATTGTAGAGTAACCTTACGAGGCTTGCATAGTGCCTTAAGTCCAAGTCATTTCACAGATATGAAATGAAAGAATAAACGGCTGCTACAACCAAAGCAAACTGTTGTGCTTCATGGTCGGTCACACGGGAGATGGTAGTACCTACCAATCCATTCGGGCCCGATAGTATGTGAGTCCTCCCACTTGGTACCCAGCCCTACTACCAGTAATGCAATAGGTGATAATTGCTTACTTCCCTTAGTCGCATGGGAATGGGAATGGAATGGAAGGAATGAGGTGGTAACACTTGTATTCTTAGTCCGTCACCACACCGTCGCGTACCCATGTAAGTAGGATGATGTAATTATGAAGCTGTAATGGAGCTATGTCTGTACATTTAAAAAAGAATTAATGTATTAAGCTATTTAGGTGACTGATAACAAAATATTTTTCTAGTATTTTTGTCTGTTTGTTTGGGCATCATGCAAAAACTATTGAACGGATTTTGATGAAACTTTTTTATTTCATAGCTTTTGATTTCACTTAAAAACTATTATAAATAACTTTTGCTCCGCTATTATATTGGAAACCTGAGATATAACCTAATAACTAGCTTTTGGCTGTGGCGGAGTTGCGGGCAAAGGCTATACCTATAATGACATCATAGAGTATCATACGGTTGTCACAGATGCTTGCATTATCCACCGACAATGGCCTACTAATATTATGATACCTATTATATTCAATCACACTAGACCACGCATTTAGCTCTAGTAAAAATAATAAAAACGAAAATTATTTTTTAAGTTATCGCATTAGATTTACACCCACATTTATTAAACATGATATTACATATTACACTATATAACATAGCATTACGCCTGTATTCCTCGAAGGGGTAGGCAGAGGTCTATTGCACACCCACGATTCGCTAGCTATGTTTAAGTCCCACGTAATAAGGGGCGAGCCTATTGACGTCTACCGGGCACATTTCCAAACTCCGGGCTACTACTGAGAATTTTTATTTTTTACAAAAATTTTCAATAACACTGGCCGACCTGGGGATCGAACCCGAGACCTCTTGATCAGCAGTCACTTACACTTCCGCTGCACCACAGAGGCAGTTACTTACAAAATATTTTTTTTTTTTTCTATTACTAGATAGGTACGTAAGGTATAATGTTTGATACCATTGATAACAATGGCAGGTTGATGCTCAAAAATATTGCAGATTTTATAGGTAGGTACACACCGAGATTATTTTGTTAGTGCGAGCTCTAGGTATGTAACACATTTTTGGTGTCTTGGCAAGAGTCAATATGTTTTTAAATAATGGACTTCAATTAAAGCAGATTATGATTTTATTGCGTGAACACTTTCATAATCATTAATTTGAAGTAGGTACTATGTTCGTTAAGTTAGCAAGGGTTTGACAGTTGACGATTTTTCAAAAATAAAATTTAACAATCGACGGAACGCCGTATGTCCGAGTATACGTATATGAGTACCTTCTTGTCTGCTCACAGAGGAAATTATTAGTTTTTGTATGGATACAGTAAAACTTACGAGTTGCTTATAGACACGTTATTTAGCTGCGCAGTATCGTATCTCACGGAAAACTTTGTAGCATTAACAAAATGACATCGACAGCGTAGTGACCAGGAACTGTCAAATCAGGCAGGTAACAGCTTCGATCCTACTACGGACCTAGTTGATGGGAATTTTCAAAAATGCTATTATTTATTACTAGCTTTTACCCACGGGTCCACCGCAGCCAAAAGCTAGTTTTTAATTTAATGAGAATTTAATGTATTATATTATTGTTATGCAAAAATTGCTATCCCGAAGGAACCGTTAATTTTAGTGAGATAAAATGTAGTGTCTAATGACTTTTTCTGGATTTCAGACTATAAATTTAATAAATTTCACGATGGCAAACAAAAACACGTTCGCATATTACAATACATAATTAGTAAAGAGGAGTGATAATAATTATTTATTCTTATGCTATTATTTTTAACTTCGTAATATGCGAGTATTTACTTCATTACCACTTAACTTACCATTAAAGGCATATTTAAATTAACATACTTTATTAACACAAAGCATTAATATACCAATTTAAAGTTATTGTAGCTGTTTGGATAACGATTGAGTATAGAATCGATCTAAACGAGTAGTGCGGGAGATTATTCTAAATACATAATCTTTTTTTGAAAATTATAATTGACTAGTCTTTATATACAGCTTTGCTACAGACATAATTTTCGCTTTCGTGTGCATACATATACGAGTAGGTAGCCTTGAAAAAAGACATAGGCTATAAGATTTATTTTTCAGTCATCCCGGAAAAATAAATCTTATAGCGACTGTATTTGGGTGTTTAAGAGTCTGTGAGCACAAAACTTATTTTTTTGAGTTTTCCCCTTTTTGTTTGAACGCACACCACACAAAATTTCAGTTTTTGCTTAATAGCTCTTGAGCAGACTTAAAAGTTGGTAAACGTTAACCCGTTACGCCTTGGTGCTCTAGCGTTAGTGTCTGTTACTGCGGATTATGAGTTCTTGAGTTCGATTCCCGGGTCGGGCCACCAAAAAATTATTGGGTTTTTCGTCAAGAAATTGTCAACAGCAGCCAGGAGTTAGGAAGCAAGCCAGACGTGGTAATGCATCAGACACTAATTGTGAAGGTCCACCGAGGGTACAGTAAACCCTGTATTGCGTGTGAGGGTTCCTGAATAACTCTCCCAACAATTGGAAAGTGAAAAAAAAAAATACTTATAATTCAACTGTAGAAATCCTTTTTTTTTGTTGTTAAGGCGGGAAAAAATGTTCCTAACCGCACACCCCATCGTTCGGGGAAAGGACCAGGGTAGTGTGGGGCCTGCACCCACTAAAGAAACCCGCCGTGTGCCGTCTCTCCGTCTTTATTGGCGGGCCACTGGAACCATATTACATTCCTTCGGTGGTCAACTGTAGAAATCCTAAGACTGAAAATTAGAGCTTCCTATGTCAATAAACCTAATTAATGGACCACTATAAAATGTTATGTACGATTCTTTACACGTCCCAGTCTCAAGTTAGCAACAAAAGAAATTGATAAAGAAATCAACATTTCAAATTCACTCGGAACGCGATTGTTATCTAAGCAAATCCATGTCCGAATCTCGTGCATAGACCATCAGCATTCAATCCTCATTGTGTCTGTGACGATGCATATGAGACTCTGCTATAAAACCAGTAGGTTACAAGTCGAGTGTCGTGGCGTGGGATCTCGTTTTGAATGGCAGTTTTTCTTGAAGTTGAGTCTTAGTTTTGGAAAGTGCGTGCTAAATGAGGGGGCGAAGGTTGGTATCGGCGGGCGGTGAGCGCGCCGTGTGGCGGGAGCGCACATTCCTGCGCCGCGCAGCTCGTTGATATTCCGCGGACGACGCGCGCGCAAACCAAACGCGCAAAAAAGACAATGACTCGTATTTTATATGTCCCTAAAAGTTCCATCAACGTATTGATACGACTCGTCCGTCTGATGGCTTTTGTTTGTCAACGATTTTGTATTTCGTCGTTCCCGCTGTCGACCATAGTTTTTTAAACAGTTGCCATACTGTATTAAGTGTATCTTCAGATAACATCCAGCTTCATACATGCAAGTCTCTAAAAACTTACAACTTAACGAGACGTATCGATTTGTGTTAGGTTATACGAATACTTCGTTGAAATGATTTCTAGGGTGTATGTTATATAGTTGCATAGAAATCGAATAATTGAGACTAGAATTGGTATTAAACATCACATTTTGTCTTTGATAACTTGACAAACTTATTTTTTATTAAATAATGCAAACGGTGTGCATTCCTCTTAAATGTACTTAATTGACGTAGCTAGATGTAAACACCGTCGAATCATTAAATAGGTCCAATATACACATGTACCTACATCGTGCCAGTGGCTGTGACATAAGCTGTATATACCATCTCTAGTATCAGGTCTACCATTTCTATAGTCAGATATATTTGAAGTAGCGTTGTGTCATTAGACGGAGCTACCAGAGGTCTTGGCTACCACTCGCAGCAGATACCGGGAACTGCGTCTGTTTGTTCACGCTTGTTCTAATATTGATGGACTTTGTTTCTACGCGGTGTTTGTCCGGACAAAGTCACCGCGGGCAAACATCATGTCTGTCGGTAACACCCGAACAGTTTGGACAAACCGGAGCAGTTGTGTGTTTGTGTAGCGGTCGTACAGAAGGTGTCATGTGTCGGACAATGGCCGCGTAACGCACATTGTACTTGTACTATCACTAGGTACATTCTATTCTAACATAAGAATCGTTAACACACTTTGAATACCACAGAGATGCAAAACTCGCCCTTAATGCCAATTCATCCAATACCAGATAGACAGATTGATCTCATATTATGGAAGTGACCTGCAACTACCAGTTAAGATGTAGTTGACTTAAAGAAGACATTTGAAATGTTTATAGCCAGAGATGCACCTACTCACTGATCTCTGAACACTGGATACTTAAATCCTCATCTCATTACCTTTACGTTTTCTTAGGAACAGTAAGAGCAAGAGTTGGTTTGCTTATCTGTTCTTGTTCTCTAAGATATTTGGTCTTAGTCTCGCTCCTGCTTATCCAATAAGTCTTGCAGGATCGCAAGATCAAGAGCGTCTTTGCTTATAATTAATTCATTACTTACTATATGGGAAAGCACGAGTGATGCCTCTGGTGTTGCCAGCCTCAATAGTTCTATCTAAATCACAATGATAATCTTTAAATTTACTAGAACCCGAAGTGCAAAAAGTTTATTAGAAAATAAAAGCCACGAACTAGATTTGAACCTGCTTTTGATAACCGTTTCAGACGCTCTGACAACTGAGCTATCGTGACATTTGCTTAGGACATCAATTTCCATATCTAACATATATTTTCCAGAGCAATAAATTGATGGAGGGGTCAAATACCTACAACTTGTAGCTAACATTATCTATTTCACATTTTCGCACTTTGTAGTCTAGTAAACGGCCGGGCATGTCAAATGCTTAAAAATTTATAAAAAGAACAATAATTGTATAGCTTTTTCTGAATATTTTATCACACTAAAGAGAAATCATTGTATCACGGGAGACTTTATCGGCCACAAAGTACACCCAGGCTCAGAATGTTTCACTCAAACATAGAAAGGCTGTATGGACAAATGAGCCGACTCTGATAGGCTCCATTCGGCCGCGAGCGCCGAGTTCACATGTACCGTTAGCTTATGTGACCTGCGTCGCTGACTTTGGCGCCACATTCATGTATCATGACAAAAAGCCTTACATCATACTACCGACTCACTATTACAATAGTGGAATTTAAAGACTACAACATATGTGAGATTTTACATGACTCATATATCGTTTGCATTCTCTGACTAAATTTAATGTTTTACATTACTTTGGTATATGGTTGCAAGTGGCTTAGTACTTGTCATTGTGAACGCTTTCTTTGGGAAACTGACAGATAAGGATATATGATAGATAATTTACATATTCCTGAAAAAAAATATCGTTTAAGAGCTACATATTGTACCGGTTTTACCTAAAGTCACATGAGTACCTACATACAATCACTGTATTCTTTTATACGTGATCAAAGTTCGATCGATCATCGAACATCGTTGATTTACAACTTATTCTTTTACCACTGTTGAGCATGGTTTCCCCACTGGTAGTCGAAGTAGAATAAATAATAATAAATAAATAAATCAATATTCACGGACATTTTTCACACAACGTCCACTGGTCCCAAACTAAGCTTAACGCTTGTGCTATGAGTACCAGATTACGGATATAATACATATATATTACTTTTGCACACCTCATAAGCAAAGCGTTGAGGTGTGTTCTACTCCCGGTTTACACGGCACAACTGATTTTTCAAACTTAAAATGTCTATTTATCATATATTGCACTTGTAAAATAATATCTACACATATAAAGAACAATCACTATTTTTAACACTCATTATATTTTTGATGCCATTTTTGTTATTTAAACTAGTTAAAAAACTGTTTGAAAAACATCTGGCTTGGACGTCCGTGAGTTGTAGGTAATGTATGTTAACACGATAACGACCAAAATACTTAATTAATCGAGTCTTTTTTTTCGTTTACGATTTATTATGACTAGGAATAGAGCCCTATTACTTTTCACGTTCTGATTCGATGTGGTTTAATTGTTATTAAATAAACAAAAAAATACTGAATATTTACGGCATTTACGCTCGACGCGACACTAAAACCAGCGCCTTTCATGAGAACTACCTTTTTACGTATGCATAGCCAGATACAGATAGCCACCGGTGGTTTTACTATCGTCAACAGAACGCCGTTCGCCCGGCCGGTACATTGTTTTTTTTGTTAAATTCAAATTCAAATTCAAAAATATCTTTATTTCATAGGTCTATTAAGTAGCACTTAAAATCGTCAATAATACACTAATAATTAAAATAATTAACACGAGCGCCTGAGGCGAGTGCAACCGCAATAACAAAGTGGCGATTGCAATCGCCACAAGCGGCCGGATTCCGTAGTAAAGCCTTTCATGTGAAGAACCCGGCAAGAAACTCATGGGCCACTTTTTTAAATTGCCAATTTATTACAATTTAATTATAATAAAAGAAAGTTCTTACCTTTGCTTGACGAACTGATGATATTTGTCAAGTATTTTATCCATAACAATAATTAAAAACACTAAACACACGTAAAATAATAACACACCAACGTTATAAAACACGAAAAAAACATATTTTCCATTCCACAATTTTTTTTTGCGTGGCCTTGGCGTCACTGTGTTCACTTAGAACAACAAAGTATAAAATTATAAGGCAACCAAGTTAGGAAGATAAATGGTTTAGAGATTTCTTGTTGAACTCATTGATTTTTAACCAAAGTCCAAAGTTGCAATTTTCTATTGATAGATGTCACTGTTTTAAAGTAAAAGAGATATTGACAAATGCAGCCCTAGATATCGCTAGTGGCAATTTTAGATGTCGATATCATTGTATTCAGTTGCTGTATATATATAGAGCCACAATATTGATTTTTTTGTAAGGAAACTAGCGATGTCTTTTTGTTTTCTTAAATTGTTTTTGTTTACAGTTTAATAAATTATTCAATTTTACATGTTTATATATATGCACTTATGCAGGTATATAATTGTAAACTCATGGATTGTTGTTCTTACTAATTGCCAGATGGCGCCTTGCAAAATGACTGAGGTAGACCAATATGGAAGTACTTCTTAAAATTAGCGCTAGATGGCGTATGAGACATGAAACCCACATTAGTACTTTTTGAAATTAGCGCTATCTATGTGATTTATTGAAAACTACTTAGTAAGACCAATACATTATTAGATACTTATCAAATAATCAATTTTATTGTGAAAAGTGAAGATTATGAGGCGTGCAGTTTTGGATTTTCCAATGTATTTTTTGTAAATACATACATATAATAGATAGAAAACACCCAGACGTAGTACAAATATAAGTATTCATCACACAAATAATTGTCCTGAGTGGGAATCGAACCCACGACCTCATACACGGAAGTCAGTTACACTACCGACTACGCCACATAGGCCCGTTGAAGGTGTCGTAAGGTTACCTCCCGGCGCCCTCTTAATAAGCGTGGATAAAGCCGGTGTGGTTTTAGCGGGTATTACGGGCGTAATTTGAGCGCCCGGCGAGTCCCACATTCACCCCCGGCTATCACCGACGGCAGCGATGCGTAAACAAATTTTCACTGCGATAACAAAAAAAAATTGTTTTCCCACTGCCGCAATTCGGACAGGTAGACTACAAACCCTTAGGAAAATCTTTTAAACATGGACAGATTACCGCATGTGTTCAGCGATAATTCGTGATCCAATAATGCACACAAGTCAGAGGTCAGTAATGCAAGTTCTTAATCCTCAATTTGAGCATTGAGCTTCGTATTGGCAGCTTCTGTCTTACCACTGAGTCTTACCACTACTCACACACTGCATTGTTTAGTTTATATTAATTGTAGGTATAAGTACAGCCTTTGGAAGGTTACGTCTTAGATATAAACGGTAGATGCCCGTTGGAGTAGACTCAAGTATTTTTGAAATCGACCAGCATCTAGGTCAGAAGACATAGGGTTTTAGATTTCTAGCTTTCATTATCAAGACAGACATTTATCCACAAGCGTCAAGAAAGTAATTTGAAAGCAAGGTGATCATTATTCTGCGTGGGTACTGCCTCAGGCTTTCCCTCATCAGCGCCGTCCGAGCTGATGACGTCAGACCAACGTCAAATATAGATATTGCACGTCAGTGTTAGTAATAACACGGTTATTTTATTATTACGGTTATCATAGGTAAGTGAATTTAAAGTCATTGTTTTAAAAATTTAGAAGAAAGTATTTAGGAGTAAACGTTAGCTACTAATTGTTAGTAGCAGACGTTGCCCTAGTCTGAAAGATTCGTCTCTTCTGAGTTTCGGAATAAGATGCGTTTTAGAATCACTATCTGTGTATCATAAGTTACCGATTATAACTATTGAGATATATCGGGATGTTACAATATCGATTATAATAGATATTTGACAAAAACCATCACTCTGTATTAAACACTAACACCAACTTGCAGTGATAATAGTTGCTTACCCCCGTCAGCTTGTACCCATGACACTAGCGGGAACGAAGAGAGAACTGGGTAATCCCTAGTTCATCGTAGCTTATTATATAAGCAAAAAGTATGTAAACAAAAATATATGTGACGGTGTGCTATGAGTATATAGTCAAGTTCAAAGGTTTGGCCACCGCCGACTTCTCAAGAATAAGTTAAGGGCATCTCACATGATAAGGTTCATTTGGTACTGCAGCTACAGTAAGTTAATCAGCGTATCAACATCCGAGAGAGCTGCGGGATGTTCACCAGAGCATACCAACTAGCTGCTTGCTATCTGCCGCGGTGACAGCGCTAAGTGTGGATAGAATTAAACGCTTAGCACATTCTTATTCACCGCCGAGACGCGCTCAAATTACAATCTGATCGCGTTGTGCTACCGGATAAATATACTTTATATTTTCTTTGTTCCTTTATTGCTAACGGGAACGACGAGCCAACACTCTCCAATCGTTCTATATCAAGAGCCAAGTCGTTGTCCACCGTAAAGATCAATCGCTTTTTTCTAGAAGGATCTTTAGTTACCACAATACATCGATATCCTTCCATAATTGATTGAACTGAAATAGAAAGTGGTACTTGCTGTTACTTTGCCAGCACATAAAAACTGTCACTTGGTACCAAACCATATTATAGTTTTAGATACTTGCTCGATAGCTTGTGAAGTTTATATGATAGGTATATAGCCTGAATGTCTTTCTTTCTCTAATAGTTAGACTGCGGTAAAAGAACGAGTTAAAGCTTACAAAAAACACACACACAATTACAGATTCACGTCTGTTTCCCTGAGGAGTAGATAGAGACAATAAATTATGTAGTAGTGACGGACTAAGAATACAAGTGTCACCACCCCATTCTTTCACATGGGTGTCGCACAAGGCGACTAAACAATAATCACCCATTGCATGACTGGTGGTAGGGCTGGGTACCAAGTGGGAGTACTCACTTGCTATCGGGCCCGACCGGGTTGGTACCACCATCTCCCGTGGAACCGGCCATGAAGCACATTGGTATATTTTGGTTGTAGCAAGAGACAGCCGTTTATTCTTTCACTCTCGGTATAGTTGAGTCCATGAGCGACGGTTACCATTTACCATTAGATGGACCGTGGGTCGTCTACCGCCATACACAATAAAAAAACGGCCTTTCGATGCCCACTCTTTACCTCCGTCGTTAAGAGGCATGACGAATGCTAAGCCGCGCCACGCCCATTGGATGATTATTACTAAGAAAATGCTGTTAAAACCAGCACATGTACCTACCTTTTTTTTTTTTTTTTGTTAAGGCGGGAAAAAATGTTCCTAACCGCACCCGTCGTTCGGGGCAACGAACAGGGTAGTGTGGGGCCTTCACCTACTAAAGAAACCCGCCATGTGCCGTCTCTCCGCCTTTCTTGGCGGGCCACTGGAACTATGTCACATTCCTTCGGTGGTCCGCCGGCGGACCACATGTACCTACCTGAATTTCGTTTACATAGAATTTCAGGAGATAGTAACCTGGGACACTAAACTCACAGGACAACAAAACATTGTGATTGAACACTTGAAAGTCTCGACAGAACAACGAAATCAAGAGCGAAAACGGAAGGACGTACAGTGGATAAGGATCCAGGCGGACGCGCGCGAGATGCGGCCGCGATAACGCACGAGGCGGCTGGGAACCGCGGGACTGAGTCTGCTGCGCTCATGCGCATCTCGCTAACTGATTTGATGTTAATATACAAATTATTTACTCCTGTAGCTAGCGCATATTATATCAAAAAATATAACTTATTGTTTTTACTTAAAAGAAACCAACTGATATTCAATACTGCGGCACACGTGGGCTACACAGATAGCGCAGTGGTTTAGATACCGACCTCCAATACCGAGTGTTGCGGGTTCGATTCCCACTTATGACTTTGTGTTCGTTACATTGTATATTTGTAAAGTCCCCTGCGGTAGAAGGATTAACCCTTAGTGAAGATTATTATAAAAAAACCGTAACGAGATTCTATCACACAAACAGCCCTGCCATGCTTTTCTTCACCCGGCAATGATAATGGAGCACGTAAAGTGATCGCGGACATGTTATGTTGAAAATTAAGCGGTGAGTTTTGCGGAGTCTCATCTCAGACTGTGGAACTTGTCACCTTTGTATCCCTCGACCTTCGACGAGTCCACTAGATTATAATTGCTAATTTATTTATTTATAACACCTGGTTCGCAGTGGGTCAGACAAAGACAATGCATTAATTACCACTAGCCATAAAACGGTATTCCGCTACCCTTATTTTCGCCCCCGAAGTGACGGGTGGCGTACCTCCTGTCGGATGATAGACAACTTCTATGGTGTTTACCCACGGAGTACATACCTAATGTTTCCATGGTAATAGTGTATAGGTAATTATTCACAGTTTAAATTTTCCGAAATATTTACGAGTACTTCTTAGTATATTTAGGGAACGTGCTTTTGCACAGGACTAAGATTTGGAGAAAAGACTGACCAAATCCAAGAGAAATGAACACAAAGTGTGAATATGTGAAAGCGACAATAACAGTCAGGAGCGAGGATTTGAACCTGCGTCTCCTGGAAAACCATCCAAGATACTTGGTCAATTCAGCCACCGCGACTCTCCGCAGGGCTACTAATTTCGATAACACACTCCTTCTTACGGGCTTGGCTGACACATTTATATGGCTAAGCATTTCAAATACTTAAAAAATATATCAAAATATCCAAGAGAAGATAAAATAGCGATGTAGATATTACGTTGGTGCCATTATCGGCAAGGAGATGAAGTGTTCAGGATTGGTAAATACTGTGGTATCTATGTCGTAGTTATTATTAATATTTTGTTCACGAATTAGTGATACATTCTCAGGTCGTGTTGTGGGCTCAGTCACTGACGTGCGCTGCCCACATCACTGCCAACGACAACAGCAGACATCTATAAAGTACAGACTATTTATAACCTACTGAAGCTCCGAAGAAAAATGATCGCATAGAACTCGCAGGCGCGAAATACGAAACAATAGCGGTTTACAATACAATGAGTGCGCACTGAAATACATAACATCAGCGACATTCCCGTCACGAGCGCGCGCACCTTTTTCGACTATTTTGTCCAAGCGCCCGAGCCGGCGACACGATCCACCTTGCCTTATTAATAACGTGGTTTGAATTGGAGATTTTCATTGCGTAAACCCACTGACTCCCACTCAGCACTTTTCCTATCCCACGTCTGGTCCCGTTGCTTTGGTTAGCATTCGCAGCGCAGCGTAATCGGCGAGCGCTTAACACATTCGCTCGTGATTAAACAAACAGTTCTCAGACGCAGCGCTGAACCACTAATTACTGATCACGATGCAGCGTGACGGAGCGAGCACGACAGCGGCCGTGGAGCGCCTACATCCCGACCTAATTGTCGCGGTCACACTCACTTTGCATACATTACAATAGGAATCAGCAATTCTGAAGACGTCTTAGTTCCCGCTGCCAAGAACAGTTCAATCATCGCGATTATCTGCCTTAACCCGTTGCGATTGATATCTTTTAGGGACAGCCACGAGTTGTGTAGTTATGTTGTCGTTGACCGCATGCAAGTTGATACGCAAATTGGCTAATCAGAGTGTTAGTCAGATGGTTTGGTGTACTCGCAATAAGAATGTAATGCAAATGCAGGTGTGAACGGATCGATATGAGTCTATATGTATGTGCGGTGGGTTAACCCGGTCGATCTAAGCATTCACGAGCAGAGACATACATTTTTTGTGCGATATACCGCAGGTGTTATTTCTACTGGTCGAACACGACCTCTATTTAAGATAAGTGTCGTAAACTACATGTCTGCTATAGCAAGGAACATGTATGTAACATGTACACACTTGTAAAATACTACAATTTAGTAAGGCGGAACAAAAAATGTAGGCGAATCCTTGAATTAGTTTGGAATATTTTATTTTTGTTTACGTACTAATCTGTAGAAATGCCTACAATGAAGAAATCTTAATAGATTTTATCTATATTTATTTTAAAAACACTAAGTTTAGACTCATAATTCCTAAAGGCAATTAATTATCAACTAAGGGTGGATTCGACCAAACAAGAATAAATTTTATTCCTAGAATAAATCAATTTTAGGTTTTACCAACAACAGTTCGAAGAATGGCGAGCCTATTTGGGTATAGTCACTATACCACCGATAAGAGTCGAATAAGGAGTTAATCCAAGAATAAAAAAACCGGCCAAGTGCGAGTCGGACTCGCGCACGAACGGTTCCGTACCATTGACAAGGTAAACAACATTACACTTTTTTTTTTTTTTTTTTTTTTTTTTTTAAGGTGGGCAAAAATGTACCTAGCGCACACCCCGCTGCCCGGGGAGACAGCGGGGTAGTGTGGGGCTCGCACCCACTAAAAACCCACCATGCACCGTCACCCGCCCATACTCGGCGGACCACTGGTACCGCGTATATTCACTTCAGTGGTCCGCGCGGCGGCTAGCCTTATTGGGCTTCCTCCCTGAGCGACGTCCCCACGCACCTGGGGCGTCGCACCTTCGCGGTAGGCTCTATGCGGGCGGAGGACAATCCCCGGTCCAACCGCCCGCAGCCTCGGCTAGGGCGGCATTAGGCGCAGATATTCGCGCCCACGCCGCCCCGCGCGCCGGCGGCGAGTCGGGCCAGAGGAGAGATCAGCCTCCCTGGCCCTCTCCGCCACCTCCTTCCGCAAGATGACATTCTCGCAGAAGTTGGCGACCGCGGTCCAGGACCTATCACCGCCGACCATCGATCGAACGACAGCCGGCAGCGACAGGTCCTCTCCGATGACTGCAGCGAGATCCCGGCGCTGCTCAGCCCAGGCCGGGCATGACTCGAGCGTGTGCTGCACCGAGTCCTCGCTGCAGTCGCAGTGGTGGCAGCAGGGAGTCTCCTCCCTCCTAGCGACTGTGTACAGGTACTTGCCGAAGCAACCATGCCCCGACAGCACCTGCACCAGCCGGAAGGTGAGGACCCCATGCCGCCGAGCCACCCATTCCTCTAAGATCGGCTGGAGTGCCCCTACGGTCCGAAGACCGGCCCGAGGCGTTTCCAGCCGAACCCTCCAACGGGCGATGATGGCGCAGCGAGCGTCGCTTCGCCATGCGCGGATTTGACTAGGCGGGAGGTAAGCGCCTCTCGCACGCACTGCTGACGCCCGCCGATAAACTTCGGCGAGCACCTCCGCCTCCAGGTCCCACGGGGGGGTCCCGGCCAATGCGCATGCGGCCTCGCACGACACCGTGCGGTAGCCGCGGATCGCTCTGACCGCCACGACTCTCTGCGGTCTCCACAGAAGAGCCCTATTGCGGGCGGTCAGAGACTCCGCCCACACGGGTGCGCCGTAAAGCGCCATCGACCGGACAACCCCCGCGTACAGCTGTCGGCACGCGATGCTGGGTCCGCCTAGGTTCGGTAAAAGACGCCCAAGGGCGGACGCCGTGCCGACGAGTCTCGGTGCGAGCTGGCGGAAGTGCTCGTCGAAATGCCACCGCCCGTCGAGGACCAGGCCCAGATATTTTATGTGGGCCTGGATACTGACCCATACTCCATTTACCGTAATCGAGGCGCCAGCGGGTGGTCCGCGCCGAGGCCCGTGAAATAGCAGGGCCTCTGACTTGTTGAGGGCCACCCTAAGCCCCAGCGCCTCGATACGTCTGACCACCTCCGCGGTACCCGAGGTGGCCAGCTGCGCCGCCTCCTCGAAGTTTCCTCCCCGGGCCGTGACAAGGGTATCATCGGCGTAACAAATTACGCCCAGCCCGGGGGGAAGCCGGCCACGTAGGACCCAGTCGTACCCGATGTCCCACAGGAGCGGCCCCAGGACAGATCCCTGTGGGACACCGCACGACATGGCCCTCCTCACAGCGTCCCCTTCCCGGCTTACGAAGAGGACGCTGCGGCCTTCGAGGTAGTCTGCCACCAGCTGCCTCAGGTAAGCGGGCACCCCATGGAATCGGAGTGCCTCCCTGATGCAGCCGAATGGCAGACTGTTAAATGCGTTGGCGATGTCCAACGACACCGCCAACAGCACCCCTCGCTGAGCGACGGCCTCCGTGGCCACGGCCTTCAGCCGCAGAATGGCGTCGACCGTCGAACGCCCCGAACGAAAACCGAACTGAGCGTCCGACAAGTCGGGGCCCACCTCCACAAGGTGCCGGACGATACGGGCAGCGATAATCCTCTCGAGTAGCTTACTCGCATCGTCCAACAGCACGATGGGCCTAAAGGCCGCGACCGAATCCGGGGGCCGTCCCGGTTTCGGCAGGAGCACGAGCTTCCCCTCCTTCCAGCAGTCAGGAAACCGTCCGGACGCCAGGCTCGCGTCGAACAGTCTCCTGAGGCGGGGCTCCAGATGGTCGAGGACCAGGGCCAGAACTCGGGCGGGAACCCCATCCGGCCCGGGGGCGGTGTTCTTCCGCATGCGTGATATCGCCGCCCCCATTTCCGTTTCAGAGACGGGTGGCACACTCTCCTCGTCGGCTTCCCGGTCGTCCTCTGGCGGAGCCATGGCCGGGGGCGTGTGCGTCGTCCGCCGTGGGAAAAGACCCTCGACCACCTCGGTGAGGAAACTCGGCTGGAGCGTCTCCGTAAGGGGGGGACCCCGAGTGCGGAGCTTGTTTAGCGCCGCACGGTACGGACGTCCCCAGGGATCACGGTCGAGACCCTCCAGCATCTCCTGCCGCTTCATCTCTTTGGCGCGACAGATGGCCAGCTTAAACTCGGCGCGCGCGTTGCGATACGCCTCGTATAGCCGGCCCTCTCGCTCTGGATCGCGGTTCATCCGTCGGCTGCGGGTGTAAGACCTCCGGGCACGGATGCAAGCCGCACGGAGGTCCGCCAGCTCGCGGGACCACCAGTAGACCCCCTTTCTTTGGGGTGGACGCCGCACGCGGGGCATGGCCGCGTCACAGATTTGCGACACTGCCTCGCGCCACCGGCAAGCCTCAGCGTCCACGTCCTCAGTCGGGGGGGATGGAGACAGCCAGGATGATACGATGGCCGCCTCCACCAGCAGATCCCGGTCCAGCCTTCCCACAGCCCACCGCGGGAAAGCGGGAGCTCTGTCCGCCACGTGACCCCTACTGGGGCCCCGGAGGGACCGGGAGACCTCTATCCAGATATACCGGTGATCGGACAGGGTCTCAACCTCCTCCAGGACACACCAGTCCCTTACCCGTGCGGCAACGGCGGAGCTAGCGAACGAAAGGTCCACTATCGACCCGCCCCACCGCCGCACACACGTGTTGGTGGACCCCCTGTTTAGCAAACAGAGGTCCACCGCTGCCGCCCATTCTTCGACCGCCGCTCCACGGGCGTCCGTCCTGGGGGACCCCCACGCCGTGGATTTGGCGTTAAAGTCCCCCAGCACCAGAACGTGGCTAGGTGCTAGTCGCCGTATCGAGGTCTCCAGGTTGTAAAGGAAGACCTCGAAGGCAGCCAGACTCCGATTGGGGGAGAAGTAGATGCCATAGAGCGTGACGCCCCCCCAATCGGCCGCGACATATCCCGTGCCCTTGTCCCTGACCGACAAGGGCGGGGAATGAGGCGCCGTAGATCCGACTACCGCCACGGAGCCATCGCAGCTGCCTGCCCAATTAGGACTGTCCGAAATGCGATAGGGCTCCGCGGCTACGGCAACACCGATCGACCGCTCCGCCATGGACTGCAGGAAGAGGTCCTGCGCGGCGGCGCAGCGGCCGAGATTCGCCTGGAGGAGGACGGTATCACGATCCGTGATTAGACTGTGATCATAGCCTCCCCCTCTCGCGCCGGCGGTCGTGCCGCGCTAGGAGGGGCAGCCTGGGTCGATTGGCTACCCCCCCTTTTAGGGCCTCTAGCTGGGGGTCTGCACCCCTCCCGCCCCATGCTATGCTTGGCAGGGCGATTTCCCGCCGCGCACGCGGGGCAGAATGGGGCTGCGGTGCAGGTTGCCGCTTTGTGCCCTGCCTGACCGCAGCGGAAGCAGAGACCGCTGCAGTCAAAGCAGTTCGTGCATGTCGGCCGGGTATGTCCGACCGCCATGCACTTATAACATCTCGTGGGCCTAGGCTCCAACACGGTGATTCGTGCGGAGCTCCAGCCCACGAGAAGTCTACCTGCGGCGGCCAAAGAATTGGCCGCCGCGACAGGGCATTGCACCCATACGGCGCCTACACCACCTGGGCCGGGGCGAATGGTGCCCACCCGGACGGTGTTCGTAGAGGATCCGGTTTCCCGCGTGATAGCTTCCTGGATGTCTTCCACCGTCACGGAGTCATCCAGTCCGGAAATACGCAATTCCGCGCACTTCACGGGCCTGGCAACCCGGATTCCATTCTCCCCAGCGAACAGACCCCTCAATCGTTCGGCCACGAGGTCGGCCGTTTTGGAGCCCTCCGCCCCGGGGAACTCTAAAATGCGAGCCCCCGTTCGGGCTTGGCGGGTTCTGGCGGCGATACCTCCAACAATGTCGGAGACGTCGACCTCCCGCCGGGCTCGCCTTAGGACCGCCTCATAACTGAGGCCCTTCTCTTGTGCCTCCGGCAGCAGGGTGACTACCACCGCTGCTGTCTTTGGCATTCTGAGACTGCGCGGCTTTCGTGACCTCCGTCTCTTTTTTCGGGCGTCAGACTCACCTCCAGCTACAGCAGGCACCACATTTTGACCAGTGTCAGTCCTCCGCTTCTTACCGCGGGGCTTTTTCCCACCGCCAGCAGTCTGCCAGCCCTCCTCAGAAGGCACATCAGTGCGGGTGGCAAGAGGTGGGATCAAATTCCGGGGTGCTTGGGTTCGCGAAGGCCCAGCAACATGTTGCAAAGCCGGGAATTCCTCCCGGCCCCCAGACTTCTGCGGCTGGGCCCTGGGTGGCTTAGCCTTGGAGGGCTGCCCAGCTTTGGTGCCCTTTTTAGGGTTTGGGGCGCGCCCTGGCGGCGACACCACCACAGCCGCGGAGAAAGAGGCCACACGACCACCCCGGCAGGGCAGTGGCGTTGGCTCTGATGGTGGCACGGCCCTCCTCTTGTCCGCGGCTAGTGGCGGTCGAACACGTGGTTCAGGCGGGAGCCTGGCATCAAGAGCGCTGATCCGCGGGTTGAAGACCGCTGCGACGCGGTCTGTAACCCGGCGGACCAGCTCCTCCGATAGTTCGGCTGGTGTTGCGGAAGCACAGGGAGCGGCGGCCCTCGGGACGGCCTCAGGGAGTCCTAGTTCCGCTCGCAAACTGGCCATCCCGAGGCGCATTTCCTCAACTGTGGCCTCGAGGCGCTGATTCCGCGCCCCGAGTTCACCTACCTCTGCCCCGAGGCGCTCATTTTGCGCCACCAGCCGTGCTACCACGTCGGACAGCTCCGTAGCAGCATTCTTCAGACATCTTACGAAGGTGCCCTTCAGATTCTTTGAGCCCGTGGCCACTGTTGTTATTATGGCCACGCTGTCCGAGGCCCTCTCAATTATACGTGATGCCGAGGGTGGCCCATCTTCATCAATTGGATGGCTGAGCCTGTCCGTCAGTACCGCCAGGCGCTCCTCCGCGGACTGCTCCACCTCCGTCCTTTTCAAATTTGTTGTCTCAGCCCTGTAAGCAGAGACTGCCCGTGGAACAGGTGTTGCCGGCCTGCCGATGCCTCGACCCCTGACAGCAGTAGTTATTTTCGGGGGAGGCATCTCGATCGAGCTTCCGTCAGATTCCGATGCAGCGCCTCCTTGAGATAAGGTGCGCTTGCGCCAGAACCGTGACGGGATTGGCTCTACCACAGCAGAGATTTCCGCTGGTTGCGCTGTACTTGCTGCCCCACTTGGACCACTCTCCTCGGTTGTAGACATCTCGGCAGCAGAAGTGCCAGCTGAGCTGCCCGATATCGAGCCGTCCCTGGTTTGGGACGGTTTTCCCTTACGGGATCTTCGGCCGCCACGCGACTTCCGTGCGGCTGCAATGGTAGGGGCCGTATTTACAGCCGGACCCCTTTCGGCTGAGGCGTCGGTTGCCCCCCTCCGATACGTGGGGCTGACAGGGCCGGTCTGGGTACTCGGCCCTGTGAGGGATTCTCCGGACGCGTCGCGCCCGGTACCCTCCGGAGGTATACATGTGTTTTTCACGTTCGCCATGTTGTTGAAGTTTTGCGTCCTCCGACGATTGTGCCAAACCCTCGCGACTGAGCTCCCCTCAGCCATGCATCCCCTGGCCGGGTGGCAAACAACATTACACTATTGTAACTCTCCGTAACCATGGTGTATGGCTGTTACCAAATTTTGTAAGTAAAATTTGACTCATTTCGTGGTTTTCAACTTAGACTTAGATGCGCCTAACGAAACATCGTCTAGAAAGCCTCGTAAAGTACGTTAAGCCATTAGTCCTAGTTGCTATGAACACTTCGATAGTTGTATAGAGGCTCAGTGTTTTTAATTCACCTCAAGTTTAAACTTGATTTTCATTTCCCTTGCCTCGGAAGATCCAGATGTCAGTAAATTGGTAGAAAATACGGCTATTATGCTAACATATAAATTTCATAAAATTGTAGCAATTAAAAAAAAGTACAATCAACTATGGACGATTAAAACAACAAAAAGAGATAAATATTTGTTTTATTTTGTTTTTATTTAGTATTTGTTGTTATAGCAGCAACAGAAATACATTATTTGTGAAAATTTCAACTGTCTAGCTATCGTCGTTCTTGAGATACAGTCTGGTGACAGACGGACGGACAGACAGAGCAAAAACGAGTAAAGAAACACGTTTGTGTATGGGAGCCCCCCTTAAATATTCGTTTTATATTAATTTAATTATTTACTTTTAAAGTGAATATATAACTAAATATTCTGCGAATATTTCAAGCGTTTAACTGTTGCCGTTATCAATATCGAGCAAAAACGAGTAAAAAAAAAAAATCACGTTTGTTGTATGGGAGCCCCCCCTTAAATATTAATATTATTTTCATTTAATTATTTATTTTTAAAGTTAATAATATTAACTAAATATTCTGTAAACATTTCAAGCGTCTACCTGTTGCCGTTATCAATAGCGAGCAAAAAAGGGCAATAAAATCACGTTTGTTGTATGGGAGTTCCCCTTAAATATTATTATTTTTAGTATTTGTTCTTATAGAGGCAACAGAAATACATCATTTGTGAAAATTTCAACTGTCTAGCTATCGCCGTTCATGAGATACAGCCTGGCGACAGACGGACGGACAGACAGACAGCGAAGTCTTAGTAATAGGGTCCCGTTTTGACCCTTCGGGTACGGAACCCTAAAAAATGGTGTTATCTGTTTTGTGCTGTCATTTTAATTCGAAACTTTTAAAGTATACGGCGACAGCTTCTTTCCCACTCTATAATACGACAAATAAGAGTTGAGATGAGTTAAGCTATACACCGTCCCGTTTGTAGAACAACTTCTTTTTGCCGGGTATTACATTTACTTCGCTATTCGCGAATAGCTATTACAAGTATAGCTATATGTCAGATTGCGTGGAAAAATAACTGTTGATAATCTAGAGAATAAAATCGTGGAATAGATTATTCTCGGTATATATTCGAGTTTGAGCGAATCCGCCCTAAGTGATATAACTAAGTGCATCTTTAAAGTAGCATAAACGGGTCTTTTTTCGCGTATAAAATAGGTGAAATTAACGGGAGAACCCGTGACCACGGCTGCTGCAACGCAGTTGAAACGTCGGGTAAAAGGTAGTTAATAATTTCACCTATTTTATACGCGAAAAAAGACCCGTTTATGCTACTTTAAATATGTGTACAATTCGCGAATCTTTAAAAGTTACTAAGTGCATCTTTAATCAAGACGATGCTACAAACCTCTTAAATAAACCAGTTTAATGAAGGATGAGTGTATGAATATAAGAAAGCTTTGAAAAAGATTGTCATTAGATATATTTTAACAATACCTGTAGTTAAATTAATGTTTCGATGCTCATCACCCGGCGCTCTTAGATGGCGCTGCGCACTCGCCTTAAACGTAACGTAATTGATCCTTAACGCTAAATACTTGTCGGTCTCAGACTATAGATGTATTTAGTCTGAGTTGTCGATATTGTTATAATGAATCAATATATCTAATACATGTCAAAGTCACGATAGTTTCAATACAATTTTTTTAACAAGTCAAGTGTCAAATCGCATTTAATTCGTGCACAAGTCTTAGTGAATTCTTGCTGTGTACTATGTTTACACAATAAGAGCTGTGTATTCTTCCTAAACTGCACCACGTCTATTATTAAAATTTCTTCTGTTTATGCTAAATTGTTGTTGTGTGTAGACGTATCTGCATAGCCTGTCCTGCTGTTTACGAAGTTATGTCGTGTGTGTAGGGACGGAGGTGTACCCCAAGTGGCACGTGACCACACGCTCCGGAAACCATCAGTTTTACGATTTGATGGCACGAGACGTGTCACATCGTCTTGCTTTGTTCGCTTCTTCAAAATATTAATCGTAAAAACCAACTGCAAAATTATTGAAATCTGTCGACGAATTTAAACCCTGCCCCGTTCTAAGTTTAGACGGGTAGTGGCGCTGAGCATTCCTCCCCCCATGTTCAAGCAGTTATCACAAAGGCTTTTATAGAAACTAATGGTTCGTCTACCATTTAAAAATGGAAATCTATCGTACATCCATGCTGGGTTTTAGGTAAAGGAAGGCTAGTATAATATAATCAACACATCTAATGGCTCTATATTCTTTTATTTATGAAAATAATTAGGACTGGCCTCGACATTTTCGCTTTGTGTCACCAGCTGTGATAACTCAAGATTTTATAGTCATTAGTCTGGATTTCGCACTTTGTGTTAATTTATAGGATATATTATTGTTGTATATTATTGGTGTGTGTTGTGTACAGTGAGGGAGGTATGTGAGAGTGGTGTTGCTGTGCACGTAGGAGTCTGTCGACGGGTTTATATTATGTTTCCTTCCTGCGCGCGGAGAGGTCGCGGCACGTCGCGTTACGTGGCATCCGTCACCGAAGTCCACCGTCGCTAGTGTGGGCCTGTGAGCTGGTAAACTTGCTACAGGACTAGTTTTACTGTTTGTCTTTGTAATAGTAGTAATAAAATCATTTAAAATACTTTTTCCCTAGTTGTACGCTTTGGTATCAAGTCAATGTTAAACGCTTAATATGCTTTTCGATGCCCGTTTTCTGACAATGTCATATTCAATTTCTAAAAATCAATTATTGTATATAGTTAAAAAGCACGCCACTTCCAATCTAAACACGTCACAAAACTTAAAAAAAAGGCTTTACACAAAAAGGGTACCATAGAAACCCTCATTTTTTGTAGATAAACAGTAGCCGATGTCCTTCTCTGTACTTTGTACTATGTTTGTACCAAATTTCGTGATGATCGGTTAAGTAGTACCTGTGTAACGAATAAACAAACAATCTCACTTTAGCTTTACTGCGAGCTCTCTTTTTCAACTTTCACAAATAATTTGTTCTTTAAAGTAGCTGAGCATGTCAAGTGCTAAAATACAGATCACAATAAACTATCTCACTTTCAAATTATAAAGTTAGTAAGTAAGTATGATACATAGACGGATTCGAAACTAACTATAGGTACATAATGACATACGAGTACAATATTCTGATAATAGTTACAGCAAGTGCCGCTGCTGCTACTGAACCATCACCAAATATCATCTCAGTGTGCACTATATCATAGATTTTATATTAAATCTATAAATATATACAAATAAATCTTTGTAATGTCTAAATAACAGTTTTTTGTTAAATTCGTGTAAAAGTATTTACGTTACCTATAACAAAATTTATTTTAAATTTTTGTTTCTATGGCAGTTTGTTCCTTTAATCTCCAAAACAGCTGAATCAATTTGGACTGGAATTTCACTGGCAGATAGCTTACTATCATAAGTGGTAATTTAGGCTACTTTTATTGTGGAAAAGTAATTAGGGTTCGGCACAGAAAAAAGAAAATCGTTGATGGAGTCGCAGGTAGCAACTAGTCTGAAATAAAATACAACAATTTGTTTATTGTATCTAACAGTACAGGCCATGTGGGGCCGGCTTTAGAATTGTCCCACCCCTCTCTACCCTCTCTAACAACATCACTGCGATCGCCAACCCGCCTGCCAAGCGTGGCGATTACAGCATTATCCCGCATGACGAGACGCTCGTTGTGGCGTCCTCTTGAGGAGGCCTATGTCTAGCAGTGGACATTGAAAGGCTGATGGGTGGATGGATGGATGGAACAGTACAGAGGTATCAAATCTCAAGTCTCTTCACATTACTGAAAATTTCCGGTACAGGAAAATATGGTTAAGAAAGAAACATATAGAAAAATAAAAGCATGACTGGTTAAGAAGATATACAATGCGAAAGTGGAAGGATGTAGGTAGAGGGGGAGATCGAGACTCACTTACCTAGACCAAATCGGTCATGTATTGAAGGAAGGTGGAGTCAGGAGTCTCCGAAACCGGCGTGCGTGTGTGTAGAGAATTACGAATATTGAGGAAGCGACAGATGTATACAAGAATAGAGCCTTTTAGTACTCTGTTTTCTCTGCCTACCCTACAAGGGATTTGGCATGATGATATAAGTTAGTAAGTAAGGAAAACATCGATAGTCAGAACTTTCCTTCAATGTTGATGAATTTTTGTCGGACAACTGCCTCGGTAGTCTAGCGGTAGGTTCAATTCCCGGGTTGGGAGAACAACAAGTTATTGGGTTTTGCCGTCAAGAAATTGTCCGATAAATCACCTGATCGTAAGCGTGTACTAGAAAACACTCGCGCGTCACCAACTCCAAGAAAAGGGAAACATTAATTATGTATTTATAAATGAGACTGTAACCATGAAGAGTCATGGTCACCGTACCAGCAGCACGACCGCTATCTTCCCCTTTCTACCTAATAGTCCAACGGGAATCATAAAAAGAGTTTTTGTTAAAAATCCGAAAGCTCCCACGGGTCGGCGCGACTCGGAAACAGAGTCTCCGTCGTGCATATAAATAGTGTCATCTCGACGCCTATGAGGAAATACAGCCGCGGTTAACACGGATAAATGAATTTAACCTCAAAATTTAAACGATTTGTATGTACTTTATCGACGTTTTAATTTGACATCCTTATAGTTTGAAAGGGGTAAATGTTGTTGGTAAGTTCGCTGTCAATGTAAGTGCATTTGCAATTAAATTACAAATGTTTATTTTTGCAAACAGATGTAAAGGTTTTTAGTGAGTGTATTTTAGGTTTTTAGGTTTCTAGTGGTAGACCGTTGCTTAAATCAGCATGAATCGGCTCGATCGGGGAAGTATCACCTCCTGACATAAAAGCGTGAAACAACGTATGGTGTGTGACAGCGCCAGAGGCCCAAACCCCTCTCTCTATCCTCTTCTTAGTACTCTACCTATTCTCTCCTTATTATCCCCCCCATTCACCTCCTATACCTTTCCTTGGAGACGGCGTCGCGTAATTGATGTCTATAGTATTGCTGGCGTCTACAGTAACCGTATTCTTCTATATATATATATTTGAGGAGAATGAGGCAAGGTTTTCCGGCTTTAGAATTGTCCCACCCCTCTCTACCCACGGGAGTCGTAAGAGCCGACTGAGGGAATGCCAGGGGAGTGGGCAGTAGCACTCCCTCGAGTATTAACAACATCCACTGCGATCGCCAACCCGCCTGCCAAGCGTGGCGATTACGGCATTATCCCCCATGCCGGGACCGCTCGTTGTGGCGTTCTCTTGGGGAGGCCTATGTCCAGCAGTGGACGTTGAAAGGCTGATGGATGGATGAGGCAGTGAGAGCAGTATGACACTTGTCATATAACGGCCTTCTGTTGCCCACTATTCACTTCCATGTGAACAAGACGTGACGGGTGGTGAACTACGTCACCACCATTCGGATAATTGATAACAAAAATCTCTTTCTGCCCTCAATGCATGAGAGTTGATTTATTGTTTTCTTCTCCTTTTTGTCACAGATGTATGAAACCATCCGGCAAAGAGTTTCGACTAGAATTTTCAAATGCCAATCTTTGTAGAAAATTCATTCATTGCTAACATGAATTTTCCTAACCTTTCATCCGTGTAACCTATTAAGAATACCTCGTTCTTGTCAGTCTAGAATCATGCAATTATTTGAAGGAAGCAGTGCCAACCCTTCAATACAATGTTCTTTTGTAGCTAATTACCTCATCAGCTGATTCTCTTCGTATCAAGGACATATTGACTATATGAGTCACTAGGCTTTGCCCACGGCTCCGGTGCAAAAAAAACTGTTTTTTAGGTTATATCTTAGGTTCCTGATATAGTGTACCCGAAAGAGTAAGCCGCTGACGGGCCACTGAAGTAATGTAACATAGTTCCAGTGGTCCGCTAACACAGGCGGAGAGTGGCACACGGCGAGTTTGTTTAGAACTTAAACATAGCATCACGCCTGTGTTCCCCGAAGGGGTAGGCAGAGGTGTATTACACACCCACGACTCGCCAGCTATGTTTAAGTCCCACGTAATAGGGGGCGAGCCTATTGACGTCTACCGGGCACATTTCCAAACTCCGGGCTGCTACTGAGAATTTTTCTTTTTAGGAAAAAGCTTAATAACATTGCCCGACCCGGGAATCGAACCCGAAATCTCATGATTAGCAGTCGCATACACCACCGCTACACCACCGAGGTGAGTTTGTTTACAGCCTTTAAAAAAAATAAAAAAAAAGTTTCCGTAGTGGCGGGGTAAAACGCATAACAGTTATTTAGATATTTTTATATATATATTTAGCATTTGACATGCTTAGCACTAGGCACATTAAACACAAAGTGAAAAATGTGAAATCGAAAATAACAGTCACGAGCAGGATCCTGCTATGCGAACAAACAAACAGACAAGAGTTCGAACAAAATTGTTTTCTGTTTAGGATATGTAGGATATAATTATATATATATGTTAATGTACAGACAGCTCTCTTACAGCTTTAGTACAGTACAGATGACGTACAATAATGAATAAAAAATACCACAAGACGCACGTCCATCTATCTATGCCACATCTAGTATATCTGCGACATCACAGTTATGTACAGTCCAGCTACCCGCGCACGGGCCGTTGTCACTAACTTTTTAGTTACCACACTATAGTTAGTATTCTATGTATCGGTTGTTTATATGGTTCTTTTCCATTTATTTTATAACTGCTTTAGTTATTAAATCTGTACGTTTCTATCTATATTTTTATAAATGTGTTTTCTCATGTAAGTGTATTCTTAATGAGAATAAAGATCTTTAAACCTTAATGTTTATTGCAAAATCAATTTATTAGAGATGTATCATAATTACGGAGCATCGCTCCCTTATACTACTCATTACAACGTATTACAAATACCTGCACCTGGGACATTAGCATAGCATTATTACACATTGTCATGTATACATACGGGGGGGGTTAAATTATAATAATCAGAGGGGGTACCCTCTATAAAGAATACATCAGGTAAAGTGTAAAAAACAAATGGGCGTAGCATATCAACGCAAATTAATGAATTATTTAGTATATGCGCGTGCGCACTCAAATCGGTTCAGCGTCATGTTTATTAACGCGCGTACACATAAACATCATAACTTTACATATTACGAAGTTTTTTAAACACGTCTCGAATTAAGGTGAATTTCCACAAGACTTTTTCATCAAAGCGCCTGACAGAAGATCTGCGCAGGTTTTGTGACCTTCATTTTGATGAGGTGGAGTTGTGTAATGAAGCAGTTCAGTATTATTTTTACATTGTACAATCTTTTTTACGTACCATGTTGGAGTACGAGTCTCTCGAGTATTAGAAGCCAGGAGGCATTTCAACTACAGTCCACCACGCTCAATGCGGTATGGCAGATGTAACAAGCTACGGAGATCTCGCAACCTTGTAGGTTTTCTAACAAAGTTACGATCAAAGTCATATACATTTATCTTGGTCTTATTAAACTGTTACCGTATACAGTATACTCGTATACAGTAGTTTATTTTAGCGCTTTCTTTTACAGACAACAAGATTTTAAAATAGTTTTTATTTCTTTTTTTGTTTAAATAATCATCCTAGGAAGGTTTATATGTATAATTCATTCTAATTATTTTTGATGTGAAACATCTAATGCGGAGGGTAAGACTGTCTGTTTATGTGGTGACGCGTCACCACGCCCAATAAATTTAATGTTTTTAACGTCACCTGTTGGCATAAGTATGCAACAAGGAAGCATAAGATCAATCAATAAACCAATAACAGTTTTAATTCGTCTATGGATAATGAGAGGGACTAAGACTAAGAGGACTAAGAACTATATAAAAGTTGAACAATATTCTCAGTTATACATTAAAATAATAGGATATATTAACACGTAATTATATGCCCATTGCCTTTATGTCCATTTCTGTTATTTAACATATCATAATTTTATACAAGCACACATTGATAAAGTTATTATCATTTTATTTCTACTCATTATTTCTACAAAATATTTCGATATTTTCACATCTGCCAGATGTCCCGAGACGTAATGTTAAAAACATAAGAAGAGATATTAAATGTTTGTAAACAATTATCGGAGTAATCTATATGAAGCACACGCTGGCTAAATCTTAAGAGATCAAAAATAATGTACAAAGATAAAATATGTCCGTGTGATGACGGACTAAGAATACAAGTGTCACCACCCCATCCAGTGTGAACAGGCGCTTACACTTAAACCAATTCTCATAAATTTAAATAAATCCATGTTTAGTTTGGTTGTCACAGCTGCTTCATTATTATGGATCTATTAAATATTACCTTTAGTTTATATCGAATTATTGCTGCCTAAAGATACATCTTAAGGGGGATTAAGGTTGATAGTCGCGTATTATTTCGCTGGAGTGATGGATCTTGGGACAGAGGTGTGGAATGATTGACAGGTTCGATCGCATCTGAATAATGCTGACCGTCACATAACGTTTCCATGAATCACATGAATATCAATATTGTTTGTGCGAGCTTTTATTTTTTGTTATAAGTTTGACGCGACTTCATTATAATTGTCATTAGTTTTGTGTCAACGTTCAGACGTGACAAACGTGCTGACAACCCCTCATTAACATTATACTATAGTTAAACGAAATCATGTATTTTTGTACCCTTAGTAGACTTTTGGGAAAAATATATTTGATACTTTATGGGTGGTAAACATGCATACGGTCTGCCTGATGGTAAGCGGCTACTAAAGCAGAAATAGACTATAGTATATGGCCCTATATCCATCAGTCACGCATTACCAATTCTAGGGAAAGGCGCAGAAGATGGAGTGCATGGAAGATACGTGGTGAGAAGATGAAGATGAAACTTGATAGAGAAGAAGTATGATAGAAATGAGGTGAGAGGGGCTTAACGCGTCCGACGCTCTCCGTATGAGACACAGTAGAAATACCTATGTACTTCTGGTTGCTTCAAGTCGATATCTGTCAGAGTTAGAGATTATCACTGTGTGGTAATTTGTGACCAGCCGCGATTATATGTATAGGTATAAAGATTATAAGGAAAAGAAAAATAAGATTTTTAATACAACGTGCAATTATTATAACGAGAGGCTTTTGGTTTGTTCGTCGTATTAGTTTTGTTTTGAACGTCCAAATCACATATCTGCATCTTATCTTCCGAATGTATAAAAGTTGTATTTAGCGATTCATGATATGGAAGATTTACAATCAGGCTGAGTAAGCTCAGTTTAGTGTGTGCAATTTAAGGAATGGTTTTGGGTATCTATGTAAATTATTGAAGTAAAATAGGCACACTACCCTTTTTTTTGTTAAGGTGGGAATTAATTTGCCTAAACGCACACCCCGTCGTTCGGGGCAACGAACAGGGTAGTGTGGGGCCCTCGCCCCCTATATAAGCTCGCCGTGTGCCGTCTCTCCGCCTATATTGGTGGGCCACCGGAACCATGTTACCCGGCAGCTTACCCTTTCGGGTACCCTCTACTGAGCGACGCATCCGCGCACGGAGCGTCGCAACTTCGCGGGAGGCCTTGCGGGTGGCGGATGTTTCCCGGTCCATCCACCCGCAGCCTCAGCTAGGGCCGAATCAGGTGCAAGTACTGGCGCATGCGCCGTCCCAGTCGCTGGCGACGGTTCGGGTCTGCGGAAGGATCGGCCTCCCTGGCCCTCTCCGCCGCTTCCTTCTGCGAGATGACCTCCTCGCAGAAGGCAGCGACCGCGGCCCAATTCCTGTCGCTGCCAAGCATCGCTCTAACGACGCTCGGCAGCTAGAGGTCCCCCTCCTATTGCCGCAACGAGTTCACGGCGCTGCCCCGCCCAAGCCGGGCATGACTCAAGCGTGTGCCGCGCCGTGTCCTCGTCACAGCCGCAATGGTGACAGCACGGAGTCGCCTCCCTCCTCGCGATTATGTGCAGGTATCTGCCGAATCAACCGTGCCCTGACAGCACCTGCACCAGTCGGAAGGTAAGGACTCCGTGCTGTCACCCTGCCAACTCCTCCAGCACAGGCTGGAGCGCCTCTACGGTCCAGAGACCGGCCCGGAGCGTCACCTGGTCACCTCGCTGGGCAGGAGACAACCATCCCTCACCCGCTCTTGCGACGCCCGCCAATACACCTCGGCGAGCACCTCCACCTTCAAGTCCCACGGGGGGGGGGGGGTTCTGGCCAATAGACAGGCCGCCTCCGTCGACACCGTGGGGTATCCGCGTATGACCCTGGATGAGACGACCCTCTGTGGTCTCCACAGAAGAGCCCTGTTTAGTGCGTCCAGGGACAACGCCTAAGGCACAATGCCCTGAATTATATCGGGTATCATGGACACTGTCAACCCAGTCGTAGAACATACGATAGTAGAACTAAGAACGACTAAAGTTTAACACGTGTAAATCCAATATTGGTCACGTCATGACAATAATTGTCAAATTGGGGGACATTTTACCGAGTATGTTTCGTGTAAGATGGCCTTGAACAATTTTGTAAGTGCAGTTCGCATGATAATTTAAAGTGAATAATTCTTCGGCAGGAAGGAAGATCATTGCATTTTTTGTCCTGGTCGCTTTAGGTAGTACATTGTCCATTAGCGAAAAAAACAGAAAAAACTAGTATTTTTATGACAAAACTCGTTTATAAGACTAGTTGGTGACTATGTGCTATAATGCTGCGCTGTTAGTGGACATGCCGATGGGTACACAGAGCTGCTATTTGTTGATTCCGTCGCGCGAGAGCTATACGAGTTATAGCCGCGAGCGTCGATTGTGCGCCGGCGACGACTCACGCTGCGCATACGCAAGCAGCGCCGCGCCGTGAGCTCCACTATGTGGCGGCGGGACGTGACCACTGCGCTGTCACCGACTCCACACAGTGAGTCTGTGACCAACATGTCAATATTGCGTCTACATTCACCTCCCCTCGCTCACATAAAACACATTCAACTTACTGGGAAATGATTGTTTTTGAAAACTTTCTCCCACAAAATTTCAGAAAGCTCAAACGTCTTGTAATTTAAACTGTGGTTCACACCCATCTACTCATACAATATTTCATTAACGACGGGTACCTACACATCCGTGCCACCTGGAAACTATAACATCTGGTACTGCACATAATTGTTCATTTCTCACATTTACAGCGAAAGCCTTGGGCTTAGTGATGGGCAAACAAGGCCAAGGCTGTGTCTCGGTCTTGCAATTTCGATACTAATATTGGGTTTGGTTTTAATATAGGTATGGAATGAAATAACTGTGGTGGCTTTTTTCCGGGCGCCACCTCACCTAGCGAGGTTTAAGAAGGGTAGGTATTAGCTTTATGGCAGCTCGTTGGTAATGCTGCTAAATTATTTACTTTTCATTTCTTTTAACTGCCTCTGTGGTGTAGCGGTAGTGTATGCGACTGCTAATCATGAGGTCTCGGGTTCGATCCCTGGGTCGGGCAATGTTATTGAGCTTTTTCCTAAAAAGAAAAATTCTCAGTAGCAGCCCGGAGTTTGGAAATATGTCCGGTAGACGTCAATAGGCTCGCCCCCTATTACGTGGGACTTAAACATAGCTGGCGAGTCATGGGTGTGTAATACACCTCTGCCTACCCCTTCGGGGAATACAGGCGTGATGTTGATGCTGATGTTCATTACTCATACTCGGACCCGCTCTTCAGGCAACTTCAAACATACTTTTCACCCCGGCAGTAGCTGGATCATTGTCAACAGACAAGTAGGCTATGTCATCGGCATATGTTGCCACGGTGATGTCGTTGTCAACAGGTAAGTCAGATGTAAATATATTATACAGTACTGGTCCAAGGACCGATCCTTGAGGTACACCAGCCTCTAATTATAATGAAGGCTGGCTGCTTCCTGGCTTGTGAATCATCACTATTTGGGAAATTTTCCAGAGAGTTGGGAAGTGAGCAGTTCTAAAGATTGCAATGTTTAATTCAAATAAAAAAGTTAAGTATTAAATAACGGTTTTTTTAACGACCACCTATTATAATTTACTTACTTTCAAATAATATGTTTTTAAAATAATATAGATTTGGGTTAAATATTTCACCATTAATTATCTCAGCAGTTGATGTAAATTAAAATTCACTCATTTTAGCATGTTTTTATTTTTACTTTCCTCGTATTCGTAATGAAAAGCACAGTGTTTACCTCGGGTTAAAGACTTATTTAGTCCCTAAAACTATAGGCGCCCGAGCTTTCACCCCTAGGGTAACAATGTACTATTAAGCAATTTATTAACTTTGCTAACCAAAACAACCATGGAATTATGAGTAGCATAATCGCAGAACAATAGTTGTCACCTCAGGCGTTTAATATCCAGGCTGATCTTCACAATTATGTGCTCTTAATTATAAGTCCCCGAAGTGTATAACCATCCTGACTGCTACACGTAAGACTGCCCTTCAAAATGTATTTCGTAGATTTGGTGCGCCAACATGTATTAACGGACTGTTGGCGTGGGTATTACTTGCGTAATTACGTTAAAACGTTGAGCATTTAAACGTGTACATCTGTCATCTGTGTAGTAGTTGTGTTACTGGAATATTCGTGTGGTGACAGACTAAGAATACAAGTGTTACCACCCCATTCTTTCCCACGGGTGTCGTATGAGGCGACTAAGGGAAGTAAACAATTATCATCCATTACATGACTGGTGGTAGGACTGGGTACCAAGTGGGAGTACTCACTCGGTATCGGGCCCGAGCGGATTGGTACCACCAGCTCCCGTGTGTACAGGCCATGAAGCACATCGTTGCGCTTTGGTTGTAGCAGGAGATACGTTTTAAATATTTCATTTTATATCTGTGAAATGAATTGGTGAGCAGTGGCTTGACAATACTCTCGGTATAGTTGAGTCCATGGGCGACGGTTAGCATTTACCATTAGATGGACCGTGACTCGTCGGCCACTACAAGCAATAAAAAAAAAGCGACACATGTGTTGCGCACATGGTTCTAAAGTACTTCTAAAGCAATGCCGTGAATTGATAGCAGGACGTATACCACGTAGGCAGTTTCTTGACCTGTACCTAGTCCCGCTCAGCTCTATATAGACCCGAAAAAACCAAGTACTGTGTTATTTCTACTTTGTTATTATTACGGTTTCTGTGTTTGTGTGTGTGCGCACGTCAGTCACGTTCACGGCGGCTGTACTGCGGGTTATCGCTGCACATCGCACTGCCAGCTCGCCGCGGCGCCACTCGTCACATGCAAATTCTTCTTTATGTGCGCCAGCGAGCACGTGATGGAGCCGTACGTGGTACGTCGACAACACTCTACCATCAACTCGTTCACCAAATGACGATAGACCGGTCAAACGTATTACAACACGCGTAGGGTTCTCAAATATTTTGCACAAACAAGCAATCTCGATTTTCAAGTGTGAACTTTATACGACATGTCACATTTTTTTTAAACTACCTGAGTGGAAACCTAGCATACGGCCCACCTGATAAACGTGGTTACCGTAGCCTATAGACGCTAGCAACACCCGAGACATCACTCGCCGATAGAAAGTATATTAAGGAGAGGATATGTAGGATACTAAGGAGAGGATAGGGAGGGGGGGTTCGGTCCTCCGGCACTCTCACTCACCATACGAGACACAACGATAGGTACCACAATTGTTGGTTCACATGCTTGTATTTCACCTTCAAAGACAATACCTATTCTCAAAGTAATTTATTCTCATAACCTATTATACTGTATCAATCAGTCTCAGCCACGCTGGCTCCATGCAGATGCTCAAGCTAGGCTTGTAGGTTTCCTAACGATCAGACATAATTATGCTCTGCGAGATTTTGACCTCAGCCTGGGAATCGAACTTGACTTCTTGTCAGTCCTTCGTTTTACTGCTAGACTACATTTTTCATACGACTACAGAACCCTAAAAAACTAAATTCATATCACCGCGCTAAGCTGAAGCGATGATCATAAATTGCGCGTCGGTGTAGTCTAGCTACGGTAATTGCAATCAGATGGGTCATAAGCTAGCTTGCTGCCGTCTTAGCATAAAAGGTGATTTTATAATATAATATTTGCGTAAATATCAGAAAGCAGCGATTAAAAATTATTTTAAGTATAAAATTAAAAATATTTTAACTATACTGTCCTGTAAATTTGTCAGTGTACACAAGTTTCGCGAGACAAGTTAGTGTTCCGCGCACATCGCACTGGCTCTCACACACTCACACACACATATCTGAGACGACGACAAGTAATCATTCTAGTTTATGTTCTGCTTGCATCATTTAAATAAAATGTGATAACAGACGAGTTCAGAGGACAGATGTGATGGAGATTTAATTCACGGAGCACTCAAGCGCTGCATGTCCTCCAAACAAATTTGACACGTTGTTTCGTCTCTAACGAGGCATCTTCAGGACCGCTCGGCAACAAATGAGTGAAGCATTGCCCAGTGGTCCCGAGGATGCCTCCTAAAATAATATATCCATTCTATAATAATAACAATGGAACTTCCACCAGTGTCACCTTATTCAATTAATTATCTTTTGCTAAAAGTGTTATTAATAGTATGTAAATTGTTGCTAGGCGGCAATATGCTGTACTATTACTATTACGTAGACTTGGCGTCCCAATACTGAATTGGTAGGTATATATACAATGTAAGCGTCTGTTATTCCATAGATCATTACGTAGGTAACTTGGTATTAACATTGACTTTGGTATAAGTATTCCTAAAACAAGAAAAAGTTTTACGGCCTAAATTGTGAAAAAAGACGCGATGCTTTTATAATTATGTTGAATATTTGTTTTATTATAATTACGTTACTGTTTTTTAAGTTATAAAGTAAGTTTTAAAAGAACAAATAATTTGAGAATGAGGAAGAAGATAGATTTACTGCGAGCAAGATTCTGAACTGCGTGAACTGCGTCCTTTCCAATCCGGGAAAGTATACTCTTAAGGGTCCACTTCTGGCACTGACTGCACAGAAGATGGCGGATAGGTTTAGATACCAACCTCCCGCCCGACTGTTGTGGTTTCGATTTCCAAACAGGACATCTCTTATCTCTTTGTGTGATATACAAAAGCTTGTTTTGAGTTTGAGTGTACTTTGTGTCCGTGAAATATTGTATGTTTGTAAAATCCCCCGCGATACAAGGATTATTCTACCGAAGTTACCTACCTTCTTCAATCAACAGCTATTAAATATTTAACAGTTTTGAAATCTGTTCAGTATAAAGATATTATACAAAGCTATTGGTATACTGGACGAGCAGATGATTAAAAAGATATACAATATGAAAGTGGAAGGATATATGTACTGGGGGAGACAGAGACTAGCCTGGACCAAATCAGTCATGTTTTGAAGGAAGGTTGAGGCAGGAGTCTTCGAAACCGACGAGCGTGTATGAAGAGAACTATGAATGTTGAGGAAACGAGAGATGTATGCAAGAATAAAGCCTTTTGATACTCTGTTCTTTCTGTCTACTCCGCAGGGGATATGGCGTGATGATAAGTAAGTAAGTATTTGTACACTTGGCATCTTATAAGTAAAAGGTCCGGCCAATTAAAATGGGACCCACTCCTGAGATCTCCTCTTTCTATCTAATTCGGTTTATAAATAAATCAAAAAGTTAAGTGCAAACATACTCGTACATAAAAATATATAATCAGTCAAAGCTCTCTTTATTGAAATCGGTCAAAAGTAAAATATACTCCTGAGAAAAGGGTTTCATGAAATAGTTGAGTATATTGTTCATCCATCCATCAGCTCTTATTATACCATCCACTGCTGCGCATAGGCCTCCCTAAGTTCAATGCTTCGATGAAGCTAGCATAACAGAACTCTGCAACACGTTGCCTTGTGTTTATAAGCCCCCTGAAGTCCTGCTTCAAACTCGTTCGCAAATCACTCTAAATGGAAAGCATCCTCGTATGACGACAACATAGTCACACGGAAATATGTTCACAGTGAAATGTGAGTGAGTTGTTACTAAAACATTTGTCACGAGCTTTGAGCTCGAGAACCGAAGAATACCAATAACACGTCGCCTCCGCGAACTTCGCCTCATTAGCTATTGTGGTCATGTACAAGGTAGCTGGTAATATGCGTATTTGTTCTCTACCTACATTCTTGGCTTGATATTAAATTAAGTAGCTGTATTCCGGTTTATTAATATCAATTTAAAACTTAAGTATTCAAAGTTCGAGTTATCTCTGTTCGTCTGCAAGTATTTGCTGATTGCTTCATTTATAAGAGTTGTAGCTCGATCTTAGCTTACAAAACTTTTTGATAAATAAGCTATAAGATATATAAAATGTTCTGCACATTGAAATACTAGTTCTAGAGAGTTAACGCGATCTAACAAACAATTTTTTTAGTTTTATTATTTTAGTATAGATTTCAGCAACATTTTACAGTCAGATGTGTATTGAATATATCATGAAATGGGCTAATCTGCGACATGCAAAAACAATTTCATAAACAATAAAATCGCGAGCGCCGAGCGCCGGCGCATTCTCCGCGATTTTTCGCCAGATTACTTGCCGCTCGAATTAAATTATACGTGTTTACTAACTTCAAAACATCTTAAGTTCCAAGCAAAATATAAGGAGAGGCAACGTTTTGTGAATTTTATGTGTTCTTCGTCGGCAGCATTCGCTTGATATGTATCGTGTCGGTATAATATTGGACGCTCGTTGTGCGCCGCGTAATGCGCGTTTTAACGAAACCACCGGAGCCCCAATTGTATCCAAGGAGATTATACTCCGCTAATTTGATTGTTCTCGGTAAACTGATCGCTTTGTACTTTACTGGGTCGATCTTGTCCAACCCGATATCAAATTATAAATATTTGTAATAAGGAGTAATTTAATTAACCTATTGAATGTGTGTATTCAGACGTTTGGTTTCCAATATGAACTTTTAATATAGCGGCTTATTTTTGCGAGTGGCAAGTTGGTCATAAATAACAGCAGCAGTGTTGGATACGTTCAACCGTTAATTAACTTCATAAATAATAAATAAAAAAGTAACGCAGAGTGGCGCGCGGGTGCGCCTGCGCAGCGCTCTGTACAAAACAAAGAGTAGAAAAATTATTTTTTTAATAACGTAATTACCGTTGCGATCGGACGAAGCTGCGGGACGAGCGAATAGTGCCGGGGGCGACGCGGACTCACTGCAAAGAGCTCGCTCTGTGCCGAATTATGTAAAATATCTTTTGTAATATTTGTATACAAAATATCTTGGATTAATCTCATCATATAATATTTACACTCATCTGATCTGTATCTTAGCTCCTAATAATATGAAGATGTTTGGTTATGTCTACGTATCAAGTCTGAACGACTCAATGTATTAGAATGTAAGGTAGGTAAGTAGATGAGATTAGCGCACTGGATTAGCGTATTTTTTTTTGCGTTATATGCGAACAAATAAACCGACAAAAATTCTAAGAAATATTGTTTGTGTTCAGAGAGGAGAAAAATGACTGTAAATATTAGGCTATTTTTAGGCGTAAATAGTCTCTTAGTCTTAGACATGCTAATTTTAGGTTCTATCTCAGATTCCTGATATAGAAGCAAAATAAAAGATATACCTATCAAACAAAGAAAAGTTTTAAATACCAAAATCCATTCAGTAGTTTTTGAGTGATGCCCGAATAAACAAACAGAAAAAATGTACGATTTTTATCAACTTAAAAGAAGAGAAAAGTTTTGTTCCAATTATCTCCTTTTTATTGCAAAATGAACGATCACAATATTATCCTACTTTAAATGTAGATTAATATTAATTGAAAGAATCATAAGTGTGCAACAGCAACGCGTAGCGTAGGTATTTTTTATACCAAGTGGATGGCAACAAGCCACCTGATGGTAAGTGACCGTAGCCTATCGACACTAGCTCGATACCTACACAACTCTTTGCGTAATGTAGGTAAATGCAATCTATCAATAAAATATTTAATTTCGAAAAATCTTAGAGCACAAAAATAATATCTACACATAAATAGCCTTAATAATACAACACATACGTTATGCTACTATAAACAATTTATCCGGATAAAGAGTGGTTATGTCTTTATCGGTACTTTGGACTTGGATTTGGGATATGTATCCCAAATTTTGTGACGATCCGTTAAGTAGTTCATCAAGAAAAACGAACACACAAACATATAATATTAGTATAACAAGGACTATGCGATGGACGTCCGACGGTATAGGTAATGGTTACTTTATCTTACACGCTTTCCAACACAGACGGATATTTACACCACCAATGTTGTTGATACCATCGAGCTGCTGTTGAGAATTAAACCTGATAGCACTTTTTGTGGTTAGAAGTCACAATCTTGCCACAAGATTAGGCAGGTAATCTATAAGTACTATTATGAAACTGTAACAGAACTGTGTCTGTACATTTAAGATATTTGAGACAAAAATACTGTATTAGGCTATATAGGCGAACCTAAACACTAGGTAAACGATTTTTTTTAGATTTTTTATCTGTTTGTTTGTTCGCGTATCACGTAAAATCTTCTGAACGGATTTATATGCAACTTTTATCATTTGATAGCTCTTGGTATAATAGAATGATATTGACTTATATATAATAGAAGGATATTGACATCGAAGATAGATAAGATAAGATAAACTAACTTTACTGGAAAAACAATGAAAATTTTACAAGCTTTGTGATCATTAATAGCTACATTAGTTAAGAAAAAATTGTGTCGTAGCTTACATTAGCGTAAAACAGCCGTAGGTACTGCTACTGCTGTGTCTCATATGGTGAGCGAGAGCGCTGGAGGCTCGTGCAAACCCTCCAACTTTATCTCCCTATATTATCCCTCCTATCCCTTTCCATGGAGATAGGGACGCGCGACTGATGATACAAGACACAATTTTGTTTAGTTCGAAGCGTAACGGGACGAATAAGCTAAAATTACTTGAATTTTTTCCAATAACAGGCACAAAAAGTTAGAGCTTGACTCGAAGCCAGAATATAAAAGCAACGATTTAAATAATATGAGATCGATGCGCACATGTTGTGTTCAATTATAGTAGTCTAACAGCCGATTATTGCATATATGTAGTTAGGGGGCCGTTATGTTCTGCAAATTACCATAGAGCGGACGCGGGCGCGGCAGCGGTAGCGGGAGAGGGCTGTTGGTGTCTCGGTGTGTCGCCAATGCCCGTCGCTAATCGCGCCCGCATTCCTCGCCCGCCATTTTAATATCCATCGCAAGTCGATGGGTAATAGGTAGCTACATAAGTTTAGCGAGGTAATCATATAATTATATCTCGACTTGTCTGGACTCGACTATCATTTTATTAAATTTGATTGCGCAGATATTAAAGTGGGTATTCTTTTAAGATTTCTCCTTGAGGTAGCTCTCTTTGTTATGAGAAAATATAACTTTAATTCTTTTTGAATCTTTATATCTAAGACCTAAGGAATAAATTATGATTCGTGGGTGTGTAATACACCTCTGCCTACCCCTTCGGGGAATACAGGCGTGATGCTATGTGTTAAATTATGATTTATTTAAATAATATAATATGACTGATATCTGATAGAGCTGGTCTCATATTACTGTGGCTAAAAATCTTAACCAAATCAAGTGGAAGAAGAGATTCCAAGATTACGGCAACAGCTAACCATCAATTCAGTCAGGCCATATGATTGTTTTGTATTTTCTTCTTTTGTAGTTTAATATTACCTTATTACAATATAGAATAGCATTAAAACTACTAAGAGCGTATTCCTTTTTCAACCGACTTCCGAAAAGGAGGAGTGTTCTCAATTCGGCTGTATGTTTTTTTTGTTTGTGTGTTTGTTACGCGATTATTCCACCAATTATGAATCGATTTCAATGATTCATTTGGTAGGTTCTACATCAGAGGTGGTCCCATTTAAATTTTATCAAAATCGGTCCAGCGGTTTTTAAAAAAACGATAAAAATCAAAAAAAATGCATCTCGACACATCGATGATAATATATTTTCAACCGACTCTCTGGCTCATTGGAGCAGTGAGTTTAGTTGGCATAGCATCACGCCTGTATGCCTGAAGGAGTAGCCAGAGGTGTATTACACACCTACGGTTCGCCAGCTATATTTAAGTCCCACGTTAGGGTGAGCCTATTGCCGTACATTGCCTAGAATTTTTCTTTTTACGAAAAAGCTCAATAACACTGCCCGTGAACTCGTCGCGGCAATTGGGGGGACCTCTCGCTGCCGAGCGTCGTCAGAGCGATGTTTGGCAGCGACAGGAATTGGGCCGCAGTCGCTGCCTTCTGCGAGGAGGTCATCTGACGGAAGGAAGCGGCGCAGAGGGCTAGGGAGGCTGACCCTTCCGCAGACCCGAACCGCCGCCAGCGACTGCGGGGGCGCAGGCGTGAGTATTTGCGCCTAATGCCACCCAAGCTGAGGCTGCGGGTGGATGGACCGGGGAACGTCCGCCACCCGCAAGGCCTCCCGCAAAGGTACGACGCTCCGTGTGTGGATGCGTCGCTCAGTTCCAGTGGCCCGCCAATAAAGGCGGAGAGACGGCACACGGCGGGTTTCTTTAGTGGGTGCAGGCCCCACACTACCCTGTTCGTTGCCCCGAACGACGGGGTGTGCGGTTAGGAACATTTTTTCCAGACATAACAAAAAAAAGGTATATATACCTACTTATAATAACATTAACATCATCTTGGCACCGACTTCAAACACATCAGTAGGTGTCTAGCACGGAAATCGTATGTAAATTATTTTTTGGTTTTTAGTTTAAGGCGTCTTTTGAAGGCGGTTTTTTATTTATTTAAAAATAATTTATTATCGTAGGTGGACGACAGCACCGATTTGTTATATAATAAAAAAAACAAATAAATAACCAAATTTTATTTAGATTTTTTTAATTATTTTGCTGTCATCGGTGCTTGATAAGAGTGCAAAGTTTCAATTTAATGCGACATTTTGAAGTGGGTCAAAATCACGTTCAAAGATTCCGTTACCTACGAAATAGATATAGTGCGAAGTTAAAATAGGGCGATACCTAGACTGACCTAGGTATAACATACCTACTAGTACTCAAATGTAATGTTTTATTGTTTATCCATTCAACATGGCCCCTGCAGCCGGATACAGCACGCACTAATGACCTATTCATTCCATTGTTAGACTCAGCTCCATCACAAACTGTACGTAATGATTTGCAACAAAAACACTACATTTATATATACCCTGCTATTGCTACATATTATTATATTACTTATGTGTTTATGCCTTTGACAGCCAGCGGTCAGTGTTAGCAGAGCTGATTACCAGGTTTTGGAATTACATTCAAAACTTATGAGATATGCACTCAATTTCATTAGAATATCAGGCAAATCCGGGAACACCGTTATCGATACGCAGAAATGTTTTGCTAGCCAACCTCACTATTTCACACATGTACATACACATTTTGTCATGTATGTCATGTTCTTAAAAACACATAGATTCCATCCATCAGCCTTTCGACGTCCACTGCTAGACATAGGCCTCCCCAAGAAATAGGGGATAGTGCCGTAATCGTCACGCTTGGCAGGCGGGTTGGCGATCACAGTGGATGTTGTTAATACTCGACAGAGTGCTGCTGCCCACTCCCTCGGTATTGCCTCAGTCGGCTCTTACGACTCCCGTGGGTAGTAGGTAGTATTACGTATTAATTACCCATCACTGATCTTAGATTTTCACATACCTACATATTCTTTGAAACAATTAAAACAATTTGTATGTATTTTACCGGATGCCTTGGTGGTCTAGCGGTAGTACCTATATGTAAATGGAGATCAAGAAGTCTAAGGTTCGAATCCCGGGTCGGGCCAAAATAAGTTATTGGGTGTCTTTCACGAAACTCTCCATAGTATATCGGAGTTAGAAAGTTGGCGGTGTGGGCCTGAACTCTCTCCGGTC